>CM034152.1:480222594-480639039 GCA_019776745.2 Taxus chinensis | reverse complement strand
CTTAGCTCCTGATATTTTGGCATTCTTGCATCCCCAGAGCATCCAGTGATCAAACACATGACCAAAGCATCCCAGTTCTTCACTAAAAACCAACCTCTTACTCCATAGCTTCAGATCATTCACAGGGAATCATACAGGATTCATTTACATGGCACTAGACCCAGATTCATTTCTTCTTCAAGCATCTACTAACCACAAACCATCGTTTATCAACATGCAATCTTCAAATAAGTATTTTAATCATGTTGTTAAGTTTCATTTAGGGTTCACTTTAAGAAGCCTCTAGAAAAAAGGAGGTGGAAAATCACTGACGAATATTCCTTTGGCTGCATTTGCCAAAAAGGTGAGTTTTTGTAGGTTTTTGCATGAAATATTCACCTAGTAGTTTTAAGAGAGAAAGTGTGAAATTCACGCGATAGCAAGGTGTTGTTGATGTGTGTCAACAACACATTGTTGTCATGTGACAACAAGGTGTTGTCGATGCACTTCAATAATACCTTGTTGTTGCACGACAAAAAAATGTTGTTGACGTGTGTCAATAGTCACAAAACCCTATTTTCCCCTATAAATACCAACACGGCCCCTCATTTTCACGTTCTCCTTTCCCATATACTAAATTTTTTCCTTCTCCGAGAACTTCTTGCTACAGGTATTATACGTCAATTTCAATTGAAGTAATGGATTCTTATTCCCAAGGTGAATGTCAGGATCTAACACCCAGAGCCTCCAAGGAAAATATTCAATACAGAAGTGCTATGTGCCCCCACATATATGTAGTTATGGAAATGAATGCAAAATAAAGGGATTCAATAGTAGCATCTGAATTCCAAGGGCTTTTTAGCATGCCCCAGTTTGAGGTTGACCATCAGATTCTTAACTACCTACTTTCATCCTATAATATAGAAAACAATACTTTTACTATTACATTGTAAGATCGATGTACATTCTCTTTTGGTGTTGAACCTGTTGATATCCATCGATTGACATGCCTCCCTTTTAAAAATGTACCGATAGTAAAAACCAAATAAACCCTCACTGAAAATGATAAGATTTTCCTCGAATCTAATTATGGTTTCAATGTTGATTGTAAGTTTAATTTTCTCTCATTTTAATTTTTTTCATATTAATTCAAATTGATATTAGTTCTGATGACTTTCACAGCTCATGTCAACAAATCAAGACGAAGAGTGGATACGCAAGAAGTTACACACCACTTTCTTGTTGCCTTGATTTCTTTTTTCAAGCCATAATTATTATGTAGGGTCGACAAACTGACATTCCAAATTGGGTTATTTCATACATTCTTGCAACAATCGGAAATCAAAAATTTGACTGGTGCACATTTCTATCTAACAACATAAAGGCTAACATTACCAATGCATCGCTTTCAAAAAAACTAGTTATTCATTCCAAAAACTATCTCCTAGATCTTTATTATGAAGCTTATTATAATTTAAAAGACGAAGCAACTCCAGCTTGCACAAACGAGACAATGAAGAATTTTTCAATTCCACTTGAAGAGCAGCAGGTAAATAGTTCATATTCCATCATTACCAAGGGTTGCATTTTTTATGTTTTTCTCATTCTGATCAAATATTTGTGCACTAATATAATGTAATTCTGATTGAATATTTTCTGTATGCAGAAAATATTTGTGGAGTCACTTCCATGAAAAAAAATTACATCGATAGGAAGAGACCAACAATAAGATGAGGCCTCAGGAGAATCACAATCTGAAATCAAAGTTCTCTCATCAGCTCATGCCCAAGTATTTTCATTAACAAAATGATAGAGACGTAATACCCTTAACATTCAAATTAGGGTTGTTTACATTTTGATTTTACCATTTAATCATTTACCATATTGAATTGACATGTAGTTCCTACACTTACAGGGAATTTGGACTACACGTGTGTTTCAAAGCAAGCATCACCAACTCACTCGGTACAATCTCATGTAATTTTCGAATCTCAACAACAATTACCACCATTAGCTCCAACTGAAACAATTCAAACTTTTTCACACCACCCCAGGCTACACAATCAATTTGTACAATAACAAAATCCCACTCAACAAGGTATGACTTCATTTATTTTGTGAGTTTTTTAATACTTTTACATATTATTTAGTGATTACTAATGATTTTTTTCAAATTTGATATAAATCCTTTGTCTTTTACTCAAAATATGTAAACCCCACCTACTCAATCAACCCCACAATTATGATTCAAAATGGAGACCAGAGGTTCAGGACAAAAGACCATTGGTAAACACATGTCATTGATTCTGGCCCCTACCAGGACAATAAACATTCCCTCTTCATTCACTATTTTGACCCTCTGTCTCGCTGGTTGTCTCACTGCAACAGGGTAATTAGTTATGAATCAAATAACTTTAGATGAAGATTATTTGGGCATTGATAACAGTGACCCAACTGGTTTTTTCAACATGAGTGATATGATTCAGGGCCAGCAGGTATATTTCATCTCAATGTACTTTTAAATTTATTTAAATTTTCAACATTTCAATTTCAATTTTAATATTAATTTTTATTATTGCTATTAGGATTAGCTCTCCCAAAAGTAAAAAGATGCAGAAAATGTTGCTTGACCTGAAGACTGCCATACTTCTCCTTCAAAATCATCCTCTTCTGATATAGATAGTGATGACTTGCCAACATTTCCTTTAGAGAACTTGATTGGCTATTATTGTCAATCCCACATGAATGAATTTATCACACCTCAAATCAGTGAGCTCATTCAATGGGAGTGAAGGGAAAAAGTATTAATATTTGAGATAGTAAGTCGTTATGATAACTATTGGCAAAGAGAGAGCTTATTTTCTATAGTCCAAAATTAACTTGTGAAGATGGATGCATTATTCATCAGAGCTAAAAGTGGGACTATTGCATATAAAAATGCCTATAATGACAATATTTTAGATAAAGTATTAAACAGATTGGAAAATATCAGTGCTGAGGCCCAGGCCTGTTTCAATAAATGGCCTACGAACAAGGATATGGTGGCAATTGCAAATGTCAAAAGAGATAGAGCTGTCATAAGTATAATCAGTTTGAAAAAAATAATTTTTATTAATTTCATTAAAAATTAGTTTTTTAATATGTTTAATTGACTTCACTCTTTTTGTTACAGCTGAAATATGAAAATTTAAAGATTCAAGCTAAGGTGTTCTAAGTTCACTTAGAAACAGAAAAGAACAGTTTATCCGCAACAATTAAGATGAAAGAAAATATTGTTTTGGTTAACAAACAAAACAATACACTTAAGCAGATAATTAAAGAGAATGGCTACTACCCTGATATTTTATTCAAAGAAAAGGCAACGGAAGATCCTTCTTTGACATCCCATGGAAATGCTATAAAGGAAGAAGATTCAATCGTCAAGAACCTAGACATGAATCCTGAGGATCTAATTAGTTCTGGGATTATTGAGGCAAGGAATACAGTAGGGTCTGGTGAAAATGTTAATGATTGCGGCTTGAGGATTGGGGAACCTCAAAATTGAAACTTTAAATATTTTATATATATAAGAATGAAAGTTTATACTTGAATATTTGTTTAATTTTAAGTTTAGATTTAAAATTTATGCAATATTATCTCTTCTTGCAATGATGGTCATAGTTACATTTATCATTAGATGTAGATGTATGGATAATGAAATTAGAGTAGATGTGGTTATAGTTATTATCCATTTATTCATTTAGAATGTGGTGTTATGTGGACATTAGGTGTGGATTTCTGGATAATGAAATTAGATTAGATATGGATGATGAATAATTGTACGTGACTAGATGAAGTGTATGTTTTTATATTTTTATATAGAACTTCTATCTTGTAAATGGTGTTTATGTTTGATGGATAATCATGATTCATGGATTATAACTTTATGCAATATTATCTTTTCTTGCAATGATGGTCATGATTACATTTTTCATTACATTTGGATGATGACATGGAATATGTTTGATGACATTAGAATAGACATTAGAATGGATCATCCATTTATTCATTTAGAATGTGGTGTTATGTGGACATTACATGTGGATGTCTCGATAATTAAATTAGAGTAGATATGGATGATGATTAATTGTATGTGACTAGATGATGATAATGGATAATTTTTTTAAGAAAATTAAGAACGTTGTGTGACAAATACATCTTAATACAGTAAAATATTATTCTCTCTATTTTAAATTTCAAACTCTTTAATATGTATATCGTTTCTTCACATTTATTTTCAAACCTTTATATTGGATTGAAACGAAAAAGTTAAAATGAAAAAAAGAATGTGGTATGACACAGATATCTTAATACAGTAAAATATTCCTCACATTTAAAACTATGGCTAAGATAGGGTTTAAGGTACCTCTTTTCTTCTTGAGCAAGCTAGAAGACCTTTGATTATCAAGAATTCAACACAAAAAATGGGTGAGTTTCCTGACAATATCAATCCCAAGAAGTGAAATATTCCTTGGATTACACCCACATTTTTCATAAACATTTATGAAATGAAGAGAAATTAAAATGCAAAATTCAGATATAACCTAAGCAAATAAAGAAAACCAGAACCTGTTCATATCGAAGGTGACACAAATTTCAAGAATGCACTGTAGAGTGGATGACAACTGTACCAGACACTAAGCATGGTAGAATATGTAGAATCCATATCTGAGCTTTGAAGACCTTACAAAATACAACATCAAAGTGGTTTGAAAATTAAAAATACCAATCAAATAAATCATATTTTAATAAATAATAGTATTTGAATAAATGTAAATATACATACCTGTAATATCTTTGATGATAACTATAGATCAAAAATAGCCTCCTCACTGTCAATATTTGCATCTGGACTATTACAATGGTATTCATGTAAAACTATAAACAATTAAATTAGAATCTATTAATATGAAATTGAATAAATAAGAACAGTTAAAGTGTAATGTCAAGGTGATACCTATTTAAAGCTGAAACCATCCATTTTCAATAGCCTCTTTATATTAAATATTTGCATCTGCAGAGTTTGACAATGCTCCACTTCCAGTCTCATCTTTGAGATTACTTGGACTTGTAGCAGTATTATTTACACTTCTTTCGGCAAGGGAATTCCAATATGCAATTTCTCTGTCAAAAGGAAAGGTTTCCAAAGAGTAGCGAGAAACATAACACCTTATGTAACTTTTGAGATTTTTATCCGACCTGTTTCTCAATTTTGATTTAATAAAAGATAAAGCACTAAAAACTCTTTCATCCTCAACAGATCCCAAAATCATTGTTTGGAAAAACTTATATAACCGAAAATATTCATTGATGTCTTCCTGTAACACACTACTTTGGTAGATTTTTCACCAAATCCTTGTAATAGCACCACTCTCTGAAGGTTCATCTAATATTTTATACTGTGACCTCATTATCATTACAAAATTAGTTGATTGATTCTTTATTAAATCAACATTCAGTATACCTTTTAGTTCAATACCCTCGACCTCTGATGTCTTGCTGAAATGATCCAATATTGCACCCATGTATTTATGGAAAAGCTTACTTACAAAATCAGCATGGCCACCTTCTGTATTCCAAAAATTTGGATTCATCACACCCATGGCTTCAAGAATTTTTTCTTTGCTAAAAAGTTCTCTAATTTCTTATGCTATTCTGCAATTTTTCTAAGTTTTATTCTTGTTTCAATTACTACAGAATCAAACAGATTTCATGTCACTGGAACTTCTTCTTTTTCCATTGATGTAACATCTTTACTTTTTTACAGAATGTGCAGTGGTATCTCTTTCCCACTAACATGGATACAGAGGTGATCATTGATATTAAATCTCAAAAAGTTTTTGCAATGGTTAAGATCCAATAAAACTTTCCATTATCAAAAATAGGTGTATCAAAACTATCCAGGGAAGTGTACAGGGCATCAAGAATCATACATACCATTTTTCTCATCTGTATAAAATCAACAATATAGATTAATCTCCAATGTGCATGCTTCATCAATGTATTGATCTCCTACAACATTGGAAAAATGCCTACCAATCTAAGAAATATCTCTAAATTAGTTAGACAAAACAACAAGTCCCTCGCCCTATCAATTTCATCACGATATTTGTGCATGAAACAACCAACGAAGGATACTCCTCATGCACTCTGCATGTAGGCTCATACAAAGAAATCCACCTTGTCTCAACATCCATCAGAAGTTTTTTGCCATCTGTAATTCCTATGGAAAATTTTTGAAACTCAAGAAATCGCTTTGGGCTGCTTTTCATATAGGCATACATTTCTCTTATAAGGTCTTTTACTTTTGCAACATTTTTGTAGTTGCTAAAGATTTTATATGTTAAATTCATTTTGTGAGCCATACAGTGAATTGATAGCATATAAGGGGCCACTGATGTTTGCAATAAAACACATAGCCCGGTTCTATGATCCTACATGACTGATGCACCATCTTCTCCCACACACACCAAATTCGTAGCAATTTCATTAGTATTCATGCCAAAAATTTCTTTCAAAAGAGAAATAACTAGTTTATATAGGTTTTCTACATTGCAATTTTCAACCATTTTTTGAACACCCGACAGATGCAGAGTCCTCATATGATTTTATAAAGTATAAACATGGATACATACCCATGTGGTGTTGTTAACCGTTTTCACTTCATTAATTGATAAAGAGATAAACTTTGCATTTTTTACACACTCTTTCAAATCTTCCTTCTCAATCATAGCAAGGCATTCAACCATTTCCCATGCACTGTTTTCTGACTAATGAGACAAGGGAACATTATGCATTCCATTATATTGATACAAAACTTTGAAATTGATGAAATTTGAAATTGGTCTTCCTTTCTTAAGGATGTGGAATAAAGTAGAAAAGTGTATGAATTTAGCACGCAAATTTGATTGATTCATCTTACCAATTTGTGATGTGATCGTTCTACCATTTTCTATGAGAATTCTATGTATTTTTTTATTTGCCTCATATTTTTCCGCATATTTCACATGCATGCATTCTTTTTCAGTTTTCCATCTGTGTGTTTTTATTTTCTAGCCATCTTCCTCTGTTACAGTCAAATATTGTTTTCCATAATGTTTTTCAATTGTGTCCAACTTCAGTTGCATTTTTTGTTGCCTTCCCAATTTCCACGTATATATTGTACATGTACATTCCAATGAAATTTCTTCAAAATTAGTTGGTTGTACATGTTTTATAAATGGAGAATTTACAGCCCATTCAAACTTGTATGTCCTTCCAAGTGTCCACATATTCTTGTTTGTTTTCATGGTTTTACTTTTACAAGAAGAGCTTTTAGGAATATCAAGATCATCAGGTTTCCTTTTCCGTGAACCACTATTTGAATTTAAATTTTGTGTTGCATTTTTTACTCCTGGTTGCACATCAATAGGAATATCTTCAAGCTCAACCATCTCAATTAGAATATCTTCAAGCCCTGGCATGGTATTATTATAGGTGTCATTTGGTTGATATTGAGTAGAATGCATGTCCACTTCAATAATACTTTCCACACAGTCTGTGCTCTGATTGATTTTAGTGCAAGCTCTATGGGTGCTAGCGGTTGTAGTATATGAACCAACAGAGTTTCCAAAATACTTGAAAAAAGACTTTTGAGTTTTTTTTGTAACTTTTTGGGTGTTCTAAACACTAGAAATTTCCATTGTTCTTAGCGTGATAAATTTGAGTCAGATAAGCTCCTAGTCTTCCGTCAACAAACACACCTTTTCATGCGTCAACAACAGTTCCCTATCACGCATCAGCAATAGAAACTTGTCACGCATCAACCAAAACACCTTATCGTGCATCAACAATAGTTCCTTATCATGCATCAACAACAGAAACTTATCACACATCAACCAAAACACCTTGTTTCCCATCAACATATAATTCTTGTCAAACGTTAGCAGAGAGTTCTTTTCATGTGTCAGCAGAGAGTTCTTGTCGTGCGTCAACAAAGTTCTTATTACACGTCAATAGAGAGTTATTATCACGCGTCAACAAATATTTCTTGTCACGTATCAATAGAGAGTTATTGTTACACGTCAGCTGAGAGTTCTTATCACATGTCAAGAGAAACTTCTTGTCACAAATCAGAAGGTTATTCTTATCACGCGTCAACATATTATTCTTATCGTGCGTCAGTTGAACACTTTTTTCTGAATTACTTTACTTTTTGTACTAGCCTCTATTGCTTTGTAAGTTTGTTATACTTGATAATATATATGCCCCCAGGTGGTATGAGTTAGCAAGTAGTGTTCTACCCAGTGAATAATATAGGATTATATAGGGGATATTTTAAAGAGGTAGGCAAAGCTGACCCGATAAAAAAATTAAACTATAATTTTTAGGCAAACATGTCAATGACCCATGCAAGAACATTCACCTTTTCAATTTTTTCTAAAATAGAAAATTCACCATATTACGAATATTCACCACTAAAAAAATCCCCAGTTTCATTAGCTTTTGGTATTAAATCATTTATTTTCTAGATTATTTCCCTCTTGGATACCACCTGCACTGACCTACCCGACAACCTGCCAGTTTGAACCTCTCTCTCCCCATGACCACCTATTTTACCATAACTAAGTTTTCACATAAATAATAGCACTTAGCTTAAGCCTTTCCAACTCTCTGTGTAATAACATTGAGCTCCCGACCAACCCATTTTAGTATATTTATCTAATTTCCCCTATCGACGTCAGTCACCCAAACAATGTAGGCTATTACCAAGTACCAGTGTTGGTCGCTCAACTGGCATCGGTCTCTGTGTCTGTTAATTTTCCCTAAACCAAAAATCCCATATCTCACCCAAAACCTCTCAAAACCCTACCAAACTTCACCCAGACCTTCCTAACACCTTCTGATACACCTGTAAACCCTTATAACCAACTTCCCTTTCTATATTAAGTCTTATATGCATTATTACATTTAATATAGCTTATTGTATTTGTGTGAGATACCTAAATCATACACCTACAATAGGATTTCCTTCTTTCATGTTGTTTCTCTACATTAAGTTGTATTTAAATGTGGATTGATAGCCTTCTAGGAAGCACCCCGCCTCCCAGGTCTAGCTTTTTCTAGGTAGTCCACCGACCTATATTAGTAATTTTATCTCGTGGTCTTGTGTTCTATTGTAGGTAGTCCTTCTTAGCCAAAAAGGAGCTCTTCATAATCGGCTTGATCTTCTACAATGCGGGCAACCTCTTATAATTCACAGTTATTCCTCCTCACCTTTACTTTATCTATTTTATATGCAACATTGTGGTGAAACAACTATACATGAGTAGTGTGATGGAGAAGGAAGTAAGTATTCATGCCCTATATAATGCTCTAAACTATGTCAAAATATGTAATAAAAGTTTGTAAATAGTTATAAGAGTAGTAAACTATTATAATTTGGTAAAAAAATCCCCCCAACTTAGGAGCATCTAGTAGGGTCTAAACCATAATATGATCTTGATATGAACCATATTGTTTTGACCAGTGTGAATTTTTGTTACTTTTCTATATCTAAGGATATGGACCCTATAAAAATATGTGTTTGTAATTTGTAATATATGTGTATTATATTTAGTTGTATAATATACCCCAATAAATGGACCCTCTTTTGAGGAACATGTTATAAATCATTTGAGTGTGTAACTTGAAATAAAATATGTGTGTCCTTACACAATAAGTTTGATATTATTTTTTATATCACCTATAAAAATATGTAATAGTGGGCGTCATTGGGATTCCATTCAAGCAAGATGGTTCCACATGTTTGATACAATGAAATAAAAAGAAATAAATATACAACACACACGAGTAGAAATAATAAATATGTATAGAATAAACTAATTAGGACAATCAATATATAGTTAGTCAAGCTAACATAAGCAATAACCTAGAAAATAGTCGTATTAAGGCATAGATCCAAAAACATGGGACAGCCATGGTGTCATAAGATAATTACATAGAAGTTATCCAGTCCATATACAAAGAAGTAAGTGCATACACACAAGATAGACATAAATCCACAAACATGGGATGCCCATGATGTCACAAGATAACCAAGGTGCTTAAGCCACGTATAATAAGAAAACAAGTAGGCATAATAATCAAGTAGGAAAATAATTGAACTAAACAAGTTTAGAAAATAGTAGTGAAAAACACATAGATCAAGATAGTTTATAATTTCACAAGGCACATGTGTTAGCCTTGTTATACCAAAAGATAACATATACAAAATATAAGTAATTAAGCATAATGAGGAAGTGAAAATAATTAAAATAAGACAATAACACATATATAGTTAGGAGATGCCCCCAAATGATCAATTTCTAGGAAGGGACTAGGTCGACACCTATAATCATGTATCCATTTGTGTTTGTCTTGCATCAAGCTCAACATACCTCATGAACACATGTGTGTAAATATTATATAATAAATATGCTAGATCTATCAAACCACTATGATAAACAACATGTGTAAAGGAAAGAGCTATAAAATCAAAACTTGTATAGGTCATGATTTTGTATTTTTGAAAATATTTTATTATGTTTATATTTTATGATATTTGAGTCTTTTTTTTTTAAATAATTATGTATAGGGAAGAGGGTATCACAATATATACCTAGCCTCATCATGAGGTGGGAAATATCCACAAGTTAGAGGAGGATCAGGCCTCACATATGTCATACGAGAAGGAGGATAATCATGTATAAGATGTGTAGGAGCCATAGTATGTGATATGGGATACCTAGAATGGAAACACTCACGATGATGAGTGTTTCCTAGAATACCTAGAAAGAATATCAAAAGTATCACCTTCACCAAATTAACTCTGAACATGTATAATGCAAGGAAACTTATTATTGTGAAATAAGTAAGGGATATCCTCATATACCCACAGGTATTCTAGAAGGGATTTTCCATTATCTAATTTTTCCAATGATTGAGTATCAAGTGATAATTGATAGACCTAATAGAATTAGTATTTTTGGATGTAGTAATAATGGGGACTGTAAGGATGTGCATAGACATATCAAACAAAAGAGTATAAAACTTCAAATGTGTCATATGTGTTATAGGAGGAACTAAACGGTAATCCATAGAAAATAATCATCAAGGTAAAAACTATTATTGATAGGAGTGGATTATTTTTTCTATACTAAAATGTCTTTACTATTGGGGATGGGAGCTATATTGGGAGAATACATTGTAGAAGAAAAATTAGAAATAAGAAAACATGTTCTTATGCATATAAATATATACATATCATCATCGTCATTTATGGGAGTACCCAATGAAGGGGATTTATTAGGATTATGTTTAGGATATAGGCCCTAAGCAATTGTAGTAGAGTCTATGACACCACTAGATTAATAACAAGTGTCATTAGCAAAATAGGATTCACTTTCATCATCAATAATTTCCATATTATCATAATCATTCATATTTTCATCTATAGAGATATGGGTGTGGGAATAAGAAGTGCCGCAATTCCTATCCCAACCAAGATAATAATTTTTACACTTAGGAATATTGTAGTAAGAAGTAGGTTCAACTTGTTGCTTAGAAATCACTACTAATGGTAAAGAAGGGGTGTCTTCAAGATCAATTTCTATGTATCCCCCTAACTATGTTACTAAAATATCTTACTTATGATGTGAGTTATCGTTTCCCACTTGCTCTTTTATTATATTCATAATTATTTGCATTAGGGATTATTGTATCATGCTCTTCTAACATAGATGTGTTAACTTTAGGTACCCATTTAAATTTAGGGTGTTGAGATGATTGGATAGGGTTTTTTCTAAGGAAAGTATGTATCAAAATAAATAATTCCCTTATGCTCAAGTTGTATCTTTCAATGTAAAGTATAACAATCATTATCACAATTCCCATTTATTCCATGATAATTTTTAAATGGTTTTCCTTTGATCTTGTCAATACTATTAAGAGGATAATAATAGCTAGGTAGCAAATTGATTAATTACTTATTGTTAGCATATGGATTTTCACACATGCAAATGCCATGCAATAGTGTGGGAACGAAGTCCCTCCTCAATGAAGGTGAGGCTGCCTTTATTGAAAACCAAAACTATATGTGGGGGGTGTTTGGGAACATCAATGGAAAGAAAAGTGAATGAGGGAGATGGAATGGAATGAAGGAAAGGAGTGGAATGGAATGAACTGAAATAACATTAAAGAGTTAGGTAAAAATAGAGCCTAATATTGCATAAAGAGGAAAGATGAGTAACCAACACAAATAAAATGGAGTTTGAGTTAGCCAAACAAGAACATGTAAAAGGGAACACACATGAGCAAGTAGATAATCAGAGCTTGATCACTGTGAACTAGAACAACTGATTAATAACGTTGACAATAAGATCAACGATAATATTTGCATGCAAGATTCAAAACACCTAACATCTGATGAACATAAGAACATCAAATGTTACAAGAGACAATGAATGAGACACAAAGTTCATATTCCATTAACTCCAAAATGTTTTTCACAAAAGAACACAAATTTTCTTCCTGAAACAAATCTTGCACAAAAGTATTTTCTTCTCCTCTCTCAAAGTCACCCTTTACAAATGAGCCCCTCATTTCCTTTTATAACCTAAAAGTCGGTTACAAAGTAGTTAGGGTTTTACATTATCATTAAATAAGGCACTTAAGTGACCTTCGAACAACTTTATTAAAGACAACCCAAAAATAGAAATTACTTAAAATAATCATTGTTTCCCAAAAAAAAATAACAACACCTTTTAAATTATATAATAATAACCAGTGCCTTATCCATTGAAATGGGGTCCGCCTATCTCAAGCGTATGAGAAATGGACTCTACCACTTCGTTAGATACCAAGAAAATCAACTCCCTACATCACCGGTGAAATTAGGATCTACCGCTTTTACGAGTTGAAAGGATCTAAACCTTCCCAAAGTTTCAAACATCTTTTCTTCTTCTGGAGGTTCACTCGGTCGAAGAATAGCCTCACAAAATACCTGCAATTCAATAATTCTACTTGGCATATCATTTAAATTAACAATTTTGGATTGAGCATTCTCAAATAAGTTCTTTAATTTGATGCACCGCTCCATGGAAATTCATGAGAAATTTTTGGCAGGAGTATACATGTCCTTAAACAATTGTGAAAATTGTTCTTCCACCTGCTCCGATGAACACCTTTGATTATGCTCATTTACGAGGTTACAAGGAATCTCAACCATGAATTCCTGAATCAAGGAGAGTGAAGTGAAGGCTTCATTGTACATGCTGTCATAATGGATCATAGAATCCTCGTGAAGCGTTTTTCTTGATTTGAGATGCAGAAAACAAAGAAAATGTGTCCCTCGATGTTCAAATTTGAGAATTCCTTCAATAGCTAAAACTGAAGATTCCATACTTTTCATCTCCTGTAAACTGGGAAATATCTCATCCAAATTTGATATAGCAGAAACAAAATTTTCTTTGAAAGAAAGAATTGGATCAAGATATGCACTGACATCTTCGTGAAGCTTAATTACGGTCTTGATTGTCCCCTGGCCTAAAACGAGAATCTCTAACAGCCAAGTTTTAGTGACATGGCCCAATGTGTTTATTTCCTTTGAAAAATTGAGAGTATCTTCATCTCGGGCAGCCACTGCATTAGGTACTTGGAAGGTGGATGATATGGGATTTATCAATTTTTGAACATATTCCACTAATTGATTCTTTTTGGCCTTGAACTAAGAGTTTTGATACTTGTATTTCTCAAGTCTCTTTAGCATGATATCAATTAAATCTCAAGCCATCGCCATGTCACTTTCTAATGTAGATCTTCCAAGTCCCAGTTTGGAAACTTCATATTCGGTAGGCGTCATAGCATCACACTCTTTATCCACTTGTGGAATGGCAAGGTCTACAAATTTGTTTCCATCATTATCCACCATTATTCAAGAAAGCACCTTAGGATTCTTAGGAATGGCATCATTCAAAATTTTAAAAAGGGCATCAAAATCAATGTTAATTGGCTTGAAAACTCTCTTCCTTTTCTTCACTTCAGAATCAACCCAGGAAGGAGTATCATTCACTATTTCAGCATACAAAACCCTATAGCTCGAATCAATATTCTCATTATTTCCGACATCATGAGATCCTTCTTAAATATTATCTACGACCTCAATTTGAGGAGACACAACCTCAATATTCACTCCCTGATTATTCGGGAGATTTTGGGAAATCCCTCCATGAACTACATGCTCTAAAGTGTTTGATATTTTAATTACCTGCACCTGAGTGGATGCTTGTTTGAAGCATGGTTGGGGATCATTTTCTACTAGCTTCTTAGCACTATTAATGATGTGGGTAGAATAATCTCTACTCGAGGTAGAAAATCCAAACACATACTCTCTTCCTTCTTCAGGGTTTTGATCTTTGGATCTCCCTCCTTGTGACATGTTACTTGGAAAAGTGGATTTTGGAAACCACTCTTTTCTTGCTTGTTGTGTATGATTGGATGGTAATGAGGTTGATCAAGAAGAGACTTTGGTCAAATGGAGGCGCCCTCGTATTGGAAATTTTTGTGATCCCGAAACATGATCTGGAATCAATTGCAATTTGGCAAGTTCTCTATCATACCAAGATATGCTTCTTTCAATAATTGGTTGGTTCTTGCCATCAAGAGAAAATTCATCTCTTTTGGTCCAGTCAATTTGAGGCAATGGGGTAAAGGAAATGGCATCATATGAGGGAACAATGACATCCTCATCATCATTTATGAATGAATCAGGAGGACTCCTTATGTGAAAGGCCTTGATCTAAGCAAGTGTTAGGCGAGAGTACTCCCGTCTTCTTACCTCATGTTCATCCGAAAAAGCAGCCCTGAAATATTCCATGGTAGGATTATGTTGGTACTTTGCTCCCAGAATATTTTACATATATGCATTGATATCAAATTGGGCTCTCTTCACATATGGATGGGTGGTTATGAGAGCGAACTATTTTTCCATGAGTTGTGCACTGAAAATATTTGGACATTGGTATTCCCCAATTTGGTTCAGGAAATGAATTCTTGGACAGTGCTTGTCATTGATAAGGCAGCAAACTTGGAATAATTGTCGTGCTAGCTCCATTAATTCACATCTGTCACTGACGTACTTAGGAAGTTTCCATGGGGTACCAACAAAGCCACTCACACGAATGTAGGAAAAAGATGAAAATTGAATAAACTAGGTTCCGCATTGGGAAATGACACTCATGGCGTCTTTGGAAAACCTTTCCTCAGTATTCCGATTTAGATTCCAAATCACGTGGAAGGTGATTGCATCATTGACTCTTCTAAAATGGTAAGAACTATTTTTGAAGCTGAGCTGAGGGTAATAATGAAAAACACTATTCAACAGCCCCATGACCCCTCTCATTTCAAGTCCTTAAAATAGCTTTCTTCTCGCTACCGCATAAGTCAAATATGATGTCATGTAGAAGCATCAAATCATCTTAACTTCTATTAGTTGTTTATGAAGGGTGTTACTGATGATGGTGGCCCAATCCAAAAAATATTTCTTGGCTAGGATGATACAGATAAACTGGTACATCCATGGGTGGAAAATCCTAGCAGAAGGTAGACCAAACACTAGACTTAGGAGAGTGATCATGTCTCTAATTTCTTCCAGGAACTCAACGTGGTATAGTTATTTGGGAATCCTGTCAATTTGAGGTCTCTTGGTTACTAACCAATTATTATTAACCATCTTGCTCCATCTCAGGGGTTCTTCATCCCAGAATTCTTGTGTTGATTGGCTAGTGATATCTACATTCTCGAGAAAGTCAGGTATGCCGAGCAATTATTCAATGTGTTCTGGTGTGATTAAGAGGAAAGGATCATGATTATCTTTAAAAATTCCTTGTCTCTTAGGGTCATAATGCTCTGCACAAGCAATAACCAATTCTAGAAACTGCACCAAGACAAAGAATGTTGCTGCTTAGGGCAGGCCACTATGGTAAAGTCTATCTAAGAAAATGGTTTTGCCTTCAGTTTTCACCCGCTCACAGAACTATTGCACGTTGATATGACCCAAATTTATATCAGTGATGTTGTCATATGCTGACTTAATGGAGTTGGGAGGGATAATTCCTTGGAATTCATATTTCAAGGCGGATTTGTTAGATTTCTCCACTGGCTTCCTCGATCTCCCCGCAGATTTATATTTTTTGGCCATTATGAATTTAACAGAAAAGTGACTCAGGCATGCCAAACAACGTAAAAGGGGCCGGGTCTCAGTTTCCAAAACCCCGTCGATGTAAGAAAAATATTTTCCGTTATAATATTATTATTATTATTTTAAAAATAATAATAATAATTGTCCCGAATTACAATTTTTTTTTCAAAAATGTCAATACAAACACATCGAGACTAAGCTCGAGTTCCAAATCTGGCAATAACAATGATATTTACTTTTTAATTAAAATATTCCGATTTTAATATTTTGCGCGGATCAATTTTAATCTTTTGCTATGGCGTTTAGATCCTCCTGAGAATGCGTGGGACAAAACTGTTATTTTTCCCTGCGTGATTTTTGTTTGATTTTGGCAGTGCGTGGGGTTTGAAAACAATTTTCTCCCCAGGCATTAGAAAAACTGATCTTCTCCTTCCTGGGCATGTGGAATTTGATTTGGTTACTGTTCCTTTTCTTTATCCTCACATGTGGAGATTCCTTCAGATGGTTGTGGCCTGTTTTAATTTTATTTTGGACTGTTCTTGGCCAGTGCGTGAAGATTTTTATTTTCCTGGACTGTTGGGCTGAGCTTGAAATCTCCTTTTTCAACGTGACTTCATGCTGACCTCCTCTTTGTTGGTGTTCCTTTTTTTCTCACGCGTTGATTTGCCTTTGCTATCTTTAATTTTTCTTTGGACTGTTCTAAAAACGTGGTGAATGTTTTTAGCTGTGTGTGGGATTCCTCATAGGCTATGCGTGGAAATGAGTTCTTTGTCTTCTTCCTTTGCCCAATACATGGGCTCTTAATAAAACAAAACCAATGCCTCTCTTTGAACTGTTTTCTTTCCTTCTCCCTGCGTGGCCCGTGATGCCTGGAGAACTCCTAGTGAAGGCGTGGGAATTTCTTCTAACTGTGCGAACTATTATTTCCTTGCATGCGTGAACAACTGCTCATTAAAATGCATTTGGGACTGTTTCTTGGCTTTAACATGTGTTGTATTGTGGGATATGACAAAATATTATATCCTTCAGCAGAAATAAGAAGCAAAGCTTCGCATGAATTTTTCCAACGAGTTTTATGGAGGAAGTTATTTGGATTAATCCAATTTCCTCTCTTCCTGGGTAGTGGGGTTAAGTGCCAGGGGGAAATGGGGAAAGCAACGGCCAATTGCCAATGGGAATGGCAAAGCGGGCTGGCAATCCCTGTTCAATTTCCCCATGTGGGAAATTGGGGAATTTCTTGTCCATTAGCCAATCCATGATTTGGCAATTGGTGGAGGAAATCCCATGTTTGGGAAATTTGAAGACGATTTCCAGGAAAGGGGAAATCCAGGTTCGGGAAGCCAAATTGGCATTCCTGACATTTGGAAGCATAAGCTTACTTCCCCGGCAATAAAAATTTGTCGAATTAACTTTTAATTTATATTTATTTAATTAAATACTCTCAAGTTATTTAAAAGTTAATTTTATTAAACAAGGAGCGATTAATTAATTAAATATTAATTAATTAATTTTAATGTATTTTAACGTGATTTAAATCCTGACAGGAAGAGTTCTTGCCCGAAAAGGACGAAACGACCACAAAAATGAGATGATCGTAATGAGGGTAATGAACCACGCAAAGTAACTCAAATTTTTCATTTTTTATTATTTTTAAACAATTTTGCGAAGTCAAAATTGGCTGATAACACTTATCAAGTAGGTAATATATAATATCATGTGGCATATCATTCTCGTCAAACCAAAGAGGTTTTATCCAACACGGTTCCATTAATATGAAAAATTAATTTCCTGGAGAAAATAAATTTTCTCCTATATGTGGTCCTTTCACAGAATTTAAAATAACATAAGTATCATGCATATGATTATCAAATTACTTTCCTTGAGCCTCGAATGTAGAGTAATCATGATGTATAGATACATAATTGACATGAGTATGTAAGTAATTATTTATATGGGTTATATAATCCTTGAGATATTTGATCTCAGTACTAATAGCTTGAATGTGCATTTGAAAATAATGTTGTAATACTTTAATATACTATAGAATAGCTTGATGAAAGATTTCATTGTTAGAAGGACCCATGGGAAGTGACACAAAAGGGAAGAGAGAAAAAAAAAATGCTTGTAGATAGATTATATTAATTCCAAAGTGAGCAAAAAAGGTAAGCCCAAAAGTGATTTTTAGCAAAAAAACAACACAAAGGCGTCAAATTAATAAAACAAACATTTATAAAAAATATATAATGAATTTTATGAAAAAATGAGATTTATTTTAGGAGAAAAATATTATGAACAAAAACCTCTAGGGGATTTTTCAATATTGTATATTTTCAAGTTATTTCATTATTACTACAAATAGTAATTTTGAATTTTTGAAATTTTCGCTACAATTAGGAGGCAAAAAAGAGGTTTTCATTTAATATATTAAAATAAATAAGACCTCGGAGGAAGTTGAAAATACATTCATTTAATTAGTTATATTACATAAAAGGTGATTTAGCTAATAGTAAACTACACAAAGAAGCCCAAAGAGGAGGACCAATCATGAAACCCTAGGGAAAAATTTTAAAATTCGTTTTAGGTCACGAAATATATAGGAGTAAAAATTAAGTTTGAATGTAAACCCTATAATATTGACAAATTTTAAACCAAAGAGGAAGGATAAATCCTAAGACAACTAGGGTTTTCACAGAAAGATAAATTAGATAAAGAGTCGAGTTCACCAAATGTTTACACCCTAAAAATTAAAAAATGTGATATATGCAAATATATGACATAAGGGTTTGTTATAGGGGGTTATTTTGAATCAATTAATTAACATTAACCATGAAAATTTATAACAACACATTGATACTTGAAACTATCTTAAAATGATAATATGATTTCTTGAAACACACAAAATGATAAGTACTTAGCTATGCATAATGCTTTAGGAATGATTGAGGTGTACAAAATGGATGAAAATACTATTCTAGATATAGAAATTCTTCATTTCTAAAACTAGAAATTGCTCCTATCCAAATTGTAAGGCTACTGCATGGGCTTGAACTTTTTTGAACAATTCAAATATCTTCTATATGGTATTTTATGTGTACATAATGGAACTTTGAAAATTTTAGTGTGGTGTGAATGAATATGATGGCCTTAACTCTAAAACCCTAGGTTTCAAAAATTTTTAAAACCAACTAAATGATGTGAATCAAACTCAAACAATAACTAGGGATGAGAGAGCCTTAAAAAAGGTTATTTATTAGGTTGAAGTGCTATCATTTCACTACCTACATCTTCACTACTCAAAAGAGGCCTCAAACCACATGTAGTTCTCCACCTTACATGTGATATCTATATGGATGTAACTATTTTGACAACCTGGTCATTAGAAAATGATTGGAGTGAGTTTAGCCTTACTAAGACATGACTATTTTCTCTTTGGATTATTAATAATTGAGGAATATAGAATGTTCAAATTGGTTGAGTGCTTCAAACCTATTATAGTGGCTACTATTATTTATGTGTAACTACTTTAGAAAGACTTAGGAGATCCTTTGGTGTTTTAGTGTAGATATTTACAATATGATCTTCTAAGAGTGTTAGGTGAGTTACAACTTGTAAATTTGAATTACTTATATAGGATACCATAGGTTAACAATTTGTATCATATACAACCCAAGGAAGCAGAATTAAATCATAAAATGATTTCAAATTAGAAAATGAGTCATTATATGGAAGGGTCTAGGTTTGTACAAGTCAAATAGGACCATACTCCAATATTGTTGAAGGTGTATGTTTTTGGATAGATAAATAATGATTAAAGGATCAAAGTTTTGGAATTATTCCTTGAGTTGAATTACAAATTTGGTTAATTAATACTCCCTAGATGAATGATAGAGAAGTGTGTAGAGATGAGTACATCAAAAAGGAGAGAGGAAGATACATTGGTTGGGCTTAAAATTTGATCATTTGTCTTAGCATAGGACCAAAACCAAACTTGTTATTTCTAAATGATATGTTTCTAAATTTTAGTGTCTACAAATACTAGATATATCTTTCTCTTTCTCCCTTCTCTACATAGCTGATTTATAAACTACAAAAAACATTTAAATAATCATATAACACAAAAACATTCAAATACTTACAAAAACACAAAATTAGGACCTATATGTCACTTGATTTTCTAGCTTGTTATGTTATATGTTTTATTTTTCATATTGGTTTGATAGATAGCATATTATATACTCTTTATAAACATGCGTTCACAAGGTAAGTTGATATTGATGTAAGACATATACATATTGATGTATGATGAAAAGTTTCATCCTAGTCTCTTCTTAATAACCTTGATCATCTAGGGGCATCTCCCACTATTCAAGTGTTTTCATTTCACTATAGTTTTTCTCTTCCTTATTAGTCTCAATAACTTTCATTTTATATAATATATTTTGAACTAGTAGGACTAACACATGTGTCTTGTGCAACATTATATTATATTTTGTATGTTTCTCATGGATATTGTTTGATATTTTTTTTCACTTGCTTGATTACTTAGTTCTATGTATATAGCCTATTGACCTTGCTATGTTTGTTTGAAAATGTTTTCACATCCCTTAGTTGTGGCTTATATAGCCTCTTACTCATGCTTGTGTGTATGACACATTTATGTCCAATTTTTTTTGCCTCTTAGGTGTTTTACATGACTGACATATGTAGCATTTCTTGTGTATTATATACTTTCTTAACTCTACATTTTTTTACTACTATATATGATTGCTCGTGTGATTTTTTCTCGTTACTTTGGTTTCTATCTTTACAACATGGTCTCTACGAAACGTACCATCTTATAGAAACATGATCCTAATGGTGGCCATGATGAAAACAGTCATGATCCTAAACACATTATTAGATTTATCTGACATAGGTGCACATAATTTATTTTAATCCATGTTCTCTACTATTATATCTCACATGTCTTAAAAGATAGGGAATTAATTGAGGTATATTATACATATAAAAATGATACAAACAAAGTATAAGAATTATATATATATATATTTCACATATCATCATAAATAGGATTAGATATAAAACACATAAAATACGCATCGGTACAAAAACCATCCACCAAGGATGGAGTTGTGGTACACTTTGGTCCACACTAGATGTTTTTGTCTTGAGGAAAACTCATAGAAAATTTTAGCATTCTAAAATTCTTAAAGATGTTTATAGACTTCTGGTACGTATTTAAATATAGATGACATAGTTCAAAGTAGAATACAAGAGGTATGAATACTACATTCATTCATCATTATATCACTCATATATAGATGTAAATACATTTTTTGGGGGCATGGGCCTTCTTCTCCTTTAAATTAATCAATATTTGCATACTCAAACTTAGTTATTACAACACATGGTGGGGGAATGAGCCATCCCTCCCCTTTCAAATTTATTTTATTACAAAATTAGACCTAAATTCATGTGAAGTAGTGTGGTCTATGGGATTGGAAGATATTGAAGTGGATAGATACTTCATAGTTTTTTCTTTCTTACTCTATTTGTACAAGAAAGTATTAGAGTGAATAGATAATATTTACATTGTTCTTCCCTCTTTATGTGGTTCTTTGAGATAAATTTCCTACTATACCTATTCTTGGTGTTAGGTCATGCACAATCAACTCCTCTCCTTTTTTGGATTCTATTTCAAAAAATTGGGAACTGATCACTCCCAATCCTTTAAAAACTCAATACAAATCAAAATTGACACTCACAAAAATGAGAGATCCTTCCTAAATAAATAAAATAGGTGTATTCCTTCCATAATTTGTCTCTCTTTAATTTACTATGGGAAATTTAATTTTCAAGGTTGTTTATAAATTATTTACATTTGAGTTACGGTTCAATTTCATATGTGGAAATTGACCACACTTTGTGTTATAGATTTCATCATGAAACATGCCAATACCAACGCAATAACACAAATAATCAATCAAAGACAAAGTGTGTATGCAAACTCAGTTACTCTATTCCTTTAACAACACACTTTTTAATTCCATACTAAAGGAGGGAGAAAAGGTAGACACTTAAACTTGGTATCTTATCCTTTAATAATGATAAGTTTAGCTTTTTTCATATATTAAGATTTATGATCACATTCTAAGCTCAGTTGACATATCCTTATCTCTCCCACAAGACTTCTAATTTCTACACATTTTTGTACCATTCATTTATGAAATATTAATTATCTAAAGTAGTATTCTATCCCCAAGGATATTTTCAAGAATCTAACTTTTTCATCACTAAATCCTTGTACGAGACTATACATAATAGGTTTAGGTCATATTATGGTCTAGGTTGAATTGTTCGGTCTCATCCCCTCTCTTCTAATGAATTTTTTATCAATTTAAATATCTTATGTGTATCATTTACCCTTCCCTAGGTCATACTTAATGTGATGTCTAACCTTAGAAAACATATATAAGTAACTATACACTTGAAAATCAACATGTGATTATAGACACACGCTAGTTCTCGAGGTTGTGCTGAGATAGACGGAATGAGATAGATGTGATGGTGATGTGATGGATAAATAGAGTATAAACAAGATAGGTGTGAATGGTGATAATAATAGGGATACTAGTCAAGGAAATTGAAGGTTCTCAAGTAGAAAATTGGGTATTTATTTGTCAATAGTAATGAATGCTCACTTAACCTGTACGGGAGTGATAATAGAATCAAGGATGATCTTTGTGCATAGATCTAGGTAAATATTAATGGAACTGGGTATAGCTTGACCCAATTGACAGATGCGGGGGAATTATCCTTCTTCCTCTAAGTATTCCTCTCTAAATAGGGTCATATAAGTGTGGGAGGAGATGGGTAAAGGAAAAATCAAGGGTTACAAGGTCTAACCCTATCTATTTGGTTGGCCTAGAATTATTTGGCAAGGTCTGTTTTATCATTAAGGGAAATGAGTTGGCCAATAATCTTAGGTGGCACAGGTGTTTCCCTAAAGACTAATTTGCGTAATCCTTGGTCAATGTCTACTTGGATTCTATCAATGTTTGGTTGTTTGATGATCAAACTAAATATTCTCACGCGTGATTATAGTGGACCCAAAATGGTCTTGTGGGCACTAAATCAATAAGAATGGAAAAAAACAAGTAAACTAGCATCCAAAGGGACTAAGAGCTAAGTTCTTGTAGCCTAGGTCACTAGGGAAACAAGAGTCATATTCTTTCCAATTCTAAATTACCTTAAATTCCTACCTTTAAATAAATAAATAAAATAAACCCGAATTAAACAAAATATGACTGATTTCCCCTTTTAATTTAATTAAGTTTGATTTGTAAGTATTTAATCAAAGCAACATAAAGCAAACTATCTAATTGTTTTTGTATTTTTCAATAAATATTTTGAATGAAATAAATAAGAAAATTTAATTAAACTTCTAAGCTATCTTTTTGGTTTTTTGGTTATTAATAAATAAAATAAAATAAAATCTACTGAAATAGACAAAGAAATTAATTTAAACAAATCAATCTACTTCTATAATAAAACAAAACAAACAAGGAATAGCCGGATGTAGCTATTCCTCTATTGTAGGGTGTGGAATTAAATATAATTTAATAAAAGATATATTCTAATTTATAATTTTGGAAATATATTTCCTCTAACCACCTCTACCTTAGATTCAAAGGAAGAAAGAAATATTCTTAGAAGTAATTTCTTCTTTCCCCAAAAACTTCCCTGGTAAAGTATAAAGTAAAACATACGTGTAATTAAAAAATGAAGAAATGAATTGAGGAAGCGTAGACACAAAATATTCCTCCAACTTCTTTCCCTTTTAGATCCACAGGGATAGGCATGGAAGAAGATATTAGTGGAAGTTTTCTCGTACACACACTATCCTAGAAATGAAGAAATTATAAATTCTACCTCTTAAAACAAATGTGCTTATTTAATCTAAATAGTAATGTTCAAATGAAAGATTCAAAGAAATGTAAATACATCCTAAACCTGGTTATTGTTGTACTATGATAGCTTCCCAAGTATAATGATGGATTAAATGTCTCCTCATCTTCTTTTCCTTTCTAGAGATGTGTTCAAGATGATCCAAAGTGTGCAAAGTTGGTTGGTAACAAGGTGTACAAAAAGACAAACTGTAGTTGATTGATTTGCAAGAAATCGAGAAAATGATGGAGCTGGTTGATTACAAGAAAATTGGTCACAAATACAAGAATGGGAAGGAATAGAGCAATGTACTATGTTGTCTATGTAATTCTCAGTAGGATTTTAGCACCATAATAGTGCAATAAAAATCATAAATCTCTAACCCATCATTTGGGTAAAAATTTGGTTTTTATAGAAATGTGAGGAAGAAAGAGGCTAGAACACATGGTAATCAAGAAGTGCCAAATCATCAAGAAAAGATGGATTTAACATTATAAATATATTAATTTGATAATAAGACTTCAACACACTCATCAAACTAAAAATCAAGTGAAACAGTCAAGAAACGTGTGAGAAAATGACTTACGAATTTAAAACATGTAGTTTGAAATATCATATTAAAGTGGACAAAACCATTGGTATGTACAAACCATAGGTTACACAACTACCATGGTGGTTACGTAACCTCTAGTCTAACATAACCGGCGCAACAGTTATATGACTTAAGGGAAAAACATGAAGGAAAAGAGGCAGAAAATAGTTTGCAAAGACATGGAAAGCTAAATAACTTAGAAATAAGGATAAACAAGTCAAAGTAAACATTGAAAAGGTAAAGGGAGAGTATCTAGATCTCATCATTATTCTAGAGAAGGATTCTTTCATCATTGGAGACTTTAGCGTACCTGTCAATGTAGCACATGTGCAATTTGGGGTGTGTACATATTACCCCCATAGATAATTGTTTTAGCCATGAATGGGCGTAAAACATGGATTCCGAGTATGGTGCTCCCAAGTGGGAGAGTTAGAAATCATACCTTATTCATCCATGTGTTGAAACCATGCCAATCCAAACTTCTCGCCACCTACAAAAGATAAACGGGAATTAAGAGCAAATATAAAACAAGATTACAAAAATAATTTTAAATGAAATGACAAGATTACTTACCATATACATAAGGATGAGAAATATACCTACTCCAGTGTGTCATC
The DNA here is from genome assembly GCA_019776745.2 of Taxus chinensis. Lineage (NCBI taxonomy): Eukaryota > Viridiplantae > Streptophyta > Pinopsida > Cupressales > Taxaceae > Taxus > Taxus chinensis. Next base: position 480,613,649 of record CM034152.1, on the reverse strand, counting down.
CCTGCATACAATCACTCAAAAAATTAGAAAACTACATTTGAGCTATATATATCATTATTTTCCATTTTTAGAAATTATTTTTACACACCTACTTAACCAAATTTGGAGCTATGAACTTCTTGTGACCGTTTCTCTTACAAATACAATCAAATCAAAGAGTACTTAATCACAATGGCTGCACAACCAGTGGTGACAATAGAGGTTCATGATCATATAAGTTATAAGCATTTGTTTATTTTTTCCCTAAATTGTGGTACATATTTGAAACTAGCTATAGGAGGGGATGTTTTTAATGTTTTTGTAGTCAAAATGACCTTCGGGGGAACCTTTTAGCTTTTGCAACTTGTTTGGATGTTTTTGGTCAATATAATGCATTTTTTTTAATGTTTAAGGGCACGACACTGCTTTTTTGGGCACAACCTCTATGACAGTTACGTAATTGCCACCCTACACAGAGTGACAGTTACATAACCACTACAGAGGTTACATAAATGTTGTGGTAGTTACGTAACCACCACTTTAGCAGAGTGGTGTTTGCACAACATCCACCCTGCTAAGAGCGGCAGTTATATAACTGCCATGACTTTTTATACTTTAAAGGATAAGTATGAGATTTTTTTTTTCCTTGCATTTGTATTTTTTTTCCGAGCTTATTATGCATTTATCATGTTCTAACTTGTTCTTTTATCTCTATTTTGGATGCAAGGGAGCTACATCAGATGGAGTAGAGACCGAAATCAAGACTGGTTATCTTAGATCTTATAGTTTTTGAAACAGGAAAAGAGGAGGTTTCATAGAGGGAATACCTATGGAGGATAGCACAGACATAACCAATTGCCCCAGCAAGTCACCCTCTCAGCAACCTATTTTCTTAATAAGATGTAGACCATAACACATTCTAGTTTCGTGGTGTCAAAGGGGAGTGGATGATCACTTTAGAGGATGTTTTTAGGATCCTCAGAGTTCATGTCACTGGCAGGAGGTTAGTGTTGAAAATCATGAGTTCAGTAGTTGAGGTTCGTAGGTGGGCCACTTATCTTGGTGATGCACAGGCACCATACATGGGTATAAAGTAGGGAGTTAGATTTATTACAGTGGATACCACTACTATCCCCACTCTATGTAAGGAAATCATTGGAATATTGGTCTCATGTTTGATTGGAGATAAGGGCGAGGATAGGTTGTTTTTTAATTGAGATATGATTCTTAAGAGCATTGAACTCTACGGCCAAATATACATATGGGGAGTTGAAATTTTGGGAACCATAGACCATGACTTGTACAAAATTGTTAGATGTGTGACAAGGTATTTTAGCCACCCCACACTAGTTATGTCATGGATATATGAGTGAGTGATCCCCTATCAGAGGGGTGTTGGGATAGAAGATCCCACTGAGATTAGAGTAGCTAGGTGGGTTGACATGGCTCCACTTAGGGGCACACCAAATTTAGTATCTTCCCTGACTACAACAGACATGATTACACAACCATAGTAGGATATGGCTAGAAGATGGGGATGGGATGGTATTACCTTTACTAGTTGCACTACTACCATTCAGTTGGTTGACCACAACAATAGAGTGAAGAATCATCCAGTGATTCGAGTTCCCTAGCAGCTTGGGTTTCCATATTTATATGTCCTTCCAGTAGTAACTACTGTGTATAGAGGGATACAAGAGGCAAGAGATAACCAGAAGGGTTGGCTCCATTAGAAAGTTACAGTGCCTGGGATTCTAATTGGATCGTTGTGACTTGCACTGGACCCAGCTGCTGGTGTTATAGCTAAACTGAGGTCTATTTTATAGATTAGTGAGAGCCCAACATAATGGAGAATGCCAAGATAGACTTGGGCTCAGAGGAGTCAGAACTTGAGTGGTAGGGTACAAGAGAGGCCTCAAAAACTACCAGAGATGAGGTGAAGGGGGAGGAGTAGTTAGTTCACCCTAAGGAGATGGAGGAGGAGTCCATGCATCCATGAGAGATGGAGGAGGAAAGGGACGAGGAGAAGGAGGGCGTAGCATCTCCTGCAATAGTGTCAGTTGCAGACCCGAACTGGGTCCTTGGAGACCTAAGTGAGTGCAAACACACGTATCTTACCCTTACTTCATAGACTAGATATTATTAGGATTTTTCTTTATTTTATGTTTTCAAACTTGCTATTGTTTGTTTTCTCTTTGCAGCCATAGTTGATGGATGGTGGGATCTTATTCAATGCACACTCTTAGATTTGTTTGTGATCCCCACTAGGATGACTTGAGATGTGTTACAGGTAGATCCTAGACTTTCCTCACATGTCGGTCATCATACTTATGTGTTTAATACAACCTGGAATGTTGCAACAAGGATGAATCAATTAAGGACCAATATTTTGTACATGAAGATTGAGAGAGATGACGAGGATGTTCACATAGCGGAGCTACTACCATCATTCAATTGCATGGGAATTCTCACTGATCGACACATGGAGGCTCTCATGTTGTACCCAGTCAATCTTGACATAGGATTCGCAAAATAAGTTCTCACCTTACTCCTTCATAGGGATCTAGGAGGGATGGATAGACCTAAGGCCTTTATTGCTTTGGGACACTTTTTGATGTATATATAATTTTTTTACATTTTTGGATCATGATGAGCATTTTGACCACACTTTTCATATGGTTTTACGACATTATAAATGAGAAACTTTCACATTATCTATATATATATATATATATATATATTTGGTTCGGAATTATTTTTTATCATTTTATTTCATTGTTTTTGATCTCATCTATATACTCTTAGATGGTCTAGAATTTCTGATGTTTTTGTGTTTTTGAATATATGCTATGGATGATTATGCAATTGGGTAAACAAAATAATATCTATGATTTTTTATATGGTAACAAATTGTAATTAGAAAACTTTATTTTCCAATAAATTTTTAACATTTGTATTCCATTGGAAAAATGTGTTGAATATAGTATGATGATAAGATAACCACACTTCATTCTTAACTCTACACAACTAATAATATGCAAGGGCTCACCACCAAGAGCCAAGAAGAATGCAAGATAAGTGATTTGAAGAAGGTGAGTGAGAATGATGACCAATAGACAAGAATTTTGACAAATATTTATTCAAAAACTTATGACTCAACCCTAATCAAAATTAAATAACCAATTTGAAATGATTATTTCTTGCAAGTTTTGACTAGAATTAGATACATGGATGGCCATTTGATTGATAAGATATGGTTTAAAGAATGATTGTTTCTCATAACATACACATCTAATTCATTTTCTTGGGAATTTTAGACTTTTCAAGCACTTTTATTTCTTTGTTTGTTTAGAAATTTTGATTTATTGATGTGACCCCCTACATCTTTCCCCCTGCTACTAGTAAGAAGCATGGGCTTCGTCAACTAGGATAAAATATAGGTGAGTAAGGGAAATTCCCTCCTTTTCCAACCTTATGCTACCAGTAAGAAGCATGGGCTCACCACCAAAGGTTGGGAGGGGCGAAAAATGTAATTATTTGTAATAAGAATATTTTTGTTTATTATTTTTATTTTTATTTTTTAAATATTGTTTGACTTTGGATTGTGACTTTTAGGATGAAACATTTACCCATAATCTTAACGCCACACAACTAGTAGGATGTGAGGGCTCATAACCGAAGGTTGAGATAGGTGAAAAAAAGTTTTGGGTGAAATGTTTAGAATGGTTTTGTCATGGAGAGATTTTTAGGGAAAGATTCATCAGCAAGAAGCTTCTAGATAAAATTATGGGTAAGAAACATCTGAATCGAAAGAAACCATGAAGAAGATTAACCATGTAAGCCCTTATAAAATAATGTCAAATTTGTCTCACAAATGAAAGTGATGATAAGGATTATATAATTTGAATGTGTAAAAAGTGTGTAGAATAGGTGTTGTTATCTAAATTTTTGCCCCCCGATAAAATTGATCAAACATGACCCCGTGCAGGAAGAAATTCAAAAAAAATGGTTCCGTCGTTCAAGATTGTGCTTCAAATCCAACAAACAAGTTACTGGAAGACTCTACAATGGAGTAACAGGGTCAGGGAAAGATTACATAGAAGGAAGAAACTAGAAGCTCAAAGTAAAATAAACGGAGAAGGTTCAAAGTTTTCGAGCTCTGTAAATGACTCAGAATGAGCCTCGAAATTGACTAAGTATGGACGAGACAGCAAACATTGCCAAGTGTCCAAATGGTGCACCTCAAAATATTGAATCCTAGGCCAAAGACTCAAACAAGCACCAAGCCTCCATGCATCTAAAGCCCCAAAAGTTGCACCAACCGTTGAAAATTCTTTGACTTAGCGGAAGGTGCCAAGTGCTGACTCGACATAATTCCAAGATGGGAGTTCTGGGTGGAGACTCAAACTTGTGCTAGCCCTCCATGTAGCCAATGGTTAGTAGAGGTCAAAAAGGAGATCGGGCCTAAAATGAATAAGTATAGAGTATAGGCGGAAGGCACCATGTGTCTTAACGATGCTCCTTCAAAGGTAAAATCCTGAGCTGATTTTCAAATGAGTGCGGGCCTTCCACATGTCCCAAAGTCCAAAAGGGACAGATTTAGGGTTGAATAGTCAAAGCAGAAGCAAGCTGGTGGAAGGTGCCAAGTGTCGGCATGGCACTATTTCAAGAGTAAACTTTGGGGCAGATCTCCAAACAAGTGTCAAGCCTCCACGTGTCCAAGGTCATACTTTTGGCCCCGCCAAAAAAAGGACTTAGACAAAATACAAGGGAACATCGTGGAGCCCGTAGAAGCCTCCACATGTCAGTATGGCACTATTTCAAAACTGAAAGGTAGGGGCTAAATCTGTAAGATGTGTATCCATTGCCACGTGGACCTAGTATGGACAAACTCTTTCAAATTTGCGTGCCCAAGACCCTAATCTTTAAATGGCCTAATCTTTAAAGACCTACTAAATCCTATTAAAAATCATATTAAGAATCTTTAAATGGCCATATCTTTATATTATTCACTAATGGCCTGGAGGACATTTTCCCATTTTCACCCACTAAATTTGCATGCACTGGAGTAGCTTGTGGCAGTTAGATTAGAAGGCAAGAACTGACTTTCTCTGGAGGTCCATCTCAAGTTTTGCAAGTCCCACAACTTGAGAGATGGTCCCATGTTGTGCAATCACACTGAATGCCCCACTTCACAATCAGGCCATTCGTGGGTGTTGTGATTTTGCACTAACAGGTGTGATTAAGATATTTTCCAATGTTTGAAAGTTAAATAATTAATTGAAACATAAGTTTCCATTTTACAATTTCAAAAAAATGATAATGCATGTAATAAGACAATGTGGAAATGTAAATGACTATATGTAGAAATTTTTGAGGTAAAGTGAGTTCACAGATTCATTAAACTCCTCACCCTCGAGAGTACGCAGATGATGTGAACCATTATTGAAATCTTCACTTACTTGGTAGGGCCCCAACCATTTTGTCCTGAACTTCCCACCTTCACCTTCCTTTCGTCTATTCGGCTATCAAGTCTTAGAACAAGGTTTCCTACCCAGATTTCATTCTCATAGATTTTTTTTTTTACTGATGACACATTTTGTCTACATATACAAGATGATTTTACTCATCTCTAAGCCATTTTTCATCTAGGATCTAAATCTTTAGGCACGCGTTTTAGGTTCCTTTTTATCTAAAATACCAGGTTTGGATAGACTTCCTTATATTGATTCTCCTCCTTTATGGTATATTTCACTTCTACATTCTAAAACTATAGATGGGAGTTCCACACATGATAGAATAAGCCAAAGTCTTTTAGATTGGCTTTCACTATCTAACTTTCAAAATCATAGACGGAAGCCTCATAAATATTTATTAATCATCCAAATCAGATTACATAACAATGCAAGAGCTGCAATATCTTATAATATTAGACACAGGTGCATGATGTAGATATAACATACACCCTAGCAGTTACACCAACTACAAATAAGAATATCACATGCACTTGGTAAATACACTAATAAGCAACATCCATAATGTTATCAATAAAAATAATAAGATGCAACGTACACTAGACTAAATATAGACACATATAACATTTGATAAATAAAAGACAAATAATAATATAAATGCATATTTAATTAAGGTAATAATATATTTACCCTAACATTCCCCCCCTTAATTTTACATTACCTCAAAGGATGAGGAGAGGAACTCTCTGAACATCTCAAACTTGTCACATGCAAGTGACTTTGTGAAGATATCTTCTTGTTATTCAATTGTTAGATAAAACTGAAGCTGTATATTTTGCTTTAAGGCATGCTCACATATGAAATATACCTATACCTCAAAGTGTTTTTTTCTTTCATGAAAAACTGGATTGCGAACAAGTTTGAGAACACATTCATTTTCAACATACATGGTGGTCATTTTTTCCTATGGTATTCCAATTCCTTCGAGTATGCGACGTAGCCAAATTGCTTCACAGATAGCTTCTCCAACAAAATGATACTCGACTTATATGGAAGAACGAGAAACAAATTGTTGTTTCTTGCTTCCCTGTGATATTGGTCCAAATCCCATAAAGAATACAAATCCTGAAGTGTATTTTCTGTCATCAATGTTTCCTGCATGATCTGAATCTGAATATCCTGACAAGAAGAAGTTGTCATTCTTCTTGTATTCTAGACCAAGATCCACTAATCCCTTGAGATATATCAAGATGCACCTTGTTGATTTCCAATGAAAAATTTTGGGTTCCTGCATAAACTTGGATAGATAGCTTACTACAAAGATGATATCTAGTCTAGTGTAGGTAAGGTAAATGAGACTCCCAATCAATTGCCGATAGAGAGTGACATTTACCTCAAGAGATGGATCTAAACGAGATAACTGCAATCTATTCTCTATAGGTGTAGCAATTGGTGTATAATCCATCATCCTGAATTTCTTGAGTGTTGTCTTGGTATATTTCAACTGAGAAACAAAGATTCGATTCTCTTTATTGTCATACTTCCAATCCAAGACAATAGTGCATTAGCCTAAGATCTATCATGTCGAATGATCGATTAAGATCTTTCTTCATTGCATCGATCATCCTCACTAAACTGCCAGTGATGACTAGATCATTGACATAGACAATGATAATCACAATCTCCCCCCTTGTTTTTTGAGGTAGAGATTGGGATCATATGGATTTATGACAAATCCATGTTGTACGAGATGCTCATCAATTTTGATGTACCATGCCCGAGGTACTTATTTGAGGCCATACAAATATTTCATGAGTCTACATACCTTTACTTCTTGACTAGGTACAACATAACCCTCAGGTTGAGTCATATAGACTTCTTCTTACAAATATCCATTCAGAAAGGCACTTTTTACATCCATCTGATGGACTTTCCAACCAAATTGTGCAACTAGAGCAAAGATCATCCTGATCGTTTTGATCTTAGTTGTGGGAGAAAATGTCTCCTCGTAGTCAATGCCTTCTTTTTGTGCATACCCCTTTGCTACTAGTCTTGCTTTATACTTGTCCACTGTCCCATCTGCTTTGTACTTCATGTTTGAATATCCATCTGCATCCAATGGGTTTCTTCCCTGGTGGAAGATCGACAAGCTGCCAAGTGTTGTTTTTCATTATTGAATGATACTCAAAATCCATGGCATCTTTCCAAGATTTTGATTATAGGGCTTCCTGGACTGTAGAGGATTCATCAAATTCAATAACTCTACTCATCAAGGAAAATTTAACTTATTCTCTTGCTTTACTGTGAGTCCATGGTCCATGGGTGGATGTATCCGATGGAGCATCCATTCTTGCATCTTGTAACATGCTAGTATACCACTTGGGCATACATTGAACTGTTCTCATGGGTCATGGTTCTATCGGATCATCACCATCATCCCCATCATCACTTTCATCATCAGTGGGAACATCAGCTTCATTTTTTACAACTACTGAAAAATCTACATCAGGTGAGTTTAGAGGAGGAGATTCTGCTTCCTTCTTCTCAAAGAACTCAACATCTCTACTGGTGTAGACTTTCCTAGTCTTCAGATCCATCAATCTGTACCCAATATTTTCTTCACTGTAGCCAATAAAAATGATTTTTTATGACTTCATGTCTAATTTATTTTTGTTCTACTTGGGTATATGCATACCTTTTTTGCACCCGAATACTCTAAGGTGTGCAACAGATGGTTTACGCTTTGGTCATGCTTCATGTGGTGTTACTTTGTTAAGAGCAACTGTGGGCACTCTGTTCAACAAATACATGATTGTCTTTGTTGCTTCTACCCAAAATGTCTTTGCAAGTCCAGAATCATCGATCATGCATCACACCATTTCCATGATAGTACGATTTCTTCTCTCAACAACACCATTTTGTTGTGGTGTGTGTGGAGGAGGCATTTTTCGACGAATCCCATGAGCTTGTAGGTAGAATTTAAACTCATCATAGGTGAATTCCCCCCCTTGATTTGAGTAGAGAGTTCTGATGTGAAGACTAGTTTCGTTCTCAATATCTACTTTGAAATTCTTGAAGGTTTCAAAAGCTTCACTTTTCTTGCGAAGACAAAAAATCCACATTTTTCTTGAATAGTCATCAACACAAAGCATGAAGTACTGAAATCCAGAATGACTCAGTTGCATTGGATCATGCAAAGATTGGTATGAACCAGATCAAGCTTTCCATGAGCTCAAAAATTACTCTTCTGGAATAAAGCTCTGTGTTGTTTTCCTACTAGGTAGTGAGGACACTTGTTTATTTCCTTATGAAGAGATGGTAACCCATGTACCCAGTGAAGTTTCTTAAGATAATTGAAACTGACATGACCAAGTCTATAATGCCACAACTATGTTATGGTAGATTTCTTAGCCACAAGTGCTTGATCATCTCTGTGGACAAAATCAAGCTTGAACATGCATCCCACATTGGAGGATTTTGCAACTATTTTCAAGCCTCGTGATTTGTCTCAAATCAAACATGTTTTCTTTCTGGAATGACTATCAACGTAAATTTTTAAGTTGTGATCTAGGATTTTAGTGACTGAAAGAAAATTATTTGTCAACCCAAGGACATATAAAACATCTGATAGTCTACAGTTGTGTGAACCAAGGGGTAGAGAAATGTTCCCAATCCCCTGAACTGTATATGAAGAATCATCACCCGATGAAACATGATTTTTCAAAAAGTAAACCAATCTCTGTGGTCATTCATGTGTTGAGTGGCTCCCAAATCAACATACCATACATCACTAGATGACATGGAAGGTTCACTTGATCGAGTAGTGTACAAGTACTCTTCATTATCTAATTATTCTTGTTGCTCAGCAATATTTCCTTGTTGATAGGGTTGTCTTTTCCAGTTACCATTATTCTTCCCTTGATTGTAGCTAGAATGTCCCTTATGATACTATTGTTGTGGAGGTCCAGAGTTGCTTGATGAACCTTTCTTGTAAGTATTATACCAACAATATTTTAGGTCATGTCCTCTTTTACAAATTGTACATTTCTTCTTCTATTTATTGTCCCCTTGATGTTGATGTTGATTCTGATGTTGGGAATTTTGATAGAAATTAGGTTTACCTTTTCCTTTTCCTTTACATTTTTGATGAGAAGAAAGTGCCTGCTCCTCTTCATCATCCTTATTATGTATAGCTTCCTCTTGCTGCAATAGGTTTTCCAATTTTTCAAAACTAACTATCATATCTGACAAGTTTAGTATTGTTACAAAAATGCAGTAAGAAGAAGGGAGAGTTATCAGAACAATGGGAATGAGATATTCATATGTGATCACTTCTCCCAGGGCTAGAAGTGAAGCCCTCAACTCTGCTACTCTTCTTAAGAAAGCTTCAATTTTTTCATTTTGCTTGAACTTCAGTGTGTGTAACTGACTCTGCAAATTCAGTATGACATTCTTGGTTTTGGCCTCATATACTGCACTCAAATTATCCCGCTCTTCTTCGGTTGTTTTGGCATCTTGAATGTGGGGTTTCACATCACCAGACACTCCAAATAAGATGATGAGTTTGGCCTTCTGATCTACTTTATCAAACTGTCATTGTTGTGTTGTATTAGTAGTTGATCTAGTCAGAGTACCATTCAAAATAGTCCAAATCTCTTCAAACTCGAGTTGTCTTGATTTGAGTCTTCCATGTAGCATAGTTATTTCCTCTTAGTAGTTTTGAATCTAGAAGAAAACATTTGGGTGCATTGGTGCCCATTTTGTAGAAATCACTGATAGGGTTAGGCTCTTATCACTCCAAGTATAAGGTCTCTCAATCTATATACCGTCAGTCTGATATACCGAACCTTTCTATATACGTGCCCTTCCAATATACCTGGTAGTATGTGGAATAATCTTGCCATTTCTATATATCTGGTGGTACGTGAAATAGGTGTTAACGTACATGAAATAATTTGATACGTGGTACCAAGATAGTTCTGAAAGGGGTCTGTACAATTATTGACACCGGCTCAAAGAAATATCCTCATACATGCGTATAACTTTGCTATATACTTGGATAATTTCTCAATCTAGATTTATGTCATGCAATCCTTCATAGATGGATGGGATGGCTCATAGTGTGTGCATTGTGACCTTATTAATCCCCGTCAATTTAAAGGGTCGATGCCTAGACTACATTGTTGCAGCTATATTAGGTGTTAAGTGCAGTAGTAGTTATGATGGCTTTACCTGTAAGCACTTCCCAGAGCACTGTATATACCGAACTCTGTGAATGATATCTAGGATCTCCTAAGTGTTTTAGAAGAAAATTTTATTGTTTTTTAGTACAATATTCTACCAGTTTCTGAGTAGTTACAATGTTTACGGTTGAAAATGGCAACCTACAAATTAGTACAATATACTAAAGCATATAATTACATTCAAAAATTTGGAAAAATGAATGGCAAGAAAAAAAATTGTTTTGCGGGCCCTGGTGGCCTCTGGAGCCCAATACAAACCTCTATGCCAAAAATTGCAACAAAAAGATGAAAAAGAAATTTTTAGGTATACCTCCTTCATCAAAAGTTGCTCAAAATGAAAAAATAAGATTTCTAGGAGAAAAAAAAATTCCCTAAAATAGGGTTTTTCTCACTAAAAGTTTTAGTTGTGGCTTTAGTTATAACTAGCTTCTTTAGAGGAGGGTTTTCCACTAATTTTTCCTCCAAACTTGGTGGTTTTTCCAGTTTTTCCTCCAAATTCAAATTGGTTTAAAACACAAGTCACATAGGTGCTTTAATTGTATATGCAATAAAATAGAAATGCAGAGATTTAAAGTCAAATCGATTGACTGACCTTTTAAAATGCCTTTTCCTTGTTTTATCCTCCTTTTCTATCTTGGTCGTCATTTAGATTTGTTGCCACTTTGATTGTTTTGTGCATGGTCAGATTTTTATTTTGACTATTCTGCTTTTGTATTGTTTGTAGGATCTTTTTCTCATAAGTTTTTTTGCTTGCAAGTTAATGGTGCGCATAATGTTGGAGTGTACACATGGGGTCATTAAGGAGGGTGGAGCTTGATGTTTTTGTTATGCCAAATCTTTCTCTTGGAGATTGTACGCAAGGGTCACAGGAGGCTGACAGTGTGTTGGGAGACCACTTCTTGGGACAAATTGATCAGAGGTGTAGCTTCCGATTGGAGATGGTTGATTTGACCATGTCTAACAATACAATCTTGGCCTGCTTTAGAACACCCAAATAACTCATTTTGGTGGAGATCGATTGAATTCTTAGTAAACACGGTCTCAAAAAAACTCCGTTAGAAGGTTCGGCCCTTGATGTAATGCATTTCTTGGCTCAGTGAGAGGAGTAAAACCCAGCCAATGTGCAAAGGAACTCAGTCTACTTTGATGAATAGCTCGATATGAGCTCAGTGGGAGCTTTATGGACTCGGTGCAGGCTCAAGATGCAGGCCCCTCTAAATCTAGCAGTCTGTTATTTTAGCTGAGAATAAATACTTCTCTAACCCCTGATGGGGAAAAATGATTTTTTTTAATTCATGTATATGTATTATCTCCAAAAACAAATTTTCCTGGTGCAGAGAGCACCAAGGCAAAAAAAAATATTTTCGTTTACCTGGAGAATGCACAGGAGGTTGTGGGATTGTAGGGAGTTTTGGGAAGCTGCAAGATGTAACACTGGCTCTTCGATGAAGCAATTTTTTTCTCCAAAAATTTTCCTTCCGCTGCAACCTTCTCCAACCTTTTCAGGAGCTTCAACCAGCTCTAGTACCAAATGTAATTTCACAAACATGGACGGAAGCCTGTATAATTATATTAATGTGAAATCAATTCAAAATACACACGTGTAGGCTACAATATGTGTGTGTGTGTGTGTGTGTGTGTGTGTGTGTGTGTGTTGCACAGCTAGATACAAACAATAAAGGATGTTTCAGATGTACAACCGTGAATTAATACAAACAATAATATTGTTAAAACAATATAACAACACCCGTAGTGTTTGAATAAAAAACAATAAGATGGTTATGATTAAATATAACCATATAAAATTTGATAAATAAACTAAATATTATGTAATGTATAATTAATTAAGGTGATAATATATTTACCCTAACACCCACAAGGTAGGAAATAGCTTTAGGTTCTCATCTCGTTTGATCTCCTTAACCGTCTTAATGAGAATGGACTTCAAATTTTTATTGGTATCCTTGGCCTATCCATTGGCCTGAGGGTAATACAAGGAAGTCGTGTGATGGGATATTTTAAATTGATTGAATAGCTCATGTACCTCTTCATTCTTAAAAGGGGTGCCATTATCTGAAATAATTACTTGTGGAACTTTGTACCTGTAGATGATCTAGTTCAATATAAATTTAGCAATGACAGATCTAGGTATTGTAGTTAGAGGCATGGCCTTGATCCATTTTGTAAAATATTCAATGGCCATGATTATAAAGTTGTGGCCATTTTATGATGAGGGAGATATTTTCCCTATCAATTCTAAATCTCAGGTAGAGAAGGGCCAGGATGTAACTGTTGTATATATTTACCCCCCCGGGTAAATATAGATAAACGCAAGCAAATCGGGTTTCGGAGGCGGAGAAGCATGGTGGAAAAACATGAAGAAGACATGTCGGGGGGTCTCCAAAACCCGCCAATAAAGAAAATGTGTCGTCGGGTCTCCAAAACCCGACGCAAAAGGAATCGGGTTTCGGTGGCGCAGGAACATGTCGGGGGGTCTCTAAAACCCAACATCAAAGAAATCGGGTCTCAGCGTCGGGGAAGCACGTCAGGAGAACATGGTAAAGAAGCATGTCGCAAGGGTTGGAAAACCTGACATCAAAGGCAAATCGGGTTTCGGGTTTCGGGAATCACGAAACATGAAACATGCAGATCGCAAAGGATGTCCCGATGCTCGAGGGTTCCGCAAACCCGAAAACACTTCCAAGGGAATTGGGTTTACATGGTGGATAAACCCGACAGCAAAGAACATGTCGCAAGGGTTGGAAAACCCGACGCAAAGGGAAAGCGGGTTTCGGAGGCGGAGAAACATGGCACAGAAGCATGTCGGAGGGGCGGATAAACTCGACAGCAAAGAACATGTCGCAAGGGTTGGAAAACCCGACACAAAGGGAAAGTGGGTTTTGGAGGCAGAGAAACATGGTGCAGAAGCATGGGGCGAAAACATGTCGAGGCACCCTCCAAACCCGATGCAGATGTAAAGGAGAAACCCGAACCCGACTGGAAACAGACCCTGACGCGGGAAATATTCAGATCGCCATAACTTTTCACAAGGAGCTCGGATTCACACAAGGTTGGACTTTTCGGAAAGCTCTCGGCGTCCTCTACATAAATACGACTAGATATCTTTAATTGGGTGAGAAAAAATTCTTAAAAAATGAAAAATACAGTTCGCCATGTTTTGGGTTGTTGAGATTCTCACCTACTGCCATGATTCGTTGAAGTTAGGTGCAGTCTTGGAGGTGGTTGGGGGCATCTGAATCATTATCTTCTCCCTCTTTCTCCTCATATAGATGGTCAAGAGAGGCTCTTTGTAAAGGGTTGGGCATTTCTGCTTTGCACCCTCCCTTCTCTCCTACTTGCAAGAGAATTTGTGGAGTTTTTTCAAGCCTTCCATATGGATTGTAATGTTGTTTTTTGCCTCTTGGCCATTACAATGTATTGAATCGATCCTTGAGCAATATATGTATGTCTGTGATTGATTTTAAACCCTCTCATATATTCATTGCTGTTATTTTGATCTCTCATTGCATTTTGGTCGCCTGTGCATGGTGTGGTATTACATCTATGTGGTCTATGTTTAATCTTGCAAAACGGGTGTAATGCATCACCTCCTTAGCTTAGGTTTAATTTTATGCATTTCTCTCTCCCTATCTCCTTGGCAGTTAGATTAAGTTTTTTGGGTAAACCTCTGCATTTTATTGGTGCATTTGAACAGAGGAATAGGAGCCAGCCTTCATCCAGAGAGCTTTTCCGATTTCACGAGGTCCCACACTTGGGAAAAGCTCCATGTTGTGCAATCGCACTGGATGCTTCGAGTGATCAAATTAGAAGTCTGATCAACATCCAGGGGTGCTGCGATTCGACATCAATAGTTTTGGCACACCCAGTGGGACCAAGAGGTCATTCCATGAAGGTTTGAAGGAATTTTCGTGAAATTCGGACTAAGAAATTGCAGTTTTAAAATTTTGGATTTTTGCTTCTTCCAGGCTGAACTCCGAAATCATTTTTCAAGGGCTTAAATTGCTCGAAACAGGCTGAATTTTCACCGGTTGGTAGATCTGAGGGTAATCTTCAAAAGGGTATCTTTGGTTTTTTGAGATTTTGATTTTCAAAATTTCATGTGTTTTGGATTTCAGGTTTTCGGGGTCCGACAGCATCAAAGCAGACCCAACAGTCATTTCGGGTTTTGGGGGATGCATTGCATGGTCCTATTCCTAACAGTAGTCTTTTCAGGTTTTCCAGGGTGTCGGACATGTTCTAAGTTCCGACACATGGCAGTTTCAGGTTTTGTGAGTTACATTGCATGACCTGAGTTCCGCCTGTACCTTTGGGGATCCGCAGCTGCACAACATGACATGAGTTCTGAATTGAAGACTACATCCTCCGGGTCCTTCAAAAAAAAAAATTCCGATTTTCAATATTGCCAGGTTTGGTGTGTAACTTGGCAAAATCCATCCTTTTAGAGGCATATTCAAAAACACATCTAGCGACTCCATCTGATCAGCAACCCATTTCTCTGAGTTGCAGACCCGTTTCCATTCATTTCCATCCATCTTTCCTTCCATCTCTTTCATTCTTTTCCATTCCATGAATTTGTGCAACCATGACTTCATTTCCATCATGGAATTCACATTTCCAACAACAACAGTATATCACACCTCCAACATGTTTTTTAAATCCTCCAAATCAGCATTTTGAACAAATTCAAAATCAACATGTCTACCCATATGAGCATCAGTGCCAAAGTATGTTTGGATATGAAGCATGTCAAGCACAAGGGTATGCTAGTTGTGAGGGCAGTCAAGAAGAAAATGCAGATCTACTGGAGAAAATCCAAAATATGGAGGTAAACATGGTGCAATCCAGGGCTCAAGCACAAATGAAAGCATTTGGAATCGGTTGTAGAGCACCTTGTCCATGGGTGGGACCTTTTCCAAGGCATTACAACCCTCAAGAGAAGATGGACTTCATGATTGCAATGCTGCCTTTGCTTGCAAAGTGGATCGAAGGAATAGAAGTGTATGAGAGGAGTATTCAGCAACCTTGTCAATGGGTAAGCACACCATCTCATGCCTTTTCTTTTCCTCCTTCCCAATCTGTTTTATCTCAGCAGTGTCAATTTTTAAACTCTCCATCTGTTGTCCCAAGTGTTGAATCCATTTCTCCACCCCCTAGCCTTCCACCTCATCTCAATTCTTCTATCCTTTTCCCTTTCAAACAGTCATCCCCTCCACAAGAGCGAAATGAAATACCTTCCACTCCAAAGAAACAAGAGGTTTCACCTCCTCCACCACCACAAAAAAATGCCAAATCAATCAAGTTTCAACCCATCCCTCCTCTTGCATTCCCAACTCCATGTGGGAAAAAAGAAATTGTAAAAAACAATCATCAAGGACAGCAAGAGGAAGAGCCAAGGATTAAGAGCTTAGTAAGTTTGGCTCTTAAATTTAGAATTGAGAAGATCCTGTTACTGGTAAAGCCTACAGAAGAGGCTAAGGTTGAACAAATGGTGGTTAGGACTGATTTTGTTGCAGCAGAAGAAGAAGATCTTGCAGTCCCAACTTGTCCTCTAGAGCAGCAGATCGAGGAGTTTGACTTGACAAACTTCATGCTGGAGGAAGAGTTCAATCAAGAGCAAGATTGTCTTCAAACATTGGAGGAAGGAGAAGCTGCTCCAAATCCAAAAGAAGAGGAGCACATCCTAGTTGTGGAGGAGAAAAGTGCAGATCCAAGGGCTTTGAGCACAAAGCAGGCTATGGGAGAACCTTCAGTTCTTCTTTCTACTTCACCTCTCCCGAGTTCTAGTGCCGAAAAGGAGTTTGATCTCTCAAACTCGATGTCGGAGAATGAAAGAAACCATGGTGGTCAGGTTACAGATCAAGAAGACACCATGGAGGAAGTTGAGCATTTGCAGCAGGACAACAACAAAGTAGTTTATCTGTCAGATTTGGAGGATTGTTTTGATGGAGAAGAACCGGTTGAGTTTCTACCATTCTCTCTTCCATCATCCACATTCCAAACACTTGAGTCTGCTGTCATGAAGGAGAACATTCATTTGCAGCAGCCTGCATCTTATGGCAGTTCTTTGGAACCAAGATTGGAAGGTTTTAATCTTTCATGTTCTTCATTGAAGGAAGAGAAAGGACAGAGGAATTTCACCATTTCTTCCACACCATCCATTCAGGAAGGTCTACAAGAAGACTCCATTTTTGGAGTTGAAAATCAGGGAAATGGGCATACTCAACGGACCATACCTTGCCCAATCAGGTATTTGGATTCATTGGAGCCAAAGGAGAAGCCACAACCAGTCATGCTTGCTTCTGAGCATGAGGATGAGCTACAGAGTACCAAGGATCAGCTGCCATACCTCTCCAATCCAAATGCAGAGCAACTAAAAGAGGTATCGGATTTGTTTTCAGTTGACACCTTGATGATTTGGGTGGAAGACCAGCTTCTTGTTGATTTCCCACTCATCCAAGCAGCCATGATCAGCTCCAAATCAATTGCATGGCTGCCAATTTTAAAGAAAGGAAGCTATTTTGCACAACCAGTTGCAGGGTTTGTTTAGCTTGCCTTTGCTTCCAGCTAGAGTAGAGTAGATAGGTTTTCTTTCAGCAGAAAAAGTGCTTGTGCACACTCTGCATGTTCCACTTGGGGCATGTATGATTTTCAGTTTTGTACATAGTTTTTGGTGTTGCTGGTTTTGCTCTGGCACAGTTCATTTCGGTGGCATTTTGGTGAGAACAACTCCAAGTTCAATGGAATTCAAGTGGCTCAGAGGGAAGTTTTCAAAGTCAGATATCAGGTTGGTTTCAGGGTTGCTTATGACTCCATGCCCAATGGATCACTAAAAGGCCATTGATCTTCTACCTAGCAGGCAGGTAACCCCGTGAGTCGCCAAATTGTTGTATATATTTACCCCCCCGGGTAAATATAGATAAACGCAAGCAAATCGGGTTTTGGAGGCGGAGAAGCATGGTGGAAAAACATGAAGAAGACATGTCGGGGGGTCTCCAAAACCCGCCAACAAAGAAAATGTGTCGTCGGGTCTCCAAAACCCGACACAAAAGGAATCAAGTTTCGGTGGCGCAGGAACATGTCGGGGGGTCTCTAAAACCCGACATCAAAGAAATCGGGTCTCAGCGTCGGGGAAGCACGTCGGGAGAACATGGTAAAGAAGCATGTCGCAAGGGTTGGAAAACCCAACATCAAAGGCAAATCGGGTTTCGGGTTTTAGGAATCATGAAACATGAAACATGCAGATCGCAAAGGATGTCCCGATGCTCGAGGGTTCCGCAAACCCGAAAACACTTCCAAGGGAATTGGGTTTACATGGTGGATAAACCCGACAGCAAAGAACATGTCGCAAGGGTTGGAAAACCCGATGCAAAGGGAAAGCAGGTTTCAGAGGTGGAGAAACATGGCGCAGAAGCACGGGGTGAAAACATGTCGAGGCACCCTCCAAACCAGATGCAGATGCAAAGGAGAAACCCAAACCCGACTGGAAACAGACCCTGACGCGGGAAATATTCAGATCGCCATAACTTTTCACAAGGAGTTCAGATTCACACAAGGTTGGAATTTTCAGAAAGCTCTCGGCGTCCTCTACGCAACTACGACTGGATATATTTAATTGGGTGGGAAAAAGTTCTTAAAAATGAAAAATATAGTTTTCCATGTTTTGGGTTGTTGAGATTCTCACCTACTGCCACGATTCGTTGAAGTTAGGTGCAGTCTTGGAGGTGGTTGGGCGCATCCGAATCATTATCTTCTCCCTCTTTCTCCTCATATAGATGGTCAAGAGAGGCTCTTTGTAAAGGGTTGGGCATTTCTGCTTTGCACCCTCCCTTCTCTCCTGCTTGCAAGAGAATTTGTGGAGTTTTTTCAAGCCTCCCATATGGATTGTAATGTTGTTTTTTGCCTCTTGGCCATTGCAATGTATTGAATCGATCCTTGAGAAATATATGTATGTCTATGATTGATTTTAAACCCTCTCATATATTCATTGCTGTTATTTTGATCTCTCATTGCATTTTGGTCGCCTGTGCATGGTGTGGTATTACATCTATGTGGTCTATGTTTAATCTTGCAAAACGGGTGTCCAACATTCCTCGGTGCATCACCTCCTTAGCTTAGGTTTAATTTTATGCATTTCTCTCTCCCTGTCTCATTGGCAGTTAGATTAAGTTTTTTGGGTAAACCTCTATGTTTTATTGGTGCATCTGAACAGAGGAATAGGAGCCGGCCTTCATCCGGAGAGCTTTTCTGATTTCGCGAGGTCCCACACTTGGGAAAAGCTCCATGTTGTGCAATCACACTGGATGCTTCGAGCGATCAAATTAGAAGTCTGATCAACGTCCAGGGGTGCTGCGATTCGACACCAACAGTAACTATTTGTTGTAAAGTGTGGGCTGGTATATGTATAGTGTGAGAGAATTCTTGACATTTTTGGAACTTTTACACATATCCCATAGCATCATTCTCTATTGTGGGCTAGAAGTAGCACATCTGATGGATCTTGTGAGAAGTTAAATTCCCTCCAAAATGGCCACCACAGACTCCAATGTGGGCTTCAAATATAATATTTTCTACCTTTTCTTCATCAACACATCTTATTAGCATGTCATCGAATGCTCTCTGATATAAAACTTCTTCTACAATTACATACTTAGCAACTATGACACACAACCATTTCCTATGTTTTGAATTGTCCTCTTCAGGATATGTCTGATCTATAATGTGATTTATTATATCTATATACCAATGGCATGAAGTGGCGGCATGTTTCTCTATATAACAAATGCATTCATCTGGGAACTTCATATCAACTATTTCACCACAATCTATGGGGTTATTGACTAACCAATCGATAATTATTTATCCTTTGAAAAACTTTTGATTGATGAAAGTAAGCTCAAATTCACCTTCTTAGATAAGGCTTCTTGGGTTAAGAATGTTCACAACTGATATGATTTAATAATCACTCTTGTTTCCTGGTTAAGCATGTAATGCTTTAACTCTTAGTTGCAAAAAAATGGCTTAACACTCTTTCTCCAATTGGGTATATCAAGTTTTGTATTCAAGGAGTATATGAATAATGAAATAGATGGCACAATTTCAACCATCATCATCCTCTTGTGCTAACATGCATGCTATCAAAAAACATGTGGCTCAAGAATACAAGATTAGAGGATGATCAGCCTTAAGCAACATGAGTGTTGGTGGTGACATGAGGAAGCACTTAACTAAATCAAATATGTTGTGACATTCATCGTTCCATGCCTTGGAACAATATTTCTTGATAAATTCATTAATAGTATGAAAAACATATGTCAAGTTAGGAACAAACCTAGGGATTTCCCCAAGGTTACCTAAGAAAGACCTAATACCAAACTCATTTGTCGTTGGAGTCATTTCAAGAATTGTCAGTATTTTTACAAGATATACATCAATTCCTCAAGAGGAAATGATATATCCCAATAACTTACCTCATGTGACTTTGTATATGCATTTCTTTGGATTTAAGGTTACACCATATTCGATCAAGTGTGAATGAATGACTTTGTATATGGTGAACGTATGTTTCCATAATCTTGTGAATAAGATCATGGAATATATAATTCATGGTGTGTTGATACGTAGTGCCAGCATTCTTCAAACCAAAAGGTATGCCAACATAGAAAAAGGTTCCCTAAAGAGTGGTAAATGTAGTCTTGGTTTGATCTTCCTCAGATATCCTTATTTGGTTGTATCCAGAGAACCTGTCCATGAGGGACACCAACTCATAACCAGTTGTTACATCAACAATGATATCAATGAATGGTAATGGGAAGTCGTTTTAAAGAAAATATTTTTCTATGTCTCTAAAGTCGATGCATATCCTTATTTTCCTATTATTTTTAATGATCAGGACAATATTGGATAGCCACATGGAGTAATCCACTGACTTTGTAAATCCCACTTGCAAAAGTTTCATTACTTTTTCTTTGACCATTAAAGAAAATTTAAGCTTCATAGGTATTAAATTTTATTTTATGGGTTTTACATCAAGTTTTGTATCAAAATTATGAACCACTACATTTATAGCAGCACTTATCATGTCTTTGTAACTAAATGCAAAATCTCAAGAATGTTCCTTAAGAACTTTTGTATGTTCTTCTATTTCCTCGGCTGACAGTGAAGAACTAAGATTTAGAATTCTAGGTTGTTCTTCTATCCTGATGTTGATGTTAATCATTCCCTATATCAGGGAAGTATTCCCTTCATCAGGGAAGTATTCCCTTCTTCAAACTTAGAAGGACCTAGAGGAAATTCCAAAGGTTCTTCATCAAATTCATAAATCTCAAGATCTTCTAGAGAAGAGGAACTTATTTTTTATCTTTGAAGTACAAAGAAGGGTGAGGGACAAGGGAAAAACCTTTCTTATGATGTATGGGATGAAGGTCAGTGTAATCATGTAGAAATATCAAGATTGATTCATCATCCTCATAAAATTATAGTGTAACGGGCTTGTTTTTGGTTTCCACATATAATAGTATTGCATTTTTAGGAATCTTGAAAAATAAGGGTTCGGATTGGATTGATACTATGAACTCTTTTTCTTTTAACTCTTCATTAGGATAGAAAAAAGAAGAGGAAAATCCATAAAATCAAAAAGATGATTTTTCTCTCTTGGAATTACTTCTATAGAGATAAAATAAAAATCTTTACAGAACTCGTGAACAATAAACATATAAAGTTGGAGGTGTTATACACTAGTATCATAAACCTCTGAGACTTGGTTTGTGATGATTTTCTAGTCACCTAATACTCTAACATTATGCACTCTCATCGTCTTGTCCACAATAATACCAAAAAGTAAAGCTTCATACTCTATGTTTATTATTACACTCAAAATTCAACTTGAAGGAAAAAGGAATGAATTTTTCTTTTGGAGAGGTTAGAATCATCCCAGCCCTTGCACCATAATAGAACTTATCTCCATCAAAATGAAGAGCCAAAAGTCATTATGGAAAATGGACTCCTCATTTTTTTAGGATCTTCTTCTTGAACCTCGGAAACCTCCACCATACATACCTCTTCAAAGCCATCTTTTAGAAGATAGACTGACCCCAAATCATTTCCAATACCTTGAGAATTGAATGGGATAAATATTGTTAATTCGTTATCCAAGAGTTTCACTATTTCTATTGTTTTTCTGGTATATACAGTGTCTACTTCAACATTCTTACTCTTAATCTTATCTACCCCTTCAATAGCTTTCAATTTGTCTAATTCAGTTGTCAAAACTAGATTTGTGGTAGGAACCATTTCCTTAAAAGGTAATGGTCTATTCAATTTATTATATGGGATTTCAAACTCAAAATGAACCTCGGGTTTCTTCTTAAGGTTAGCTAGGTGAATGTCAAAGGACTTGGGATCACCCTGAGCTACAAATACCTTACCCAAGTGAAGGAATATCACTTCTTGAAATAATGTGGAAGGGATGGTCTTCATTCTATGGATCCATGACCTACCAAGAATCATATTATAGTTAGTTTCCCTATCTATAATATAGAATTTAGTTAAAATGGTATTTTTCCCAAGGGTAATTGAAAGAACAAACCCCTCAACATGTTTCAGGTGGAGGAACAATTGGTCTCTCCATATCAACTTCTGTAAAAAGGAGAAAGGAACAATGTTTACAACAACCCCATCATCAATCATTGTTATCTTAATGTATCTATTATAGATCCACACTTATAAATATCGTGCGGGATCACCCCTTCATGCCAACTCCTAATTTTTTAAGAATCTTGTTAATGTCAACCACAAACCCAACATCTCTTTCATTTTGACCTAAAGGATAGATGTTAAAATCTATGTGGTTAATCTGGGCCTCTAGAGGGGGTTTGACATGTACTAGGTGGTGGGTGCTGCATCACCGATGGATGCGGCTCATGGCTTTGGCTGGTGGTTCTTGACAGTGGTGGAATTTACATCATTGGCATTAGCGTTGGCGGCAACTTGTGGCTCTAAAAATGGTGGTGGCAGAAAATTACATCGTCGGTGCGGGCTCAGTGGTCGCGATGTTTTTTTTTGGTCTTAATTGTAATATCTTATCTGTGGACATTATTATAGAATGGGGCCCCACCAACCCTCCGGTTCATAGCTCTAGTCAAAAGCGTTTAACAATAAAAAAACAATATTTGTAGGGTTTCATAAAAGAATAGAATATAGTCACATGTTTAGGAATGAAGCATCTAAGGTTCATAACACTCCTTTCAATTAGTATGCACATCCATATCACTATTTTACCTCTCTACACAACTAAGTATTCATAGCTTCTTGTGTTTTACACTATTGTTACATTGTTCTATTGTTGTTTACTATATTAATAGATATATTATGGATCACATGATTAATATGGATTAATTAATTCAAAATATTCTACATGTAACATTATTACACCTATATATACACATTTATTTTATAAGGGTGTAAACACATAGAAATACATTGATGGAGATATTTTTTTATTTTTCGTGAGAGGGCTCCTAAGCTTTGAAAATATATTGGTAATGGAAGAAAAAGGTTTGAACCGTCTCTAACACATATAAATTCATTTATCAACTTATTTAAAGGATTTTATTTATTAAGTAATGTAATTATCCTTAAGCACATGAAAAACAAATCCTTAGATATCTTATCACCAACTTTATTCAATGTAGTGCCGCTTAGATTTGATCCCATTAAGAATTGTAGGCATATGAAATTTGGAGGTGTTGTTGTAATTCAACAACCTACCATTGTATAGGTTCATGAAAGTGTGTTTAATTTAAGTAAGTTATTAAGTGATCTTCAAGGTAGTGGAGGAGTAAGACTATCAGTGGATGAGAACAAGTTATTAATCATAAATTCACAAGAATCATATAGCATGATTTATGGCTTCTAACCACCAACCAATCCATCTAAAATTTCATGTTAGTCTAGGTACCAAAGTATATACTTGGTTTATTATGAGTTAAACCGGGCCCATTGATGTAGCCTAGAATTCACTGCAAATAACCCAACGTGTGCTGACACATCACTCAGTCTGAATTGAGCACTCACCCAAAGTGCACAAGGGTACCAGGTCCGTCTTTAGAGTTGCTTGTCCATAATGTCAGCATGATTGCATATGTATATATCCAATTTTATAACAGATAGTAAATAATCCACAATGCATAAGCCAAATATAGATCTAAATCATATGAAAGATTGACTTAAAAAATTATTATAATGAGATTTACCATGTAAGAACCATATTTAGTCACATCTAACACCATTATCCAGCTAATATGATCCACTATATTAAATATTACAAAACACAGAAGCTTCATACATCATAGTAATGTCATCATGAGTCATGTGCGTGAACAAAATTAACATCATAACTCTGCAATAATCAGTCTCTCTAAATCATGTAAATTAATACATATATATATATATGGGTGGGGGCTTGCCCTTCACCGCCCATGCACCTTCCAAAAAGAAGATATATGCTAATAATAGCCATGCGTATTTACAAGAGGATACAAAAGCATGCAAGTGTTAATAATAGATCTTCTAAAGTTAACTCCTAGTATAGATCTATTAATAGACCAAAACTATGCATGGCGCTCGAACTGCTGCAACATCCAAAATAACCTTGTGTGAACTAGAAGTTTTCACATCGTTGCATGCTCCACACTCCATGTCCAAAAATAGCCTTAACCTGTAAAGATTGGTTGAGTCATGTTTCCAACTATTTATAAGTGTGCATATGTTCTGCTATGATTGTGCACCTTCCCGCGTGCCCTGTTCCTATGTGCCCAAACCTTCCTCACTTTACTCCTTCACGTATAATTCATCTTCTCTACATTACCCAACATTAAATGCATTTTTTCCCTCGGCAATGGGTAACCAACTTATCACTCCAAAATAATATAAGAGGATGAATGAAAAAAAAACCTATTCAAAAATAATAATCCATCTGGCACTAGTCAGACTACTTGGCATCTTTTTCTTCAGCCAGCATAATTAACTCTGAATACTCACCCTGTACTTCTACTTTGAATGCATACCAAGAATTTAGCACGACATTTATTTTTTCTGGGATGTCAATAACCACACCATCCAACTCATCAAGAGTCATCTTACCACCTTCATTCTATAAAATCCTGAGTATATTGGCCATACTTGATACCATCCCTTCCATCACTTCCATCCTCTCCGCGATGACCTCTCCAATTTTCTTTATTTTTTCTTTATATGGGATCCTGACAGCATCAAGTGCATCATGCTTAGTTTCCATTAGTTTAATCCTTTCCATGCATTCAAGTGTTTCATTCTTGGTTGCTTGAAGGACCACGTCTTCTTCTGCGAGTGTCCTTGTCTTAATGATATTGTCTGGCATTACGCACATGCTCAAAACCAGATCCAGTTCCTTTAATTCATCCTTCAAAGCCTGCATAATAGATTCATAACTAGAAATTTTCCTTATAACTATGGCTTTGGATTTTGATGATTCTTCTGTAGCATCCTTCAGTTTTGGTAGGTGCACTGGTCCTTATTCTAGGAGAAAACATACTGTTGTGTGTAAATAATGAAGGGCGTATGGGAAATCCCTTGGCACCTTCTCTTTAAAGTCTAGCCATCTTTTTAACATTATGTTCTTCTACCACAGCCTTATCATACTCCTCTGTCAACCAATTTATCTCAGTCTCTTTATCCCTTCTATCATATATAACTACTTTTATAGTCATTGCTTTATCAATGTTATGACATGTGACTTCTGTTGATATCTTGACAAGCACATTGCTCACTTGTTCATCTGATAATTGTGTGGGATTGATGGTTACATGGTGACTGTGAGGTGTCCTTTTCATCTACCAAGACACACACAAATCCTCCCATATATCAAAGTTAGGCTCATCCATGTGATTCTTCATATTCCATGACAATTGTTTATGAGTGTGCGTTGTCGCCATTTCTGGGTCCATCCAATCCTAGCCATACAAATTTTCCCTAGGAAAATTACTTTGAAAGCAGACGCGAATAATTTTAGTTGGGTCATCAATGTATCCCAAGTTCTTATTCCTTACCACATTATCATCCATGTGCCCACTAGCGCGCTCTTCGACATCTTCTTGTACAGTGGGGCTTGCATCCTTGAGTGGATCTGCGCCTGTGCTCTGCCTAACTTCCTCTCCTTCTTCAATATCTTTCTCTCTTTACGTGTGTTGCATAATTATCTTTATATCCCCAACATCTCTTATTTGGTCCCATTCATGTTCTTGGGAACTTATTCTAGGACCACCTTCCTCATACACAACCTTTTCACCTATATCTTCATCGTCGCGCATCTCCAAACTTGGGGAATCCACCCCATGTTGTGCGCTCTAGTGAGAGGACTTCTCCTCCTCACTATTTCTTCCTGGTACATACTTCTAGAACTTCTTCTATTTCTCATCAACATTTTTCACCAGAGTGACTCGTGGTTATCTTCTTACTAGCTGCAAAGTCCCAGCACCCATGTCCCTAGATGTGCACCTACTGGGAAAAAATCTTTTTGTATGGTTCAGCTCAGAGCTATCACCTATCTCTTCCTCTAGCTCCAGTACATTTTATAATCCCGTAGGAATTGGTTTGTCCTGAGTAGGTGGTGTGAGTGCAACCGGCCTTGATGTGCCCATTGTCTGCTTTAGCTTTGGGGGACCTTGTAGAGCTATGTCCTCACCTTTTATCAGCTTTCCATCTTTAAAGTGTGGCCTTAAGTATACATAGATGTGTGTTGGATTGATCTTTCCTACAGCCATAGTATCCAGGTTGATATCAATGTTATTTGTTTCAAGTGTTTCAACATACACCTCTCGGTACGGCCATACATATGTTTTCCACAGGATATGAATATTCGTGTCAATATTATCAGCATTAAACTTAATCTTGCACGTGTTATGTAATTTTTTAACATAATTATGAAAATACCTTATGGTAAAGTAAAATGGTAGCTTGCACCAGGGGCTCTTCTCACCTATCTACATATTAAATTGTCCCAACCTAAAATGTTGATAGACGGAAAACTCCACTTCACCATTTAATACTATAGGAAATTCACATGGAATGCATCACTCCCCTTCAAATTCCTGATGCAACCACCTAAATCATTTATGTTGGCTCTCCTTGTATGTGTTGAAAATTTTTACCCTTAAGATATAATTTGAAAACTTATTTTCTAGGACTTATTGTCCAAGGAAAATTCCCAAACATTTTCCCTTGGTTTATGAGGTACACCAATCTCATTGAATATAAGTAATGAAAGGATTGTTTCCCAAGTAATCTTCTCACTTTTATCTTCTTGAATGTGCACCTCAGCCACCAAGCTCTATATAATGTATCCATAAATGTTGTAGTAAGTTTTGTTGGCCATCTTGTGCGATATGTCTAACTAGCATTGATTTACCTCATTCCATCTCTCAAAGGAACCTAGTTTACAGCCTACAAGTCATGTTCCAACCCTTATAGCCATATCCCCTATATTTTTCACCTTAAACACTCAGCCCCCATTCTTATACTTGAGTTCAGTGGTCATTGCATCAATCCCATCATCATCTGATAAGTCATCTGTAATTTCCGGTCTGATGTCACGTAACCTCGTTACCCTTCTAATAAGTTTAGTAGTGATCCACATCTATATGCCCATGAAGTAAAATAAATACTTGTGTACACATGACATAAGCCATTTATATAGCTTCTCAGGCTTCCCAAAGTAAGGTAACTTGAGGATTTACATAACCCCCACATTCTCCAGCAATCTCCTCACAGAGTCATCCAAAACTCTTTCTCCATCTGTCATCCTTCTATTAGTTTTTTCTGAAAACTTCAGTAGTGATATCCTTCATACACTTGTCTATTATGTGGTTGGTATCTGAGATCTTACACTGTGTTATTTTTGTTTTCCAAATTCACCCCTCAATTACTTCTTCTAGATATAAAATTTCCACCAACCAATTTTCTGCCACTTCATCGGCCTCTACCTCCACAACTGGAGCTCGCCGTGGTGCCATCCTTTTTTCCTCAACTTCCTGGAGTGTTCTGCAACTCAAAAATTACTTTCTGCAAGTTTGAACATTCTTCTATTTTTCAAACCCTTGTTGCACTCTAGCTCCTTCAAACCCTAGTCATAAAAACCCTTCGTAAAACACTTGTACCACCGCCTGAATCATAATTTTGTGCCAAATGCTTCTAAACATCATGCTTTAATACCACCTATTTCATCTATCTATAGATTGCTCTTTGTCTCTAGATGTTCTTCGCATTTCACACTTCGTTCACTCTCAAACATGCAAGGTAACAATGCCAGTACAAAACACCAAATTTATAGAAAATTTCAAAAATCCTTCACATTAATTACTCCCATCTACCACCGTAGGTGGCATTAATTTCCCATGTGCGCTTCCCCATGCATTGCGTTCCTTCTTCTGCACCTCTTATTTATGTGCCTTATTCATAACCTTCTGGTGCACCCACTACTTCTCTGTCACAAATCTCCTCTCCCCGCACTTTTCTATGCCGAATTACCGATCCAATGTGAATCTTCCCAAGTAGTCTCAAATGTTACAGCCTCCTTTGTATTATATTGAGTACCCATCTCCCTACACATGGTCCAAAATTCAAGAAAATTTCCTGATTTTTATTTTTCTAAATCACTTGTGATTTTATCTTTATCATGCACCATAATCCATTATATGACACCAGTAGTCAATCCTTTTCCAATTGCCCCACACTAAGGGTATGTTCGGTCCTCTACGCATGAAACACTTTTAGATAGTAATCAGCTTCTAGCACGTAAGTGCACTTATTACACAAAATAATGAACTAAATTGACAAAGCATAAAAATGATGAATGAAACACACATAAAGGAAATGCATTAAGGGAAACCTAATCTAAGTGGAAATTCTACCTTATTACAAACACCAAGAAGGTTTATTTATAGTAGGGTTTCAACCTACTCCCTTTGAAGTAACTAGTCAATCATATTCCATTCAGTGCCTCTAACTAGCAAGCGCTAGAGTCAAGTATATAAGTGATTACATATGGTCCCAACCAATGAACCTTAAGCTTTCTAGGGTGGCGCAAAAAATTTGAATCATACAGAAGTACCATTTCCCCAACCTCAAGTTTCTTATCCTCAATGTTCCTATCATGGCATGCCTCATGCCTGGATTTTTCTTGCTTTGGACTCCATCGTGTTATGGCATGCCTCTTATCCAGCTGTATTAATTTGTCAATATGTTCTTCTAGTGCTTTCTCATCAGCCAGACCTCTAGCGCACGCAATATGCCAAAGAAGGTAACATAAATTCCATAGGGAGAACTACCTCTGCATAAACACCAGCTGAAAGGGTGTTGCCTTATTTAACCTCTTGTAGGTTGTCATGTACGCCCAAAGTACCATAGAAACCTTGTCATCCCAATCTCGCCTTCCAACATCATAAATTTTTATCAAGGTATGGCTTAATATCTTGTTGAAGGCCTCAACAGTTCCATTTTCCTGAGGGTGATAAGGGGTTGTCCTATGGTGTACAACCATAAATTCATCCAATAATATCCTGATAGTCTCATTAAGGAAATGAGTACCCCTATCACTTGTTAAACTTAAAGGGCAGCCATACCTACTAATAATATTTTCCCATATGAACCTTGTTGTTGTAGTTGTTGTGCAATCCTTTGTAGGTGTCACTTCTACCCACCTTGTAAGATAATTTGTACAAGTTATAATGTAGTGTGATCCTGTCCTACACATGGCTGGGGAAATAGGGCCCAAAATTTTGATATCCCGCTTCTCGAAAGGCTCTACACTACTAATATGCCTCAAAGGCATTTCGTATCATTTCCCAAGCTTTCCAAGGCCCTGAAAATGGTCACAGGCCTTATAATATGAATTGCAATCCTTATATAATGTTTCCCGACATAGGCCAACTAGTAAAATATTTTGTGCGATGGAATCCTCTGCATAGTGTCCACCTACAATACTGTCATGAGCCTCTATCATGATTACTTCTTGTTCATGCTCAAGTACACATCGGTAGAAAACTTTGTCACATCCTAACTTGTATAAGCCTCCATTGATCAACATGTAAGGTACAACACGAATACCAAGTTGTTTCTTTTCTAAATCTTTTAGGCGCCACACCTGTGCGTAAAATGACAGCAATATCCTCTAAGTCTGAGGGCACACGGTTCAACCTGAACAGTTGGGCATCCAGACATTGTGTCCTCAATGCTCTATGTGTCCTCTCCTGATTGAATCCTTGATAAATGGTCTGGACCAAAATTGCTCTTACCGGGCTTAACCACCACCGTAAAATTGAACTCTTGAAACAATAGTACCCAATGGCATATGTGCCCCTGCAAAATAGGCTTGTTCACCAAGTAATTCAATGTCATGTGGTCTGTATAAAATATGAAAGGTGTAACCAACAAATATTGTCGAAACTTATGGATCCACGTAGATCATAGACAAGGCCTCACACTCTATGGTTGTATAATTTTGTTCTACAGGAGTCAACTTCCTGCTAACAAAACAAATAGGATGATCATCAATCCCTTCTCTATACTGAGCTAAGACAATGCTAATGGCCATGTCAAAGGCATCTACATGAATGTGAAAAGGCTTGGACCATGAAGGAAACCAAAAAATAGGCATTGTAGTAAGCCTTTCCTTCAATGTGTCAAACATGTGGTGTTGTGCCTCACCCCAATAGAACTTGTCTTTTCCCTTTACTAATTATTCTTAGGGCACGATGATCTTGGCATATCCCTTGATAAAAAAAATTAATAACCCGTGTGCCCTAAGAATCCGCACACCTCACTCTGGCTACTAGGTTCTTCTATGCCCAAGATGATAGCTAGCTTAGCAAGATCCTCTAGCAAGCCCTCTTTACAGATGATATGTCCCAGCAAAATTCCAAAGGGTGTGAAAAATATACACTTATTAACGTTTAAGGAGATTCTCAAATGTCGTAACTTCTTGAACATTAGCCTCAGATTATCATAGTTATCTTTCATGAGCCTATAGATTGTCCAATCATCCAGATACATATACAAGACCTTGTGAATAAAATCCTAGAACATTTGTACCATTATGCATGAAAATATTGTAGGTGCATTATTTAATCCAAAGATAATAATCATATATGCGAAACTTCCCCACTCGATGGTGAAATTTATCTTCTCTTGATCTTCTTCAACTATCCTTACCTAATGGTATCCAGAGAATCCATCGGTTAAGGATTATATTTCACGCCTTGTGAGGCCTTCTAATATTTCCTCAGTAAATGGTTTGGGAAAGGGATCAATCACACATGCAACATTTAACTCCCTATAATCCACACAAATCCTAATTCTTCCATATTTCTTGATGATGATCACCATAGAGATCACCCATTCTGACTCCTCAATTGGCACAATAATTACAAAAATTAACATTTTTTAAATTTCTTCATTTACTTTGATGTGCAAGTTAGGATTCATCCTGTAAGGCCTCTTCCATATAGGGTGTGTTCCTTCTTTTAGATTTATCTTCATCTCACCCACTGATTCTTGTATGCCTTTCAATTCATGATAACCTTTAGGCAACAAAACCTAAGAGTCATGCAATAGCTCAATGATTTTAGTGACTTCAGAATCAGACCAGTAATCTTCGATAATGGATTCCTTGGGTTCAACATCCATTCCAATGTTCACTTTATTGGTCTTCATAGGCTCATGGTAGGTGTGCACCTTCTCATCTGCACTATCTAAGACTTCGCACATACCCTTTGTGTGCTCAATGTCTAGGCTCTCTACCTTGTCATCATCAACCATGTAGATCACCTTACCCATTTCTCTTTCTAAATAGGTGTGCCCAAGCTATTTAGCATCTGATTCTTCCTCTTCAAAGCATGCCACCAGGTCTGAATCTCCTAACAACTCCTAAAGTAACTCTTCATCTTTTTCACTATCCTTTATAGTTAAGCACTTCATAACCTACAATGCCTCATTCACCAGAGGTTTAGAAGAAAAGTAATCAAAGTTATGAGTCATACCTTCAATAATTTCTTTCCAATTTCTAGTCAGCTTATTCAACTCTGTGTAGACATACCATGTGCGCACAACCTCGCAATGTGAAATAAAACTTATGCACCCACAAAGAAGGTGGTAAAGCTTCCTACCCCACTATAAAGAGTCTCTCGCAGTGATGAACGTGGTGCTAAATAGGATCATTACCATGAAATGCACATATCTGAGTAGGCACATTGCTTCTTAGAAACCAAGCACATAAAGCAATCCTTACTTCCCTCCACTCCAAAATTTTATCCTTGTAAACAATCCACCAGTGTGTTGTTGTCCCGTGCAGATTATATACTAACATGTTCCTTATTTCCACATGACATTCCCATTGAACTTCCATAGCAAGTAGAAATACTTCAGGATTATCTTCTCCTATGTACTTTGGCACCTAGATGATGTCCAAACGCCTGATACTGTGTGGCTTACTGACACTCGTAGCTACACTTCGTAATTTTCACCCAACCATTTCATAAGTTTCATGCACCCAATTGTCACATGAAATACTTGTAGTATCACTCATTCATTGTGCATCATCCCACTAGAGAAATCCTTCTTTTGATGGCTCAAGAACTTCTTGATCTCAAATGGTGTGCACATAAATTTTGTTCAAGTCTTATTCACTTAACGGCTCTACATAAGGCGTAGATTTCCCATTTATCAGAGGTATGATGACACACTCTTCTTTGGTCTCAAATATTATATACCCCTTATTGAAGCGTAGATCATCATTGTTTGCATAGCACCAAGGGCACCCAAGTAATGCGGGAAAATTGTCTTCTTCTACAAGCGCCAAGACCTCAAAGTCCCCAGTGAACTTGGCCCCCTGTATAGTAATGGATGCATCTTTTAAAACTCCAATGGGTGTTTCCTTAGTCTAGTTTACCATGAACAACACATTAGAGGATGGTTGCAATGG
Organism: Taxus chinensis; assembly: GCA_019776745.2. Lineage (NCBI taxonomy): Eukaryota > Viridiplantae > Streptophyta > Pinopsida > Cupressales > Taxaceae > Taxus > Taxus chinensis. The sequence continues at coordinate 480,580,923 of CM034152.1, read as the reverse complement.
AGGTATTCCCATCTAAACACAAGCATCCAAAGTAAGTACATTCACTTTCACACATGTGTCAATCAATGTGTTACTCAAAATTCAACCATTAACAAAAACATTCATAGTAATCTCCTTGTCATAATCCAAACTATCCAGAGGAAGATTAACATACAGAAGTTGTCTCTCATGCTCAGTCCCATTGTGTGGAGTGTTTCCCTTCAACTAGTTCCCTAACAATGGAATAATATTTTCTTGGCATAGCATCTTGAAAACCTCTTTGAAATCATCAATATCTATCTGATGAATATCAACGGCTTTCTTTTGTTCCAACATTTGTGATTGTTCCTTCAAAAACTATATCTCACCCTATAAATTCTGAATTACTTCCATAATTTCTTGATAAACCTATTTTTGATGCATAGGGTCTAGATACTTGGCATGCAGGACCTCCTCTTTAGTAATGGTAGGCTTCTGTGGTAATATTTCCCTCCTGCGTGGAGCCTCAGTGCGTGTAGTAATATTCACAGGCATCAACTCAAGATCTGGTGCTAAATTCGGAATCCACTGGTCTTCCACAGAGTGTTGTACTCTAACCATTCCTGCGCCCTTATTTTCTTGTTTATGTTTCTTGCTTTAGGCTAATACAAGTATGGGAATTCTTTATAACTATGATTCTTTCCAAAAAAAGAACATGCAACATTATCTAGACATTTGCACCTGTAGTGATTAGGAGATCCACATGGGTAAAAAGTCCCATGAGGGAAATCACTCCTTCCACCCATGTGACCTCAACCTCTGAATCAACCATATATTCCACACAATTTTGATCAGGATCAAACTTTTTGTACCAATTGTGCACATGTCCCTATAACGTAGTTACAAACTAACTTGCCTTACGCTTTAGATCTGTAATCCCCTTTGCACACCATAGTATTTCACACATATGAATGTGCACGGATGCATCTTCAATGACCTTATACTCTAGAAGATAGAGAGACATATCCATATAAATTTGTTGAGGTTGGTGTAGACCTTTCTCACCATATCCAGAGCCTGTATTTCCACTGCCTCTAGATCCACCAGATCCTCCAATGTCCGAGCCACCTGATCCTCCTGATCCACCCCCTCCAAAAGATAATAGACCGGAAGATGCACTACCTTATGTTCTAACAGTTGTGCTAAACTGATCACCCACAGTCTGTTAAGTTGTATTACTTCCATAATTGATGCCAAGGTTCTATGCACCTACATTCAGTGTCGATGATGCGTCAGAAAAGATACCTCCGACTAGTCCTCCAAATAAAGTAGATGACTATTACATCATATATGAATAACTTCCTTGATTAACTCATTAACTTGACTACAAATTAACTCTATCTACTACAACTCTACTACCCACACTAGCTTGCTTGTTATTAACTATCATATAATTTGGAAAACCAAGTGCAAGGGCCAAGCCGCCATGTACATTTAGATGCACGCCCGCGGTCCACATTCTATCTTCAGACACACCTCCATGAGAATATGAAGAGGGTTCTTTTTCATGCTTTCCCAAATGGGGGAGTTCCAGATGCTCTAGCTCCATGTCTTCTATGTGAGCTCCAAATCCTTCATGATCCATCTCTCTCCGCAATGCCATTCTTTCCTTAATATCTCATTGCTTCAGTAAATCCCTCTCACGCACTTCATTAAACGTGAGCCGCATGTCTTCTCTTTATCTCTCTACTGCTAGGTACACCATCCTTACCAAACATTATCCTTCTCCCACGTGTGGTGGGGTTTAGTTATACACCGGATTCTCTTCTAAATCCAAGGTTATAATCAGGATCTTGATCACCAGTGGAATACTACACAAATACAATCCTCTGGGCTCACACGGAAACTGGAACTCAGCAACTTTTGGGAAAGAATAAGTGGAAACTGCGTACTCAAGAGTATAATTGTTTAAAACACCATAGAATCATACATAACAGAGCACATCCAAATCAAGTCTACATCATATAAGGCCTGGAATTCTTCCTATGTCCAAATAAGTGTGTGAAACCTCTAGTTCTTCTTTGACACATAAACAACCAACCACTCGTATAATTCTACAAGAAATATGGAAAATAACGTCTCATACAAATCATCATATAGATTTTACTCAACCTGTGCACATGCATTAAACTCAGGTATGGTAGTAAATCTATGGGAATACTCTTCTTCCAGATCTTGTAACCACTCCTCAATACTGGCTAAGGTCAATTGGTATGTCTTCATCACGTAAAATCCTGAAAAATAGCTGAGAAAGAGTTCCCATAAATGGAACCAATGATGTAACCTAGAATTCATTATAAATAGCCCAAGGCACACTGGCACATCACTCAGTCTAAACTGAGTGCTCACCTGAAGTGCGCAAGGGTACCAGGTCCTTCTTTAGAATTTTTTTTCTACAATGTTAGCATGATTACATATGTATATATCTATTTTTATAGTAGATAGTAAATAATCCACAATGCATAAGCCATATCTAGATCTAAATCATATGAAATATTGACTTAAACAATGATTATAATGAGATTTACCATGTAAGAACCATATTCAGTCACATCTAACACCATTATCCAGCCACTATGATCCATTATATTAAATAATGTAAAACACAAAAGCTTCATACATCATAGTAATGTCATCATGAGTCATGCGTGTGAACAAAACCAGCAACATAACTCTACAATAATCAGTCTCTCTAAACCGTGTAATCAATACATATATATAGGGGTGGGGACTTGCCCTTCATCGCCCATGCACCTTCCAAATTTTAGGCTACATGCTAATAATAACCATGTACCTTTACAAGAGGATGAAAAAGCATGCAAGTTTTGATAATAGATCTTCTAAAGTTAACTCCTTGTATAGATCTATTAATACACCAAAACTATGCATGGCGCTCAAACTACTGCAACTCCCAAAATAGCCTTATGTGAACTGCAAGTCTTCACATCATTGCATGCTCCACACTGCATGTCCAAAAATAGCCTTGACCTACAAAGAGTGGCTAAGTCTTGTTTCTAACTATTCCTAAACGTGCTCATATTCTACTATGATTATGCGCCTTCCAGCACACCTTGTTCCTACATGCCCAAACCTTCTATGGTTTCCTCCTTGAGCTATAATTCATTTTCTCAACACCCATGATGTAAAACTGTAGTATAAAGAAAATTTATTTCTTTTAAACCTTAGGGAACTTAAAAATCTATTCAATACGAAGCGTAATTGATAACAGGTTTGAAAAGAAAATATCTGGAAAATTATTAATCGTTAATAGAAAACAATTAACGAATGTGAAATATAACTTTGTGAAAAGTGTGGAATTATGTAAATATATGAAGACTCGTTCAATTCCTTGGAAAAGGTTAGATCACATGTAAAAACCAAAAAAAATACAATGACGTGAGTAATTTTTATCATAAAACCTAAAAAAATTATGCACATACACCCACATTTCTCTCTCACCATATACTGATAGCATAGGGAGGTGACCAATCTTGTCAATTTGCAACTCAATAATAATAAAGTCACCATACACCTAATCTGACAAATTGTTTGCTAACCAATAACACATAACCTCCCTTTTAGTAACATCATTAGATGCAGAAATATTGATTATACCAAAATAATGGTTTTCAATGCTTAATAACACCTAAAGAACATGATTGGTATGGTCATATCTATTATCCACATAAATTATTTTCCATTTCAGATAAATAAATAAAACAATTCCTCCATGTCATAGATCAAAGTTATTGTTCAAGATAAACTATCATCCCAAATAACTAGCGAGGATCATTGTAATATTCTTCATTTAATTTAAGAATTTTTCAATCTGAGGCTGGTGTCCAAAGGTTATATGTAAAAGGAACCTTGAGTTTTTTTATAGTAACCTTTCTTTTCTAATGAAAGTAAAAAAAATCTAATCTAGTTGCTAAAAATGAAGACTAAACTAATGCTTGTAAAAAAATATAACTTTAATTTAATCTAAGGGTTGAAATCAAAATTACATAGTTGAAATTACACGAAGGAAACTTAAGTAGTTTTTATTCACTAGATCTAATTACTCTTGTAGGTTAACGTTAAAATAAATAAATACTAAAAGAAAACACATAATAGAAATGAACATAATGAAAACATAAACTAAAATGAGAAAACATAAATACAAAATTATGTCCTCTTCCTTAGGAGGAGTGGCCATCCCATCCCTTGGAAGGGAAAAAAGATCAATCACAAAAGAGATGCAACAATTGCTTAGAAACTTGATCTTGTATTACTTCTCCAAAATTACAACAATTTTCTAATTTAAAACCAAAAACTACTCTCCTTATTCAACCATTGAGTATTAAATTCATAGGAAATTACTCATGATTTACTTATTTAGTATTTCCAAAAATATATAACTAATTTACTATTCTTGAAAATAGAATTATTCATAACTAAAATATAAATGAAACACTACTACATGTCCCACTTATCAAGAGACAAACATGAGAAAGTTTTGCATTCACAAACTTCTATTTCAACACATCCACCCATCCCATTCATCTAAGAAAAAGTCATAGGAGAGTGTTTATTAGAGACTACTAATGAAACACTATTATTTTTGCACATCCCAACAACCTATAAGAGAAATATGGGAGATCATGTTATTAAATACTCCTAACAAAATGTAACTACTCAGATAAAGGAAAGATCTCCTTTACTCTCACATTACAAATGAATGTCCTGACCTTTTAGGAGAAAATATTGGGTCTCTTGACTATTCACAATCTTCAAAAAGTCATCCCAAATTTTTAGGAAAAAATATTGGGTCTCTTGACTATTCAACATCTTTAACAACTAGTCCCAACCTTTTAGGAGAAAACGTTGGGTGCCTTTTTGCCACATTTTCTCTCTCTTCAAGTACATGATTTCACGTCCACCACTTTTTTATCAGAACTAAATTTTATGAGTTACAAATATCTTAAAATGAACATCTAGGTTTTTTGTACCTCATTATCATCTTTCCATAACATTTTGAATTTTGATCACAAATGAGAGATATCACAATTTTATTGAAAATATTGTTATCGAAAATACCCTTCAGATCTTTTGATAACTTACATTTCCATTTGGACTTGGCTAGGTATAAACTAATAATGGAGAAAACCAATGTTGGGGAAATTCCTTTTCTTTTTTTCAAGCCCATCATTCCATACTTGCCAAAAAATCAGAAAAATTGGGTCATTTGGGGAAAAATCATCTAAATCGACCTTTAGAGGAACATGGGGAACTGTTCCTTTGTTCTTCTTGTTCCCCACATTTCCTTATCATCCACATTGAGGGTTTGAGGGAATTGAAATCAGATAAATTAGTTCTATGTGGAATAGACAGAATAGTTCCACAGGGTTGACAGTTTTCCGCATAACCGATCTGACTACAGGAATGAGTTAGAAGCGAGAAAATGGGCAATGCAAGTAAATCGGGCACTGGGGGAATGGATGAAACATTCCCACATTCCTCGTGTTCCCCATTTTACCAATCTAACTAATGCATTAGAATGGAGGTATTGTTGCAGGTGGTGTGGGCCTTTTGGGAATTGACATAACAGTTTTTTCAGGTCGATGGTTTGTCAATCAATTGACGCAACCGACTAAACAAGGAAGAGATAAGTGGAGCATATATAGTTATAACAGACCCAGAGGGAATAAATGGAACAGTTCCCACGTTCCCTTAATTATTCGATCAACCGGTTCATTTATACCCAACACAAAATGCATTAAGGTGAATAATATCAGCCCACGTGGAACCTTGTCGCAACCATCCTAAGCACCTAAAATTCTGATGGCCATAACTTTCATCCTATAACTCCAAATTACACACACTTGGTACTGTTAGAAACGTATCATCATGTACTACACCATAGAAATTAAATTTGGTGAGGTTAGGTGGTTTCAAAAGAGAAAATAATATCCCATCATTAAAGGATACAGTTCCAGGTAGTTCAACAACCACATTTGAGGAGGTATGGTGCCCATTCTTCTCGTATAAACAAAGTATCATAGGGAATGGTCTTGTAAGGGTGCCCCTACCTATTTTCATACATTAAATGTATGTTTGTGGTGGTTGAAGGTGGAAATCTGAGTTTCCCTCTCTTTTCCCTCCTCTCTTTCCCATTTTCTATATATTGTAAAATGATGTTCATTTGAAAAGGTTGGATACTCTTAGAATGCAAGGGCATAATTTCAAAGTGTTCTTGAGTAGTAGGCCTCATATTTGGACCTTTGCAAGATGATTTTTCCTTTCTCCTTCATTGTAATGGATTGTGCATCTATTTAAAGAAATAAAAATATGTGTTTTGTGGCTATTATATGCCCTAGCCTGTGTTTATTTCATCATCATGTATCTCTATTACATTTGTGGTGTATTGTGTATGTTTATTATCTTTTGCAAGGGTTTATTTCTATTATGATCCATGGATATGAGAGCTTTAATGTTATTTTGGAGTGTGGTACTCATGTTTACCCTCTCCTCATTCATCTTCCTCCCATTTTCACTCATTCGAGAGTGTCTTTCCCCCTCTTCTTGGTGCTATCACCTCTTTTAGCTTAGGATTTCCCCCTTTTATACATCTCTTTCTCATCGTGGTCCTTTGGATTTTTATATTAGGATTAGATAATTGTATTTCCTTTCCTAGGATTAGTTTATCATTAGTAATAGGTGGAGGAATCAACCTTCTCTAGAGGTTTGTCTCAAGTAGCAACTCCCAAAACTTGGAGACAATCCTATGTTACCCAAAAACACTCATTTCTCATTCATTCACTCATGAAAAATCAGAGGGTGTTTTTTTGTGATAACAAATACATTTTCCCTTATTTTTTGAATATCATTTCTCATAGTCTAAAGCTTATCTTGAAGTGTCTCATATTACTTTGAAGTTGATTTTGTAGACTGGATCTTTCTTCAACGCTTCATCTTTATTCTTGATTGACTGAAATAACCTGCTTTGTAACATATGATATAGTTTTCTAAACAAATATTAAGAAACATGAACAATTAGATTAGAATATATTTCTAAGAAATGGATTAAATGTAATCTATATTTTACTTTAAATAAGCTATTATTTCTTGAAATTACATATAATTCCACTTAAATGCTAAGCTATAAAATAAAAAATAATGTTATTAGATGAGACATATTTTGGTCTCATTAATAACTTTAGTGATGGATATAAGAAAAAATCTTGCCACATTAATTTCTTATAGACAAAGAACATCCATCTTTGGAAAATGCTTTTAAAAATATTACACAATGTACTTGTAATGTGGGTCTGTGAGACCCTACACATTCCATGATTAGTAATTCATGGAGAAAATATGTCAAGAGATATATATACTATGAAACTAACTCTTCAATGATGCCATTACTATTCTACAAAAAAACATTTTTGGTTACTTTGAAAAATATTTGAGTTTTAATAATTATCAAGTTTATGTAATTATTTATCCTTCCTTCAATTTATGAGATGAACTGGGATATTGTATTTGGGTTTCCTAGAAAGGATACAAATGTAATACTCATTTATAAATATTGAATATTCTCTTGAGAAGCAATCTGAGATATTGAGAGATCATTGAAAACTAATGCTGTGTTGGAAAACTTTGGTTTTTTGACATATTTGGATGTTTCCACTTGTGAATGAGCTTTCATCCATGAAGATGTTGTGAGTGTTTTTGGTTTATGCACATCTTAAGGGTGGGCATTTAAGTTGAGGTTTAGACTAGAAATTTTGGCATTGGATGTAGCCAAAGGATTATTGTCTATATATTTGTTACAACTATTTTCATAACCATCAATAATGGTCCCATCTTATTTTCCATTAAAGTGAGGAGACTCATTCATTATATTTGACATGGATCTATGGTAAAAAGATAATAAATGATAATTTTTTATTTTTTATTCAAAGGAATAACATTGAAAACAAATCTTAGGCATATTATTGTATAAAAATCCTTGCATGTAACTAGATTTTTTGATTTGTATGTCAATTAAATCTTTAATGTCACATGAAAGGTCTACCTCAATATAGAATCACTTACGAGGTCTGAATAGGTAAAATTTTGGAGGTTTAGTGCAAGCAACATGACCTATAGTGGTTATTGTCTATTTTAATAAATGAAAAGATGACATGGGATCCCTGAGAATTCATCTTAGACGGGTACCTTGAGGGCATTGTATTAAAAGACGATAAATTTACTTATATGGGGGGAAAAATAAGTAGAGAGCTCTGAACATGCTAGGTGGGGGATTTTTTAGGATAGTTGAGGAGTGATTTGGATCAGTAAAGTGGATCAGAAAGAACCCTATGGTCAAATTCTAGACTGTGTCAAGCCTTATAATATGTTGTATAATGAATCATACCTATATATTCTCAATGTAACATGTGCTTTCATTTAAGGTAATGGAAATTAATTTCTAAAGAAAAGGGATTTATCAATAAACACAATATATAATTTTTCTTCAATAAGAGGAAGGTTGATGTTTTTCCCATCTCTCAAGCTAGAACTTCAATAATTAGTACATACTCCTATTTGGTTAAAATAAATAAGATATTTATTTAATGTGATCTCTCTACAACATCATCCTCATCAAAGGTAAACTTGTAAACAAATTAATATCATTATTTTCCATAGATGAAAATTTATAAATGTTTTTTCATCCATTTTCATGTTTTTGAAACACTATAAGTGATAAAATCTTGGAACATATTGGAATAAAGCTATCTATAATTTGCAGGTCTAAGGGAATAAAATTGTTTTAATGTAAATAATTCTCCAATATTTACCATATTGTTACTGAAGATAAAACATCATTATTACATCTTAAATCACACATGTTACGGTTCACTTACTCTAAAATGTTACTTTGTAGACACAAAGTGACAAACATATAAAATAAAGGAATGGTCCAATAATATTCTAGTGTGTAAATTTACAAATTACCCCATCATGGAGATTACAACGTGCAATACTGAGACAATTCGAAACATTCCTATTACAGTCCTCATGTTTCATTTGTTGTTAAAATTTCAGATTTCCTATTAGAAATATATTTCTCTTTGGCCAAAGGTGTTGCTAAGATGATCAATTTAATTAAATCATGCCAATCCAACCATGGGATTAAATTTTCTTTAGAAAGAATTTAAATGTTGAATTTTGGAATTATTATATCCATGAAAAAAATTAGAATTATCTTGTTTTTTCCAATGGATTATTTAGATTAGTTGATGAATGTGAACTTTATACCAACTAATTTCCCACTTTTACCAACTTTGGCTCTTCGCATACACTATTGGTATATTATCTTTCTCATAGTGATATACTCAAGGATATTGTTGGTATTTGTGGTAAATATAAATGGTTATATTGGTATTATTAGAAGTGCTACTTATGATAGATCCTTGTTTTACATTCCATGATACAACACATTATATGTTTTTAATACCTTCATTGTCTACTTTTTGTAGTCTCTTGACAACATCGTCTTACTATACTTTTAAAAATACCTCCACACATAATTTTAGCACACACGTACCTTTTTCATGCCACATTTAAACAACAGTAGATTCTTACTCCATTACCCAAGACTTCCTTTAGGACCCCCTTGATAGAGCATTGCCTACAATTAATAATATTGATCAAAGATGATGTTGTTTAGCTTGTAGTTTTTAACAGCTAAATGCATCAGCCACAGTTGATACCATATGTCAATATATATTGCAATACTTAATTAAACCACTATATATACATGGTATTTGAATTATTTTTCCATGTTTTGGTACATATATCTGCAACATAAATAATATAAAAAAACTCTCTCTATTACAAATTAATCTTTTATATTACATTTTCATTCATGACAACACTTATATAGGCTTCATACTTCCTAGTTAATAGGATACCTATTAACCACTCTCCCAATATAACCCTATGGTTACCCAACCATACAACAACCTAATAACTTATATGTGAAACACTAATTTATATATTCCTAACATTCCTCCTAGTACGAACATGGTAGAAAACAATTGTACACTCATCTGTACTATGTTTACCCTTGTGGCATGTCTAAGTATGTGACTCGTGACCTTGATATAAAAGAAAGGTTATCTCCTTCCATGGTTTTAAACAAGTTTACCAAAAACCATGACATGAACAAGCCTCATCAACTGTCCACCTCGGGTGGTTTTTTGGATCTCTCACAAACCTTTTCAAGATTCATGAATTGTCTTACATTGGTGCTTTTGTTTCTCTACAATGTTTTTAGATGAGGGAGGTACATAAAAAACACTTCTCACTTTTATCAAACTAAACAATAATAATCACACTGGAAAATATTTCATATTACATCCATAAGAACAAAAACATTCTTAATTATAGCCATTATTGTCAATCGCTGCCACTTGATCTCGAACACAAAGGAAACTACCACTTCCACTAGAAACTAGCCTTGACTTTATCCAGTTTAGCACATAATGGAAATGGAACATTGGTGTTATGTTCCCTCCCACAATGTGAAATTTCCACTTAGAAACACTAAAATTAAAATCATATCAAACTACATAATATTGTTTGGATCTTGTTGCACATGATCACCATTTCCAGTGAACGTATTCACCGATCGACCATCTTCCAAAGAATTATGAGAGTCATAGGATCTCTAGAATTAGAGGATATATAAAATTAGATACCTTCTTATAAAATTATTTTCCAACATCCACAAAATACACCACTCAAAGTGGAAAATTGAAACAAACTGCACATAACTAAAACAAATATTCACACCACAAAAATGCCACCAAAACTGTTATGCGGCCCCATTTTTGGTCATTGATGAGAGGTTTCTCATCAACCCCCAACCTATTTTTCCTCCATCCTCTAGTGAAATTTTGCTAACTCAACCAGATTTGAATATTATGCTCATATTGATTAAAAATTGGATGTCAGGTTACACCGAAACTATGTCTATGAGGCAATTTTTTTCCCCAAATTTTAACATCGATTAAATTTTCGAATATTTTGACACAGATAACTTAATCTACTATAGACTCATAGGTTTGACACTTGATTTTTGACATTTTTTACATCGAATACACAATATCTTATTGATGACTATTGACACAAGTATTTTTAACTCTAATGAACAACACTAGCACAAGGACTAACACTAGCAATATTTTGATTGACGATAAATTTATAACAAGAATTACAAAATAACAAGGCTAAAAATATAACAAGACAAGAGATAATGACTCTAACTACTCATATTAACAAAATAGAGATGAGGCAATTAAAAAATTTATTACTTATAAATGACTAAAGCTAATATAATTGGCCAAGTTTGTTTGATAAGAGGATAATTCTATTTTAATTTATTTTAATTGAAAAGTGCACTATTATATTAATAGGAAAAAAATGTACAACGTAATTCATACAAAAATGGGTGTAAAAGTCACACCCCAGAATTCCAAATGTCACATCGAGCTACCAAAATCCTCGAGAGAGGAAAAACATAGCACAAAAACAATTGCATAAAAATAGTGTGAATTTCAACCAAAAAAGAGACAAATGAAGAAGCAGCCGTGAACATGGAGGTAGGTGGCAATGGGGGAGGGGGACTATCAGGATTTTCATCCCACCCCAAACCATAAGGGTGAGCTTCATTAGAAATGGGAGCCCAGTCATCCCAACCCTAATTTTTTTTAGCACTATAATCATCAATAGGATGAGTGGAAGATAGGGCCAGCGAAAGTCGAGGGAACTTGCCTGAATCAAAAAGTGGCCAACCAGAGCCACCCGACGAGGGAAGAACCGGTGAAGGTGGCCGGGAGCGAGGATATCTCCACTACAGAGAGAGAGTTTGAGGGCAGTGACGAGCTCACCCCCACCCGCGGCCAAGAGGTGGAGAGCGGTGAGGTGGAGGTAGAAAATAACATCGAGGCAACAAAAACTAACAATGTGGGGGCGCATCTGGGGGAACCTGACTGACAGCACAAGGGGTCGAGCCCGAATGATTAAGGAGGTGTTAGAGATGTTCCATCTTGAGTTGAACTTTCTCAGCCTGGTTTTGAATATGAAGTAGGACATTAGAGATCATAGCCACTTTATTAATAAAAGAGAAATCATAATCAAGCATAGCTTCATAAAAACTACATTATTTTTATCTTTCCATAACGCAAATAATATCTCAGCTCTGAAAATGTGCCAAATTTTGGTGTAAATTGTAGGTAGCATGGCTGAGTCCCCCAAAAGAGCCATTTTTCAAGAGAAAAAATCAGAGAAAGGGGTTGGAAAAGGGTATGAATCCATTGCTAAGCTGAATGAGCCTGAGGGACAAACCAAAAAATGTGCTTAATATTTTCTAGCTGTTGGCAGTGCAAACAAACCGAGTAAACCCCATATGGGTGAATCGAGAGCTAGCTAGGAGGCCTTGATGAAGGATGTACCATACGAAGTGGGCCTTCTTAGGCTCGACATGAGTAGACCAAACCCTCTAAAAATGGCGAGATGAAATAGAGGTCGAAGAGGAAAGACACCAGTGTTTGTTGAAAGTAGCAAAATCAACCACTTTGGGAGCCAACAAAGAATAGCCGAGAGAGGTTTTGTAGCAGAAAAAAGTCATAGCAGTAGGACATTTCCAGTCACGCCACAAGAGAACACCAGAGGTAAGCCCAATTTTATGCAAATACTCTATAGGAACACCTTCAATTGATTATCTAATAAGCGTTGCGTCAATATGGAGCAGTTAAAATTTGAAAGTGAGAGAATCCCAAGAAATCCAATCTTTAGAATGTTTGCAAAAAAAATGTTCAATAAACTTAATTCCCTTTTTGAACAATCTAAGATATTTAGACCAGGGAGCTAAAGCAAGGGGTTTTTCATCGAAAGAAAACACATGTGACCACCAAAGAGATAATGAATTAATAGAAATACCATACCTGAATCAATCACCCACCTAAAGAAGATTGGGTTTGAGTAACTCCCAGGCCTTCCAGATACTCTACAAAATAAATGAACCTTTAATCTTAACAAAAACTAGACAAAGTAGTAAAAACTGAAAATTACGGCCTTTCCAAGAAATCCTACCTAAGGGGACCCCTTGACAAATGTTATGACAAATAAGTAACTGCCATGATTCATTACCCTCGATACTGCATAAAATTCATTTAACACAGAGAGATTTCCCCTAAACTTTGATATCAATCAAACCTAATCCCCCATCTTCTTTAGGCATGCAACAAATATCCCAATCCAGTCCATGGAAACCCTTGTTCCTTGTAATTTTGTCCCATATAAAGTCCTAGAGAAGCTTCGTAAGTTTGGCATAAGCAGCAAGAGATGGAGCCCAGCAAAAAGAATAATAAACATGTGTAGATGCTAACACTTTGGAGAAGATTTAAAACTTACCTACTAAAGAGAGAGGCTTAGATATCCAATAATAAATTTTATGCTCAAATCTTTGGACAACATAAGCCCAAATATGAGTAGAAGTGGCTTGGAAGGAAAAAGGAATCCTAAGGAATTTATAATGCACACCAAGCTCAATCCAGCTCCACTTCATCTCTACAAGCCAATTAGGCATGGGTAATTGAGACTATTTGTAGCATTGAGTTTTTTCCCATTGAATAATAGATCTTGAAGCCAAACAAAAGATGTCTAAACAATCCAGTGAATTACACACAGATTTTTCTTCATCCAAGATATTGATAAATGAGTCATCGGAAAAAATACCATTGATAAGCTGCTAAGATGTGGAACTTAATGTAATACCTTCAACAAGTCCTTGAGAATCTATGTGGGAAAGAAGATAGTTTTGGGGATGGGTCTATGTGGAAACATTTGCAACTATAGAATATCAAATCCAAAACATGCAAATACGGATCTAACAATCCCCACAAAATCTACAGTAGTGGAATTATAAACAATAATAATCCAAATCACATAAAAGTACACACACATAACACAACATGTACCAAGGTTCACCCAATGTAGGCTACGTCCACCAAAGATAGATATCTCATATATATAATATAAAAAATATTACAAACCAACTCTTCTACACAAGAGTACATGTATCTCTACAAGATTATATCTTCTTCCCAGATCTCCAACCTGGATTTTCCTGTGTACACTAAACCATGCCTCCATACCACCTCCTGTGTCTCCTCCATATATCTAACCTGATATACCTAAGCACTACAACCATGCCTCTGAAACACCACTAGATCTCACATACCTGAAGCTACCCTACATCTGCCATTGTGCAACCAAGCTCTCACTGTACTATGAATCTGCAAACAAGACCTCTAGAAGGGTCTACCAATGTGCAACCATAACCATGCACCAAGAAGTAAGTCTCTCCTCCATCACTGCATCAACCTATGTCCAAACATGAAGAAAACTTCCTCTACAATACTAGATTCCTATGGATCAAAAATACATCATGATCTCATGGATCTGTAATACAAGATCTCACAACATGTGATCTCACAATAACCTCATGGATCTAACAAGAAGAAACACTAAGTTCTTTGCATACTATGCAAGCCATTACATGAGACTAAACAATACAAAGGAAATACACTAGAAGATAATACCATCTTCTCACCAATAGTGTACCTGCACTTTCCTTCTATTCAACTTCTCTCTATGAAAGCTCTTGTCTTCATGAAATCTTCTTTTTCTTCTTCTTCTTCTTCATCCTTTCAACCAAGGATAGCTCAATTATTCTCTTTTCTCATTCCTTTTGTTCTAACCCTAGTTTTCTATCTTATATAAGCTTAGACAAACTTAGGGCACCTTAGCTATGCATTTACAACCTTTAAATCAGCTTTAAAACAAAAGCTAGATTAAATTCCTGTGAGTTAAATATAAAATTTCATGCATAGGTAACCAGTGTCATGGCAGTTACCCTGATGTTGACCAGTGCAGTTACCTCGACCAACACCAGTTACCCTATGCTGACTGACGACCAGTTACTGTGTAAACCAGCAAGGTGTAAATCATGCTAACTGTGAAGTAATTCAGCTCCACAATCCTAACAATCTCCCACTTGGAGATAAATTGTTGAAATTGTACCTACTCCTGTACATCACTGTCCTCTACATACCATGAAGACCATATTTTCTTTATATCAACAACTCTCTCAAATGAAACCAGGAAGATTAAACCATCTTCTAAAACTAAGAAGTTAAAAACATGACTTACCATATACCTGCACAAAGATACAACTGATCCATGACACCAAGCCTAAAGATCCCACTAAATCATAACACCATACCAATTGAATCAGTAAATCAAGCCAACCAAGCCTCATGCAATAATCCATCATGACTAACACACCTGTAAGAGCTATCCCACTCAAACTGAAGTACTAAGCTTCTATGCATATCCATATCCATACCTATAAAACCAACCATGTTCTCCATCCATCTATCCATGTCTCCATGCAACCACCAATGCAACTGACCAAGACAAGTCAAACTAGAATATGTGAAAGCAAAACAAGATCCTGGGTAAAGACAACCCAAATGAGTTCTACCTGCAATAGTGGGTGATCAATCCACAAACCTACATAACTCAAAGAATCCAAACACTGCAATCTACAAATCCAACCCTACATAAACAACTAGCATGTCCAAGACAATCATCTATAGATAACATCTCCCATGGAGTAACATAGTAATCAAGAGGAAATACAAACATCCCCTACTCATGCTCAAGGCATCCATGTGCAAAACAAACATCTGCATCATCATAGACTCACAAAACAAAATCTATCCACATGTACAAACTCACCATGTACATCCATCCATATCTCCAGGCTCTCCAGAAGCTCCAAGTCTACCACCGACTAACTCCAAAGCCAAATATGAATCATGTGCTCATCAATGTCAATAAAAACATCCATGCTAAACCATGCCACTAATACCAAGTGAAAATACTAGTAAACATGTCATCAACATACTCTGCACAATCAACCAAGATGAAAGCAAAACAAGGGCACCATCTAAAAATGGTAAATAAGCACTGTTGTCAAACCTATGACCAAACCAACCACGGTTTCCTAACTGACCCTGGTCACTACCTGACTGACCACAGTTACCAAATGACTGACCACAGTTAACCCTAACCAACACCGGTCTCTGTAACTAGCATATTTTCTCCTTTTTCACCCTTCAAACTCTAAAAAATTGCTCTATCATCTAAAACCAGCTGAATCAACCATCAACTACCTTCCCTAAGGAATATCCAGGCACCAAAAAATAAACCAGAAGTGACATCACAAAGCAATAAACTCAAAATACCTGTAAATCTTGACTACCCTCCAAAACCAACTTGTGCCTCCTGCCACTCTAAATAGTAGAAATCTCCTCTCACTCTACATGTGCATCATGTATCCAATCCTGCAATGCCAACAACCATGGCTTGCTCCCACTAAACACGAAATCCCCTGCACTACCTCTAACACCAAGCTCAAAAGCTAATATGTCAGTGAGAAATAAAACCAGATGAAAGAACTATAAAATTGATTCCCTTTCTTCTCTGAGAATACTTCTACATCACATAACTTTGGACTTATTGTTAAATAGGTTAATCACCTTCTTTCCATCCATGTGTACTCAACATCTCTCATTACCTACAATTATTTCTAATCATGAATTTTCATTGAGGATCTCATCCTTAGACTAGAAAACCCTTGTCCTCAAGATTCCACACAACTGGGAAATAAAATTCAAACAACACCAAAAAACCATGGTGTAAATTTGTGCACACTATCCAAACATAATATCAGTTGCTCCAAATGAAAGAAATAAAACATGAATCATATAGAGATACCTGACTCAAAGTCTCAATGGACTAATCGAGCCAACTCCATCCTCTTTCTGATCTAAACCATGAAGTGATCTACACCGTCTCTACCATGTACACTCTATGCAAGAAACTTGATCCTCCAAACCAGGACAAAAAATCATTTGCCCTCTCTACTGCAAAAAACCCTTGTACATATAAGTTGCCACAGAGACCGACCATGGTTATCTGAACCAACCACGGTTAGCTTGACCGATACCGGTTCCTCTATGACTGACCTTGGTTCTCAGACCGATGTTGATGCTATTAGAACGAACCCAACACCACACAATTTGGCATAGAACACCACACTAGGTGCCCACTTCAACCGAAGTTGATAATTGAGTTGAGCCAGTCATTTCAAGAAGCATCCAAATCTCGTAAAAAAACTACATACAATAAACCATGCAATAAATTGCATCAAGATGAAATACCTCACCTTACCAGCACCAAGATACTCAACCACATCTTCAACTGAAGAACATGCCTCTCTGATGGAAGCCCTGTCTTCATTCTGTGTTATAACCTCTCTACTGAAGCCTCGTGCATCTAACTGCACCAAGGATGCATACCTTGCTCCTTTTCTCATCTAGATCTGCAATCCAAAACCATGCATGTGCAATTAAAATGACATACACTACAAAACCAAGATAAAACCATACCTCATGTAACCTAGGATCTGCAGTCTGACCAGCATGCTTGTGCCTCCAAGAACCAGGGACACCTTAGCAAACAAGATGCATTCCATGCATCTCTCAATTTATTTAGATCTGTTATTTCCTATTTAAAACCAGGTTTCCCAGTAACTGACCAAGGTAACCCTTTAACCAACTATGGTCACCCTGCCGGTTGGGTACCACTTAACCGATGTCAGTCACTATAATTTCCAGAAACCTTACTCTTCCATCTCCCACTTGAGATTCAATCTCTTCCAATGATTTTCACATTAGGAAAAATAAACCCTGCTCTCATACACCTATCAGTAAACCACTAACAAAACCATGAAGCAAACCCTTACTCTGAAAACTAAATCCATCACTCTATCAAACAATGCTCTAATACCAGTTGTTGGGGATGGGTCTATGCAGAAAAATTTGCAACTATAGAATATCAAATCCAAAACATGCAAATATGCATCTAATAATCCCCACAAAATCTATAGTAGTGGAAGTATAAACAAGAATAATCCAAATCACACAAAAGTACACACACATAACACAACATGTACCATGGTTCACCCAATGTGGGCTACGTCCACCAAAGATAGAGATCTCATATATATAATATAACAAGAGATTACAAACCAACTCTTCTACACAAGAGTACATGTATCTCTACAAGAGTATCTCTTCCTCCCAGATCTCCAACTGGATCTACCTGAGTACACTAAACCATGCCTCCATACCACCACATGTGTCTCCTCCAGATCTCTAACCAGATCTACTTGAGTGCACTACAACCGTGCCTCTGAAACACCACCAGATCTCACATACCTGAAGCTACCCTGCATCTTCCACTATGCAACCAAGCTCTCACTGTACTGTGAATCTACAAACAAGACCTCTAGAAGGGTCTACCAATGTGCAAATGTAACCATGCACCAAGAAGTAAGTCTCTCCTCTATCACTGCATTAACTTGTGCAAACATGAAGACAACTTCCTCTACAATACTAGATTCCTATGGATCAACAATACATCATGATCTCATGGATCTGTAATACAAGATCTCACAACATGTGGATCTACAAGAATGAGCAATAACAAGATCTCACAACAACCTGTGGATCTAACAAGAAGAAACACTAAGTTCTTTGCATACTATGCAAGTCATTACATGAGACTAAATAATACAAAGGAAATACAGTAGAAGATAATACCATCTTCTCACCAATAGTGTACCTGCACTTTCCTTCTGTTCAGCTTCTCTCTATGAAAGCTCTTGTCTTCATGCAAATCTACTTTTTCTTCTTCTTCTTCATCCCTTCAACCAAGGATATCTCAATTCTTCTCTTTCCTTATTCCTTATGTTCTAAACCTATTTTTCTAGATTATATAAGATTAGAAAAACTTAGGGCACCTTAGCTATGCATTTACAACCTTTAAATCATCTTTAAAACAAAATCTAGATTAAATTCCCGTGAGTTAAATATAAAATTTCACGCACAGGTAACCGGTGTTGGTTACCCTGATGGTGACCAATGATGGTTGCCCTAACTGGAACCGGTTACCCTCTGACCGATGCCAGTTACTGAGTAAACCAGAAAAGTGTAAATCATGCTAACTATGAAACAATTCAGCTCCACAATCCTAACATACTCTTGGCTAAAGCTTTAGAAATAATATTATATGAAACATTTAGCAAGGTGATGTGTCTCTAGCTAGAAATTATCTCAAGATCACCTACCTTGGGTATGAATTTGATGTTACCTTGGTTAATGAGATCCCCAAGGGAATTGGAAGCCAGAGCATCCAAATAAAAATGGTGAAGGTCAAGACCAACCGTGTCCCAAAGGGTTTGGTAAAATTCCACTGGAAACCCATCAACGTCAGGAGCCTTGTCAGATGCCATTTTAAAATAAGCTTCTTTCAGGTCAGAGAGTCAAATAAGGTGATCATATGTAGTCCTCTAAGAGTTCGAAACTTTTCAAGTAACAACATGTACACATTTTAAAAGAGATTCCTCTCAAGCAGGAGTATCTGGTTGAGCTACAAAAACTCCATGATAGTGTGGAAGAAGGCTTACAGGATATCAAGTAAGGAAGTAAGCCTTACAGTATCATGTAAAATGGCTTTGATCCTATCCAAAGAGTGTTTGGAATTTAGAATGGTGAAGAATTCTTTGTAATCTCTATCACCAATCTTGAGCTAGTGCAGTTTTGCATATAAATAAACACCCCATGCATTATAAGATTCATGAAGCTTAAGATTATGGCGCTAAACAGCAACTTGAGATTGCATTTCCTTGTTAAAGGGAGAAGCTTCAAGCTCGAGAGAAATTATTTCAAACTCATGGTAAGTAGTTGTATGATAATTTTTCCTAAAAATGGAAGCATGTTTACCAAAAATGCACAAAAAGTTACTTGTGTGTTTAATGGCATCATTCCACCATTGTATCCTTTAGAGGAATCCGAGGGTCGAGGGACTAGGTTCCAAATGCATTGTATGTTAGACATGGTCCGAGCATGTTTGAGGTGAGCAGTATTAAGATAAATTTGAGAAATTTCCTTTTGTTTCTTGACTGGTTGATTCCAAGCCATATTGAAGAAAATGGGTGAGTGATCGGAAAGCAAAGAAATGTTGGCAATAGCCACAAGTTGGCTAGAGGCAGGAGAAAAGTAAAAAAAAATCCTGAGAGGGCATAAGATCCCGGACAAGTCTTTTAATAACGTGATCTCACCCATCCTTAAAATTTGACCAAGTAAACCAAGGAGTTGAAGAAGGATGGTGATATGGAATATTAGGGTCAAAAAGGCCCAACTTATGCCTGAAATGAAACTAGTCTTCCCTCTCTCCTGCACACCACTATATTGGTAGCAAACCCTACTTGTCAACTAGGTTTTCAATCATATTAAAGTCACCACACACCACCTACAAAGCATTTGGTAAAGAGTCTGCAATCCAACACCAAACAATAGCCCTTTCCCTCGCATCATTAAAATCATATATGTTAGCAAGACCAAAAAGATGACCATTAAAATCAAAAAGAGATCACACCATGTGATGCGTGGGGTCTGAACCCCACAAGGTCGCATATTGGGAAATGTTAGGAGCAATCAAATTCATTACCCCACCGCATCCTTTCTCATGACTCAAGGTGTGACAAATGGCCTGAGGCCAAAAAGTACGATCTATAGAGTGCAAACAAAATCTAGGAAATTTAACTTCTTACAGACACAAAATTTTCATATGGTGAAAATAATAACAATTGTCCTTGACCATATAGTGTCAGGTTAACTCAGTAAGACCTCGAATAATCCAAGAATACATAATCATTGAGAAAGATCGAGATGCATATTTCCCTCATTGTCCAAACAGAGACGACTTCATAATGATTGGGAGAAAAAGATTTTTGGTTGAGAACCAGGCTCAACTGCTCTCCAAAGGTCTAATTTTGACACTTTTCTTGCACATATACACCATCTTTGGTAGGATAAGGGCTACAAGAACATATTTTCATTCATACAGGGGTGGCACAAAAACCCCAAAAAAGGGGTTATGTGGAAGAGCAACCATAGCAATATCAGACATGGCTACAGATGAGTGGGAGATAGGTGGTGTAGTCTTAGTTAGCTTAGGTTGTTTATTCAGAGGAGTGGTGGAAGCACTATGCCATTATTGACCACATTGTGATGAGCAGAAGTTTGCGGTTTTATAGGGCCTTTAGAAGACCCTTTTTTATTTGTCACACTTTTTCATCTATAGTATGTAATTTTAGGGTTTAAAGGTGTTTTTTCTGTAGGAACAAGACATGAGTCGGCCATGAGAGGACATTCACGAATCATGTGCTCATAGTATTGACAAAAAAAGCAAGTGTTTTGAAGGTTGATATAAAGAACCCTTTGAGTGAATTGGGTGTTGTTGACCTAATTATCAATCAATTATTTAAGGTATTTTGAAAGATCAAATTCAATGCACACACAAAGTTGAGGGAGAGCATAACAAATTTTGGGTTGCTCATTGTAAATGATCTGTCCCAAGGGTTTGACAATATCCCCTATAAAACACCACAATGGAAAAGGAAACCCTAGAAATGTAATCCAAGCACTTGAGCTTCACCTGCTCCGAGACTTCAAAGTCTCGAGTCTAGTGAGAAAAAACAACCAACGAGTTATGGATAAACCAAGGGCCATGGTTAACAATGGCCTTGCAGTGTTCCGTGCCCTAAAAATGAAACAATAAAAAACCATTTCTAAGTTTTTAGATGCCTTCAAGCTTCACACCATGGTTCTCCCACTGGTTGTGAACCCATTTCTTTAAAAGACTCTCAGGGGGGACTCGGCCAACAAAATATGCCACTAAAGTATAATTTTCAAACCAATTACAGATGTTATCAAAAGCAAGTAAATCAAGAATAACATCAAGAGAAGGGGAATCAGACCCATTACCTCGTTGAACACTTTCGGGATAAATTTCTGATCTTTCTTCAGATCCATGGTTAATAGCCACACCGCTACCAATCCCTGCATCAATATATGAGGGTGTCGACATGGAGGCCATTTAAAAAGGGTAAACGCCACCTAAAGGGAATAGTAAATTCCCACCCAACAAAATTAATGAGTGAAAAAAACTAAAAATCCTACAGGGTTCCCAACAGGACTGCAGTGTGACTGGAGTATAGAAGGCAGTAGACATAAACAATTAGTTAGACCCTAAACCCTAACAGAGCTCCTCCTCTTCAAGATCTAAGTAGTCACTTGAACCAATTTCAAATGACTATATAATTCTAATTTTGAAAATCCAAACCTACAAATACATGAATTATGAAGAAAACCATGAGTAACAAGTTAAGGATCTCAAACATTAACCAAACTTAGCATGCACAAAACATTATGTGATAGATCTGATTTTTGAAAAAATCATCAACCATGCATACCTAGTTATGATGGATCAAATAGACGGAAGAAAAAGAGTTTGTGCATGAACTCTCCAAAGTCTGATATAATCCAAGATAAATTGGTCATGGTGAATGGATTTGTAGCACATGCATTTTCATCCTCTATATTGATCTGAGTAATACCATATTTGGATAATATCAAATCCACTCTCCAACTTTTCCCTTCATACAATATTATTTCTCTTGAATTATAATGATGGATCAAGAGTAGAATTAGATGACCAAGAACTTATAATAAAATACATGACCTATATGATAGACCATTTTGTTTCGTTCCTTTCCCCATGTCTGAATATGAATAAAAATCAAATGTATCCTTTGTACATAGAAATAGAGCTCAATAGTCAAGGGATTACTTTGCTTCAAATGTGAAGATGATGTTTAATTTCATTCAACCACCACGATGCATGCCCTAAGTGATACAAAAAATAGTAGATTAATATCTTCGAATTCATTCAAGGTCCTCAATGCATCCTCAAGGTCATATGCATTTTTAATTTCAATAGCATGAAATTTAGACCATTAACAACACTAAACATGTTATTCTCAAATAGATAAAGTAAAATGAATTGAGTGATCTTAATATATGACTAA
Organism: Taxus chinensis; assembly: GCA_019776745.2. Lineage (NCBI taxonomy): Eukaryota > Viridiplantae > Streptophyta > Pinopsida > Cupressales > Taxaceae > Taxus > Taxus chinensis. The sequence goes on along the minus strand of CM034152.1, from coordinate 480,557,810 downwards.
TAATTATGTAAAACTAATCTATAATATTTTCTCAGGTTTAACTCCTCAACCATCTGGGGCAATACAAAAAGATTTGCCCCTATAAATATTATTTTCCCATCAAAGACAAAACTCGCTTCACCACAGGTTCAGAACGGATAGGAATCTGATACCAAATGTTTTGGTACAAATATTTGCAATAGAAATAATATAAAAAAACTCTCTCTATTACCAATTAATATTTTATATTACATTTTCAGTTGGGACAACATTTATATAGGCTTCATACTTCCTAGGTAATAGGATACCTATTAACCACCCTCCCAATATAACCTTATGGTTACCCAACCATACAATAACCTAATAACTTATATGTGAAGCACTAATTTATATATTCTTAACATTACATGATATTGTCACCATTCATTCAATCTAGTGGTTCTCACCAATCTGCCCTTGAGGTCTTAAAGGTCTTGAAGTTATTTTTTCTCTAATTTTTAGAGTCTACACTTGGAGCATTGGGTACTTAAGATTCCCAAGAATAAGATTTACACTTACTATGGTCTATCTAGCCATTAAAGTATTTAGATTCTTCAACAAGTGTATTATCTAGTTCTTCTCTTATTTGTTTGTGATATCCCACATAAACTCTCTCATAAAGTCTTTTTAACCTCAGGGGAAATTAATACACCAATAATATCTACATAAAAATAAGTATTAATAACCTCTCTTTTCCTTTATGTTATCTTAGATTTAATTGATTGTTTCATTGGTCATGCATATATTATAGTATAGTAGCATATTCTTAATCTATTACTTTATTTATCTATCGGTCTTTACCTTACAATCTGCCCTATGGGATTTACAATCCTTTACAACCTATTGATTCTTACATTCCAATATTACAATCGTAACAAGTGTCTTATCTTGTTATAGCATTTTTATTATTATTATATTATCAATACCTATTTACACATCACTCCCCTATACTAATACTAGGATTTAGCACCATGCATCTTTAATAGAGTGTAAACTATCACCTTTGTAGATCCACATCTTTTCCAACCTATAACCCTTTTTTTTCATCTTTAGTATGTCCCTTCCATTATCATAGAATATATTACCCAACATGAATCTTACACTCTCTTCTGATTAAGTCCCCTTCACATTTATCTTGTCTCTTATCTTTCAAAATCTATCTTTATCTCAAAATTTTCATAAAATTTTCATTATAATCATATTATGATAATGTTTTCGACTCTTAGGATTTTTATAGTTAGCCTCAAACCATTAATTTCTATATGAATAGTTATTTTTACCTTCTTTTATCCACCAATGATATTAAAGTTTATTTTATTCTCTAAAATCACTATAATAACCATAAGAAAAACACCCACATCATGAATATATAATAAATCAATGAAATCTTGAAGTAATTTCATAACACATTGTTATCAAGGGAAATAATACTACAAAAAATTTACTAAGAAGCTATAGCTTGAATTCACTAAAGTAAGAATAACTCTCTTATACAATGAATTCCACACACACTAGCTCTATGTTATTATGAAAAAAAATTAAGAGGCTAAGGTTAGGGTTTGGAGAGTAGTTTCTTGTAAAGAAAGTCTTAAAAATAGTTAGGAATAGACTTTAGTTCTCTCATATCTATTTGTAATATCATTTTTTATAATATATTGTTTCAATAATATATTATTCATAGAGTTTTGTTATACCCGTGAATAGTATTCCGGGTTATTTGTTGTTACACCTCTCTATTTAATAGGTGGTGGTTTGGCTATGTAATTGGTTATATAATAGCCATGAATCGTGCAGTTTAATGAGAAAGTAAAGTTAAATAGAATAATTATTATATTGTTTTGTGTGTTCATTCTTAACCAAATTCAAGATTTGATATCAAAGTGAGATAGTAATGGCTTATTGATCTGTGAAGGGGAAAATCTGTTGTAAATTATGATTGCCCCAAAATGAGAGATAATTATTTGTAGAGAGTCATGTAATATAGTTGAATTCAGTTTTTAGAAATTAATATTATTTTTAAGATTCTAAGGTTTTGGCGGACTATAGTCTACCATCTTTATATTGCCTCGAATAATGAGAAAGTTTAGCTGAGCATTTGAATGTATTAAGGTTGTGATGAAAGAATGAAGATAGTTGTCGTATAGATTGATATAGAGGTTTTCCTTTGTGGTTGGCTTCATGTGAAGAATATCAAGAGTTTTTACATCTCTATATAGTTGGTCGACCAATTCAAATAGATCTAACATATCTAGTTGGAGTGGATTTATTGTGTCACAGTCGACGCTTATGTGAAGACTCTACCAAATATGTTTCAGCTTTGAGCATACCATGAGAAAATTTACATGGAGATGTGAATACATTTGAAATATCTATGTGATTTTTATTTGGGGTAGTGCACACTGGTGTTACACCTGTGAATTATCTCCATGTGACCCTATATTTGTGTGGAGATCTACAATCTTAGCGGCATTTGTCAACCTTTGATGGAAAACTAAAGACCAAGTGTATGCCTTTACGGACTACATCAGGGATTGACTGGAATAACTCGGATTTTTGTGTGTGTATATGAATTAGTTAACAAAGCAAAGGAAATTAAATCTAACACCTAATAACTTCAATACAATTCTAACTAGATCAATATACCATCATGTTTAGAGCTTAAGAAAAGCTAATCTATTAACATGTTTGCATTAGAACATAAAATAAAGATTCAAACTAACATACTAAACAAATTAACCTCTATCTCTAATTGAATGCTAATGAAATGAACCTATTTAGATCCTTAGCAATCAAAGGGTTTTATTGTATGCTTGAATCCCAAGGTTTCAAGAATGGATTCTTGTCAATCCACGGCTACAAAACCATTTGACATATCTCCATATGACTTTAAACTTGGAAGAATGAATGCAAGAAATGAAAATAACTAGATTCTCCAATGAATAATGTTCTAAGATGATAAAATGGCTATAGCTTAGGCTCTATGCTCATATAGCCTAATGGATAAAAGAATCTCTACATCCCTTTACATATGGGATAATAGCTAGGTTGAGTTAGTTGTAGATAAGGATGGTTGAAAGGGGGTTGAGTCAACCTTTGGAGAGTTTATTTTGTCCTTTAGTGACTCATGAGGTTTGAGGGGATTTATTAATTAATCTAAGTTATTAATTAATAGGTGAGCAAGCTTATAGAAGCTTTTTAGAGGAATAATTAGTATGATTTATGTTATATGAGGATTTTAATCAAATAAATGATTATTTATTGATTAAATAGAAGAGAGAATTAATTAATTAAGAATAAGTAATTAATCTAGATAGAAAGGGGTATTAATTAATTAAAAATAATTAATTAATCAAGATAGAAAGGGGAGCTTAATTAATTAGAAATATTTAATTAATCTAGATAGAAAGGGGGGATGATTAACAGAAGGTCATTAATTGGCATCGTTGTTGGATAGAAGAGTTAATTAACTAACGTAATGTAATTAATTAACAAAGATAGCAGAGAAAATGTGTGATCTTAGTGATATGTCATCAATTTGTGAGAAAGGGTATAATTAGCACAATTTAAGTATTTAAATTGCTCGAGCTAAATTATAGGTGTCTACATTTGTTCCTCTTTAGGGTGGTGTAAGTGATGCCACTTCAAAGATAGTAGATAGATAAAATTTTGAAGGGGTAGAAGAAAAATTAGTAAAAGTGAGAGATGCCCCCTCAAGTGTCGATGGGTTGATGAAAGAAGGTGATCGATGATCAAAAAAGGTGAGAGAAATGGATAGAAGAATGGGTAGGAACAGGATGCCCAAGGTGAATCAAAAGAATAGTGTTGATAGGAGAATGATGTAGAAGAAGAATGAAGATGGAAAGAAAAGAGAAAGATTTCATCCAGTGTATTGAAACAACTTTAGTGTCATCGTATTGCCAAATATCTATGTCATCAGTCCTTATTAAAAATATAAGCATGCGATAAAAGTAGAATGACATGAAAGGCCATAATAAGAATAATTTTCCATTGCTAAAAATACAAACTCCATGCAACATACAAAATGTAATGAAATACGAGAAAGTAAAAGATGCCTAACTCCTTACAACATATATAATGTAATGCAATACAAGAAAGTAAACAAGCTAACCTAACAGAGAAACATAATGCAATGTTTTTTGTTATCAAGCTTTGATTCTAAACTATGTGAATTGATGACAAGGGTTAAAATATGGTGCCCCAAGCAAGGATACATACAAGGGAAATAACAGAGGACACTTGGGTCCTATAAAAAGAAATAGTGCACTATGAAAAAGTACCAAGCAACTGATTGTACCCCAGAGTACAGACATAGTAAGAAAACTAGCTTTGTCAAGATGATCCACGAGTCACACACAAGAACAGGTGAGAACAAAAGAGCGATGTTTTGTAGGATGATTTGTATTGTTTTTTATTTTTTTCGAAAGATATTTAATTGTTTTTATTTTGAAAGTTTTATGAAACTCTTTATAGGATGATAAATAAGTGTGGATTCCCCCAACTATATATGGGATGTACAAGGGTAGAATTCCATGCATATGCGCAAGAAAGTGAAGAAGTGAAAATTCCCCAATGATTACTTGGTAGTATTCAAAGGAAAACTCTTCACACACTGAAGGGGGATCAAGGCCAATATAAAATAGGTTCAATCATGAGTGAGAAAGGATGCCCCCAGCGTAATCTGGCCAATAAGCACATGAGAGAAAAGAAGTAGTAAATTGTCTTATTAAAAGGGGAAAAAGTGCTTGCAAACATGGCAAAGAGGACATCTGATACACATGGATGTTCTAAACTATTTTTGAAGAACAGAGGATGCTATGAAAATATTTAGAAGGATGTCAATGAAAAATTTATAACCCCAAGGCAAAAATCATGAGACAAGACATGCACTAAAGCAAGAGTTTGAACAAGGTCCAAAAAGTAACACTTGATAACATACTAATCATGTTTACTCATCGATACATGTGTGCTCATGTGGAAATGAATTACCTCTTGAAGGAAAGAATTGATAGACAATAAGTGAATACACTAGATAATATGTAGGAATGATTTATTTTGAAAGGTTATTTGTGGATGGATTATGGAAGGAGAGTCATACATTGTTCCGTTGTCAGTCAGACATCCATAGCCCCGAAGGAGATGCATTTTATTCTAATCACAACATTTCTCTACTTCCAGTTAGGTGTCCATAGCCCCGATAGAGATTATTGGAAATACCCCAAGAGAGTGTTATATATCAAAAAAAAAATGTTTTTAGCTTTTAATTTTTGATTGATTGATTTTGATTATTTTGCTTTCTGAAAACTTATTTAATCTCTTTTGTTTAACAAGGGGTTAAGAACCACTAATGGCTTGATGGAAGGATGTGGAAGTGATTTTGATGACGACATTGGCTAGTGTCGAAAAATACACCCAAAAATTCTTCCTAACAAGTTTATTATATGTAGATAGTGATAGGATCTCTAAGAGGTCAGTCATTCTTTAATTTACCAACGTGATAAAAGACCAAGTTCAAATGGATACCATAGAAATAAATGTCGTAAAATGTGTACAAAACAAGCTTACCAAAATATCATCGAAGGGATGAAAATGGTGGATGACTTGCAGATGAATATGAAATAAAGGGAAGAAAGAACATCCATGTGTATGCAATACCTGATTGCAATGTTTGATCTTTGTACCTTTGATTTTGTTTTTGTAATGTTTTCTCATTTTTTTGTATTTTTAATTTTTTTTAATTGTTTTATATTTTTTGATGGTTATTGAATTGAAACATGTCACTCTGCATGATAGGATCCAACAAATGATGTTCACAGATTTCCTTGATAAGAGAGACTAAGCACATGTTTTTTATCAAGCGTAATATTATCCATGATCTCGATGATTGTGGTGAGTTCACACTCAACAAATGATTGTGATTTATTTTGAAACATGGGTTTCATATGTGGGAGCTTGAGTTCCCTATCCATAGGTTTCTACACTTTGTGCCATACTTGATGGGCATGTTGGTGTGAATTCTGTAATCACATTTGATTTTGAATTTTATAATCATTTGAGTTGTTGGGAGCTTTGGAGCTCTTTGGAGTTTTGATCTTAGCTTGATAAATAACTTGTTTGGGTTTCTTATAAGCTAATGCTTGACTTGTCTGGTCTTGAGAAGTGGGAGAAGAATGTGGATGTTTAGAATTGATGAGAGGAATGAAAGTGGGCTTGCCACAATCATTTATAGCATAATGTGACATAAAAAAAGGATATGGTCCAAGAATTGAAGAAGATGGGCTACCAGGAGGTGAGCCACAAATAGAAGATGGAAGGCTACTTGGATGTGGCCCCAGTATAGAGGAAGAAGGGATACTAGAAGACAACCCAAGAATAGAAGATGAGGGGCTACCCGGAGGTGTCCCATATATAGAAGACAAGGGGCTAGTTAGACATGGCCCTAGAATAGAAGGTAATGGGCTACCCGGAGGAGACCCACAAGTAGATGATGAAGGGATACTTAGAGGTGGCCCATATATAGAAGAAGGTGATGGGCTACTTGGTGATGACCCAAAGTGTGATTGTGATTGAGGAATTGTGATATGTAAAGAAGAATTGGGTGATGAGAAGATGGGCCATGGCTCAATACTAGACCTAGGAAGTTCATCACTAAATGAAGAATGCAAGGATGGAAGAATAAGATGAGGATCAAATTACATGCTCTTAGGATCTTCCTCTATTTCTTGATAAAAGGAATCAACCTTTTCCCCATAATATGTGAATGCATCGAGGTCCAAAGAGAATCCTTGCTTATAATTTTTTAAAGGGATATCTTCGTGTGCCCCTATAAATGACATGATCACTCCTTCATTCTGAAAGAAATCAATCAGTATGGGTTGTTGATCGACCATAGGGGTTTGATTGGAAGAAAAAGGTCCAACTGGTGTGGAATACTTAGAAGATGTTTGATGATGATTGATAGAAGAAGATGACTCAAGAGATAAAGTAGACTTAGGGATAGATGTCTCATGAGTAGAAGAAGATGTGGATTTAGAATTGGTTGGTATAGGTTTCCCTATAAGATGACATCGTGGAGGAAGAATAGGAGGATTTCGTATCCAAAATTCTGTAGATTGTGACATAGGAGTTGACTTAGATGATTGACTAGAAGGACTTTGAGTGTCATGAATCTTCAAAGGAGGAAGGGTTCATTGAGGTTACTGATAAAAGATGTCCTGCAAAGAAGGGGAGGACCGTGATTGAAGAATCACATTAGATGTTTTATAAAGAAGGTCCTGCGAAGAAGGGGAGGACCGCGACTTAGGATTTGAATTGGATGAATGATAAAGGAGGTCCCGTGAAGAAATGGGGGACTCAAGAATTGTAGTAGAAGTATGATGAAGGAGGTCCTGTGAAGAAGGGGAGGACCATGACTTAGGAGTCAAATTAGATGAATTTGAATAGTAGTTTGTATTTGAATCATCAGAAGAATTGGAGGAAATATTTGGATTGGAATCCTCAAAAGAAGAGGAAATGTTTGGATTATAATCAGAATAAGAGTGGGGGGAACCCAAATAATAATTTATATTAGAAGTATCCAAACCATACCACTGACTATGAGATGAAGGTGGGGAACGGGTTACCTGAATGGGTTCTCTAGCACGAAGAACCAAACATGGTTTAGTCATGATTGACATCTTTTGATGTGAACGCCTAAATTTTGATTCTTTATGGTTGTATGTATAAGGAACCCTGTGATAATCAATCATGGTTGGCATTCACTAAGTCCAAATGCCTAGACCTAGATAGTGTGATTGAACTCCTTCAAATAGAAGGAAGTTCCATGTCAATTCGGGTAGTATAACAACAACAAACTAGACATTTTTTAAATAGATAGGGGATGCTTGTGTGATTTTCCAAAGGGAAGCTAAGGAAAACATACATCGTGTTGACATAAGATTGATAATCCAACAAGGTTTGGACAACAAGTTTGGAGGCATAAATGTCAAAGGATTGATCAAAATTTTAGCAACATAAAGGATATAAAGGAAATATTTCCAATGTTTGATTGATGCAAAAGTTGCTTGATAGGAAATATTTTTGCTAAGGTTTGAAAGATATTTTCAAAAATGACCATGAACTTAGGAAAAATAATAAGATCAAGAGGATCAAAGGCCCAAAGGATTGTCCTAGAAACGAGTTTATAAGGTGGATAAACACAAGGAACAATCACGCAAGTTCCAAACACAAATTCAAATTAATGATCAAAGAATAATGAAGAATGAGTGGATCAAAGTTATTTTCTTAAATGGATAAGTCAAAATGACGAATAATCACAAGAAACAATCACACAAGGTTTTTTCTGAACCAATCAATCAATGAACTTACTTCCCAAGTTGTTTCCAAATGGTAGTTTGACGTTTAAGATGATCAAAAAAATGTCACCACTTATGTCAAGTTCAAAGAAATGAACAAGACGTAAATAATAACAAAAATTTGATATGATCCCCAAAAAAAGTATACTAAAATTGAGCTTAAATCCAATCAAGACCTATATCTCAAAAAGTGTAAGTTACGAGTATGAACGATGCAACAATACCACTAAGATATGTTAACCAAAATTTATGGAAAAGTAAGCTATTAATATCAAAATAATATTGATACGATGTGCACAAAGGTAACAACAACACCTTTCTAAATCGAGGTAATATTTGAAAACAAACTAATGCTAGAGTATACCAAGGAATTGTTAAAGTGTATATAGTGTAACATCACAATATAAATATTTAGGTCAAGTTTACAAGAAAACAAGACATAAATACCAAAATTGTAGTGATACAATACAAACAAGATAATAGTTCAAAGGAGAGTCTAGTGAAGAAACAAGCCTAACTATGATGATGATCTTGACTTGGGTATCAAGATCAAAAAGGTTACCAATGATATGAGTACATTCCACACACTTTAGATGTTTAATATACCTAGCCGCAAACATGGATGAGTGTAAATGGACATAAAAGTGGAAAATACAATCAATTAAAACACAAGGGTAGTCACTCTTCTTTTAATCAACAAAGTGTCAAAATAAAGTGAAGGAAGTAGTCAATTGGGGATGAAAAATTTGGCCTCACTTCATTAAAGTTTTTCCTTGCCTTAAGGTGAGTGAAAAACTAAGAAAAAGTAATGCTTCACACATTTCGTGATGAATAATGGCTCTCAACTCAAATTGGCTTTGAAATGGTCAAAGTTGGCTCCTAGTCAAAGATAGCTTCCTAGGTGGTTCACTCAACTAGGTGTCAAAAGTTATCTAAGAGCGAGCTCAGTTTGCCAAGGTTTCCCAAGGATTATCTCAGCTTTACTTTACCCCCTTCAAGCACAGTGGGAAATAAATGCATCCATCATGTACTCTCACTGGGGTCACGATATGGATAACATTGACGCTAAATCTCGTGTTTATACTAGTCAAGTAGGTGTTCGTATCACTTCCCATTTCATCCACAAGGTTCCCTCTTGCGTGGACTACTTTGGGGTTCCTAGGACCACCCCCATTGTTGTAGCTTAAGGCTTATGCCAAAGGGGTTATGTCCTAGTTTTAAGCGGACAGGGCGTACCCTTATCTGAACCTGCAAATCAAGTGTTTTGAATGTGGTGTGTTTTTTTATCTTTTATGTTAATTTAGTTCTGTCATTCTATGTTTGGCAACCTGTAACACACGTGTAGTTAGAAAATTTTGTTTTGAACTCCTTTCTTTGACAAACGTTTTTAGGTCCTACACTCAAGCATTAGTAGTTCTCCAAGCAAATCACATTATTTGAAAGAGGATTAAGATTTACTTTTGATTCTCAAGATCATCCAAGGATGCAAGAGAAGAGCATACACAACAAATAATCCAACTAAAAATTAAAGGAAATCTTTGCAATTAATGAACCATACAAAAATCTTGATAAATGTTCATTCCCTTAAACCAAAAATGAAAGATGAAGTTTCCAATTAACCAAATGTTAGAAAATGAAGACTAAAGTTACTTTTGATTCTCAAGATCACCCTAAGGTGCAAGAGAAGAGCATACACAAACTTTAGCCCAACTAGATAGAAATGGAAAACTTCAAATCAAAGAACCATAAAAAAATGCTTTGTAAAAGGTTCATTCCCTTAAGAAAAATGAATAATCAAATTTCCAAGTTAATTCAAATGTTAAAAAGATAGAGATCAAAGTTGTTTTTGATTCTCAAGATCACCAAAAGGTGCAAGAGAAGAGCATACACAAGCTTTGGTATAAATCAAGTAAAGCATGAAAATACAACATTCATCAAAACATTAGACATGTTAGAAAATGACTAATTTTATAATAAAGGAAACCCCTATAATTTCAGTAAGTATAAATATTTAATTTATGTTTTCATTGTATATTTCACTTCAATACCTTTCCAACATAAAAAAAAAATAGAGTCATTTTGAGTTCGGGAGAAAATTTATGGCCTTCGGAAGATGGGTTATACATATGCTCTTATGCTCACGGGTATGCACTTAACATGTACTCAAAAATGTGAAAAAAGTGCCCCTTAATCTACAAAAAAAATCAAATTCTTTCAGCCAAGATTTAATTTTGACAACAACCCATCACATTAGTATATGAGTAGAAGACTCAATGCTATCAAACATTAACATTCACGATCAAAAACTTAACATTTTCAAGAAATTGACAAAACTAGCATGTAGAATGATGAAAAAGTAAGCTCTAAAAATGAAAACATGGAGAAATCTTGAAATTTTCTCACCAAGATTCAATTTTAATAGCAACCCACCACATTAATATGTAAATATAAGACTCAACACTATCAAACACTAACCTACATGCTCAAGAATTTAAGATTTTCAAGAAATTGACAAAACTAACATGTAGAATGTTGAAAAATGAAGCTCTAAACATGAAAACATGGAGAAATCTTAAAATTTTCCCATCAAGATCCAATTTTGATAGCACTTCACCTCCTTTATACCTACAAGGAAGACTCAACACATGAAAACTCAACAAAACAACTTAAGAAAAACAAGTTATGATCAATATGTGCAAAAGAGGGTTAGTAACCAAAATTGAAACTTAACTACAAAACTTGAAATTAAGTGCGAAGGATAATGGAGTAGGTCCCACCAGGTGTGCCAAATGTGTGCCAAATGAAATTAAGTGCAAATGAATTATTTAAAAATGCAAAATAAATCAAAGCTAACACCTAATAGCTTCAATACAATGATAACTAGATCAATATACCATTATGCTTAAAGCTTAAGCAAAGCTAATATATTAACATATTTGCATAAGAACATAAAATGAAGATTCAAACTAACATGCCAAACGAATTAAACTCTATCTCTAATTGAATTTTAATGAAATGAACCTATTTATATCCTTAGCAATCAAAGGGTTTGATTGTATGCTTGATTCCCAAGGTTCAAAGAACGGAGTCTTGTCAATCCATGGCTACAAGACCATTTGACATATCTCCATATGACTTCAAACTTGGAAGATTGAATACAAGAAATGAAAATAGGCTAGCTTAGCTCCAATGAAGAATTCTCTAATATGATAAAATGGCTATATCTTAGGCTATATGCTCATTCATGTGTGTAGTAGAAAGGTTAGAGGAGGGTTCCTTTTATAACCCAATGGTTTGAAGAAGCTTTGCATCCTATACATGTGGGATAATAGCTAGGTTGAGTTAGTTATGGATAAACATGGTTTAAAAGGGTTGAGTTTACTTTAGGAGAGTTTAGTTTGTCCTCTAGTGACTCATGGGGATTGAGGGGGTTTATTAATTAACCTAAAGTGATTAATTAATAGGTGTGCAAGCTTATAGAAGATTTTTAGAGGAATAATTAGTATGATTTATGTTATGAGAGGATTTTAATCAAATAAATGATTATTTATTGATTAAATAGAAGAGAGAATTAATTAATTAATAATAATTAATTAATCTAGATAGAAAGGGGTCTTAATTAATTAGAAATAATTAATTAATCTAGATAGAAACAGGAGCTTAATTAATTAGAAATATTTAATTAATCTAGATAGAAAGGGGAGCTTAATTAATTATAATTAATTAATTAATCTAGATAGAAAGGGGCGTTGATTAATGGAAGGTCGTTAATCAGCATCATTGTTGGATAGAAGAGTTAATTAACTAACGTAATGTAATTAATTAACGATGATAGCAGAGAAAATGCGTGATATTGATGATATGTCGTCAATTTGTGAGAAAGGGTATAATTAACGTAATTTAAGTATTTAAATTGCTCGAGCTAAATTATAGGTGTCTACATGGTGTATTCTCTTGATTTATGATAATAATTCCATATGATCTATGTGCATCTCCTAATCTATCATGTGGCTTGTGACTCTCGGTTCTCAAGAAAATCCATATATTTCATTGTTTCAAATCTCACCATGTTGTATCTGCATTGATTCCTACAATTATTTGAGCTTTAAAACATGTTGACCAACTTGACTCAGTAGTGCCTGGTAAGTAGCATATCTATACAAGTTCAAAATATTCTCTTTGAGGAGAATCGATCTAAATGTGGATGGGGTGGACATGATTTTTGTGAAAGGTAGAAAAGTCTCTTGAAATCTGCAACGTTTATTTTCCCATATTCTTGCCAAAGAGAAAATCCATAGTCAAAGGCCGGTGGAAATCCCAAAAATATCAAGTCAACCGCTGTAAAAATATCACTTATTGACATTGTGGACGAACTGTAAGAGATAAGTTGTAATGGAATTACTTGAATATAAATACAAATATGCCAGAATATATAATATATTATTAAGCCACTTCTAGGGGGCAACCTCATAAGTCTTACAATAACACATTAACTCATACTCTTCACACCTATGGGGAGGAATTACTCACCCATATATATATATATATATATATATATATATATATATATATATATATATATATATATGCATATATACATATATGCATATATATATGTATATATATGCATATATGTATATATGCATATATATATGCAGATACATATATATGCATATATATATATGCAGATACATATATATGCATATATATATGATAGGTTAGCCCACACTTAGACATATAACTGGTATATGTTAGGGTCATAACATGTTCCTTCCCTTCAAAAAAACATTGTCCTCGATGTTTAGGTAGTAGTGGAAAAACATGTACTCAACCATTGTCTGCCCATTGCACCTTGTTATATGCCTGACATTGTTCCTTGAGGAGATCAACTATGTTTACCTTCATTAGCAACCTCGTAATCCAAATTTGGGTAACTCTAGTGTTATGATGATTATATCTGGTGGTACTTTCACATTTGAATATTTCTCTTGCATTTCACATGAAAAATATGCCTTATCCACTTGCTCTCGATAAATGTGCAATTTTGGCTCAACATAATTATCAAGGTAGCACATTTTATGCAAGGATGTAATGATCCTTCTAGTACAATGACCTTCATAGCCACTATGTCTAAAGTTTTAAAATCTAACATGTGCATGATGTATCTAAGTCATCTTATATAGGGCGTGATTAAATATTCTATTATTAGGAATTTTCCCTGTAAACTTGTCATTGCATTGGCCCAAAACAAAGCTTGCATAGTGTTACTTTACTTTCTAACGTTTTGTTTGTATCTTTTGTACTTCTTCCACACTAAAAAATTCTTTAACATCCAACCCATGATCAAATTGAATTTCCAAGTTAATTTTATTATATTCAATAGATCCATCCCACCCCATTGTTTTCCATTCTTCATCCATATTTGGTTCAACGTTTTGAATGTCTGGACTTTTCAAGTAATATTCATAATGAGCATGCCCCATCATGACATATTCCATGTCATCTTTAGTTACCACAATACATGGTTCTTCAAAAACCATAGAATTTTCACCTTGGATATTAGAAACATGTGGAGGATTGATTCAATTCTTTTGAAAATGAAAAATGTGATCGAGTATTTTCTCAAGCTCATCTAATCCTTGATTTGTTTTGGTGAAAGTAACTTGCAGGTCCCTCATGGTGGAAGTACCTCCTAGTTAAAAATTATATTGTATTTTATCTTTATAAGGAGTATTCGATGGTGTGTATGATTTTTTTCCCATCCTCTAGTTTGTGGACCTGCCATAACAAGGGATTGCCCTTACACAATTCAATTTTCCTTGTTTGACCAAATTTGATCAAAAAATATCTTGATGTAGATGACCTCAAATTTGAAAATTTAAAGAATGGGACTATATGGAAATTTGAATAGATTTCCAAAAATATAAAAAAGTAAGAAAAATTTCTAAAAAATACGGCATGTAGATTGATTTAATGAAAAATGGTATATATGTAATAACTTCCACAAAACAGCCAAACAAATTCTAAAAATGTTATTGAAGCTTTATAACATATATTCCCTAATGTAGTAAAACAATCTCTAAAAAAATCACAATTTTCCTTGAGATATAGCGAAAAAACCAGTCGTTTCCGAAATCAATGCTCTCATACCAGATGTAATGGAATTACTTGAATATAAATGCAAATATGCAAGAATATTGTAATGCCCACAATTTTGACACACAAATACAATAGTAAAAATACCAGAATAAATTTTTTTGTCTTTATGTAGACACCCGAAATTAGGTCGCAACCTTCTAGACCTGTATTCATTTTTGCACCCCACCAAGAACAAGGGAACCTCATGCGCGTCAGCCTATCACCCAGCGGGTGCTAGGCGCTCACCTGAGGTGCGTGAGAGGAAGCCGAGTCTCTCTTTTATGTGAGTTTAGTGGAAGGAATAATTCATGATCTTGACTTAGTGATTTAACAAACATGAAGAAGTTATAGAGCTCAGAACGGCTTCTACACCCCTTTAGTCATAACAAAAGCAAAGTGCGCAATAGAATTAATAGAACTAATAAGTTGTAAATCCAAAAATATACTCAACATTCAAGTAAGGTTCATGATTTTACAAGATCAAAAGCAGAGTAGAAACATGCAGATAATACAGAAAGGAGATCTTAATATAAACACAGTGGTAACCTTATCATATTCATTCATAGTCTTACTGCAAAGCATCACAGAGAGGCAGACCATAGTCATGCGCCATATCTAGATCCATACATGTATACTCACAAAATAAAAATTTCATTCCCCATTCCCTCATTACATCCTTCCTAGAATCATCTATCCATTCTCTCCCATAGTTCTCGCAGTAATTCTACAGAGCTTCGCTACCTCACTTGTGTCTCTCTTCTTTTGCCAAGGGCACATGTATAAATAGGCATCTGAGCTCTAACAAACTTCTCTGCAGCCTCAGATCTGGCCCCAAGTCTCAAGGTGTGGTTTGTCCCAGGTGCATGCCTCTCCATGTCATGATTAACTTTTTGGATCTTCATATTTCAAGGTATATTCCTTCCAGGACACTATGTTGCTAGGCTGGAACCTTATCTAAATGGAACATGTTCTTCATGTGTTTTGTCCAAAGGGCCGAAAATGGATAAGTCCTGAATTGTTCTTCATGTGCGCGCACGTCATTGGTTCTCTAAGAACCCCTTTTTAATTCTACCTTTCGTGCCTTCACTTGCATGCTCTCCCCATCCATGCTCTCCCCATACGCACCTTTAAGATTTGGTAGCTACATTAGGGGCCCAACAAGACCCCCTTCGACTAACATACCCCCTACCATGACCCCTCCACACATCATTATTAATTTAATCACCCATATTAAGTTAATAATCCCCTCACCCCTCCACCTCACCATGGACCCATTCCAACCATGTTTATTAACCTAGACTAATTCACCACTCCCCTTAACTAACTAAGACTCATTCTAACCCTAACATTCATTACCTATTATCCCGCCTACCAATTTCCCGCTTCATTTAGCACCAACCCAGACTCCTAATCCATAAAAAATCTTGACCAACACCAAAAATGGAGATAAAATGCTATTTTTGGAAAAATAGGACCTTTTCTCCCTAACCAACGTTGGTTATTCCTCATTCGGCACCAGTCACCTAACCGCCATTAGTTCCTTTAAATAATGATTTCCAACCATTTTCCTAGGTTCCTCCATCTTGGCATTTGGGCATTCTGGCATTAGCATTCTTGAGCATCCAAGAGAATTCAGGACAAACCAGAGATCATTCCAAGCATTCAAAACCTCCACCACCCATCAACAGTGTGTTTCTGGAGTCCTCGAGATTTCACCCTGAAATATGGGACTACCCCTTTTTTTTAAATCATTCTTTTCAAAGTAATGGGTATTTTGTGTTTGTTTTACCTGCAGTTGTTTGCATTGCTCTAAGGTATCCCCAGATAGTCATAAAATCCAAATTCCCCAACTACTGACATGTTAAAACTCACTCTATCCCTTCGCCAGGATTTGTCTGAGAGAATTTTATTTATTTATTTTTTAAATAAATAAAGTTCTTTTAAAAATGCATTGAGCTGAAATTGGAGGATTTAGGTTATATAAAGCACTTCACCCCATCATTATTACCATAGAGCATTCACCAGGGGGGAAGAATTTTTACAAATCAGCTAATTTGAGAAATTTTCAAGAAATTACCTGCAACTTATTTTGTTTTGTTTTATTTATTTTTATTTGTGTTTTGGTTTGTTTTCTCCTGCAATTCCTGTATCTTATTCATTTTTCCTGCCAGATCTTTCCTAGGCCTAGGTTTTTGAAAATCTATCTAGTATTTTTAATTACTAATTTGTGTACATGCAATCAAAGCTTAGGATTCTTTCAAAAGATTACAAGAAGTTGCTTGGTCCAAATAGGTGCAAAAATGGATTTTATGAAAATAATAAAAATATTTCCATTAATGCGTAGAGCTCAAGAAAATATGCACTTTTAGAGAAAACGGCACCCAAAACGGAGCCACTAAATGAAAGTTATGGCACATGCAAGTTTTTGTTACTAAATCTTCCCAGACCCTTTCCAAAAATGGCAAATTTTATTCAGTCCTTATGTCTTCTTCACCAAAAATCCAAAAAAGGAAAGAAATGATGTCTTCATGCCAGTCGCAATTTTCAAGGTTGCCTTCCGCGTCCAATTTCCATGCTGCCTTAAGTGACAAATTTTCACACAATTTTTAATGCAGAAGTCATAATGCAAGTTCCATTTTTGGAAAATAGTTATTTTCCATGCAAGTCG
Source organism: Taxus chinensis (assembly GCA_019776745.2). Classification (NCBI taxonomy): domain Eukaryota; kingdom Viridiplantae; phylum Streptophyta; class Pinopsida; order Cupressales; family Taxaceae; genus Taxus; species Taxus chinensis. Next base: position 480,540,614 of record CM034152.1, on the reverse strand, counting down.
CACTTTTTGGAAGGAAGGGTTTAAGCTACCAGTGGGAATTTTTACAGTGGCAAGCAAGTGGGAATTTCTTACCTGCATAGCAAGTTACTTTTTCCCATAAAGTCAAAATCACTTAAGCTACAATGGGAATATTAGAGGTGGCAGGCAGGCGGGAATTTCTTACCTGTCTTGCAAGGTTAAAATTCTCATTATAAAAGAAAAATCACCTAAAGTACCGCCAGGAATTTCTTACCTGCGTTGTAGGGTAAAAATTCCCATTATGAAAGTCAAATCACTTAAGTGAAAGATGGGATTTTTGGAGCTGCAATGTAGGTTGGAAATTCCCATCACTTTGACTTTCTATTTTTAACAAATACCCCTGCCAAAAACTATGACCCACCTTGGCATTAATGCATGTGATTAATGGTATTTCTAGCTAAGTTTGGCGTCATAAATAAGAAGAAATTCAATGCAAGTGGATGAGCTAAAGAGAAGTCAAGGATGCATGCTAAAAATAAATACAATAAATTCATTTAAAAACAATCAGAAGAATGTAGACTTGGGCGCCCAATTTGGATGAAGAAGCATGGCTTTTAATTAATTAAATTGCCAGAAATAGGGAAAGTCAATTATTAAAAATTACATGCAGATGGCTATATAAGCATGGGACACCATAATTGAGAAGCAGTTAATTATTTTTTATGAAGTTTGCATCCTAGATAGGTTTTGGCGCCAAGGGAAGGAGGATTTTGCATTAAAGAGTGTTTTCCATTGTTGGGAAGCTTCCAATTTTTGCACATTGGGTTGGAATAGCCTAATTTTTGTTATTCCGATTGTCTGCATGTTGGTATAAGTGCCCAAGTATTCATCACAAGTGCTCATATTAATGAAAGGGATTTCAAATCAATTTTAGATACATTTAATATCTCTTCCGAATAAGAAGAAATTGCAAGATCTGCACAAATTGATTCAATTACAAGGGATTTCGGTAGAATTAAAAGAAAAAGAGCTCAGACAAAGATTATTCTAGCCATGTTGAAGCATGATGAAAGAGAAGGATCAGCTGAATCATGCATAGCTTCAAGATTTTCTGAATTCAATGATACAGGCATATGCCCTGAACCTAAAACTGATTTAATTGACAGATCCAAAGCTAGAAGGACATCTCTCATGCGGGCAATTAAAAGTAGCGGGATTATTCAAGCTTCGGCGTTTCTAGTCACAACTTAATTGCCTGAATTTGTTATGGAGTGTGCAAGGTCTTACCATCCTCTTTCCTGAACAATTCAAGATGTTGCAGGAAAGACAATAATCATGTTGGGTGCACAATTCATTAATTATTTCCTAAAGATTCCAACACGACCAATGGTGATTGAAATTAGCATGCAAGATGCTAGCGATAGATGGGAAAATGTTGAATTAACATGTTCAACAAGTATATTCAATATCAGAACAAAAGGAAAGCGTAGGGAATTTACAACTGACAGATCTTCTTTCTTCTCTTATTTCTTATGTTCCCAGGTGAAAATATAAGATTAAAATTATTGGTCTAAATGCCATTACTTTAAGTTATTTGAAAAGGTTCTCTAAGATAAGTGGCAGATGTGTACAACTTTGAATTAATCTCCAGATGCATGTCTCTTAGAGAGGAATTCTAGGGGAAATATTGCTAGATGTTTCCTTTACAAATTCCACATGTTCTAGTTCAGTTGCAGTTTCCTATTTGTAATTTCCCCTGTATACACTATAAATAGAGGAAGAGCCTACGGCTTAAATCAGAATTGGTAATCAAAATTCTTTTGTTCTATACTTTGAGCTGAAACCCTTGATATCTTTTTACAAGCTAAGGAATATAAAGGAGGTAGATTTCCAGAGAACTTTGTGTCAGCGGTGTTTTATTGTCTTATTTCTTTTTATATATTTGCATAAACTTTGTGTTATATTAGATCTGCATCTAAAACTTTTCTTTTCTTTAAATTCTACATTTCTAGATTTGTTTGTTTCGTCTATGTGCATGTGACCAACTCTGTTAACTATTGGTCAGGTTGTACATCTTCTTTCTTTTCTGCTCGCATTCAATTATTTCCCTCTTCTGCATATATTCATTTCTTACAGCTGCTTACTTGCTACAAAAATTCCTAGCTATGGTGTATGAGCTACTTGGTTAAAGTAAAACCAACAAATAGATATTAGAAAATATAATTGAAAATATATTACATGAGAGCCTCACCAGTAAATGAGGGAGATTTATCTCATGAATGCCTAGGTTTTCAGCTATTCAGAAAATCTAGCCCATAGTTCTAGAGCATTTTATCACTCACAAGGAAGTCCAAAGCTTTCTACTACTGCTACATGGGATCATGACTTGGCTCTCCTTTAACCATGGTTATTCTTTCTACAACTAGCTTCAAATATTTAAGGAAGTGATTTCTACCTTGTCATTTCTTCCAGTATTTTTGTTGTTAATAATTTATCTGCTTTCTTTCACATTTTACCCATCCCAGATCTCTTTTGTGTCACCTACACCCAACCACTTGCCCATTTGACCTCTATACCCATACCAAATGCATATTTCTACATCTCTGAGTCTTTAATAAAATCCTACCACCTTATATAAGCCTCCTCAACTCTTTGTGCAATCACAGAGAGTACAAAACCATGTCATTTCAATCTTTACACCCAATTTCCCCTACCAAAATTGGTCACCCAACCGGCATTGGTCACCTAACTGATACCGGACTCTGTGACTAGAAATTTATCCCAGACCAGTGAGCTCCTAACTTACCCAAAACCTTCCCAAACCTCACCCAATATCATCCAAACCTTCCTAAACACCTTGCCTTCTCTATATTTAGTTGTATATTCAATTTTTAGCTTAAATGTAGTCTATTGTTAGCATATGAGATACCTAAATCATATCGTTACAATAGGAACTTTTTTTTACTGTCATTTTTTTACACAAAGTTGTTTTTAAATAGTGGATTGACAGCCTTTCTATGAAGTATCACACTTCTCGGATCTAGCATACGCTAGGAAGTCCACTATCATATGTTATTTAACTATATTTGGTGGTATTGTTGTACTTCTATAGGTAGTCCTTCCTATCCAAAAAGGAGCTCTTCACGATCAGCCTAGTCTTCTCAATGGTGTGCAACCTTCTTCGACTTCATAGGTATTCCTCCTCACCTCACCTTCAACATTATTTGTTTTATATGCAACATTATGGTGAAACATTTTGGAACTCTCAGTGGGACCCTTGTTTTCGGGTTCCTTTCTATTCATATAGGTTGCATCTTGTGTGTTTCCTTTCTAAATCATTATTCACTAAATCTTCTTCTCTGGTAATCTAGTCCTTCTTTCTAATTTCTCTAAATGAAACATTTCTTTTGGTGCATTTAAAAATAATCCTCATTCTTTCTTTTGTTCTTGCATTAGTGAAATTCATACTTTTTCCTATTCACTCTTGTTTACATCGAATATCATATTTCTATTTGGGTTTTAAAACACTTGCATTCCATCCTTGCATGTCTGCATATTTATCTCACATAGTTAAGTAGCAATCATACGACGGAGGTCATGACCATTTTGTGATTGATTAATAAAGCATAGTTCACATTTGTGCACACACTCCTTGTCCAAATCACTTAACACAATCTACAAACTTCTTAAACATTCCCTTTAAGGAAGAAGTCAACATTGATTTAAAAACCTGTTGACGGTGGGCCCCGCTCGGTGTTCTGGTCGGTTTAACATATCAGAGCTCGGACCTCATGTACTGCATGGTATATCAAGGACTCCTTTGCCAAAATAAAACTGAAACTATCCATAGATTGTTTTATAGGTACCTTCGTTATCAAAACATTATATATCATTCACAGTCAATCTTAAGGCATAAGCCAACTAAACACTAAAAATTTGATCCTAGGATAACGTGTTTATATAGTTTTTTCTTGTTCAAATGTCACCTTTATTTCTTATCTTCCGCAGTTTGAGTTGTGAGGATGTATTCACCTCTTTTTCTTCTTATTTTCCACACAACCATCACAACTGGTTAATTCTAGTTTTTCTTGAGTGTGTTAAATCATCTTTGTCATACATAGCCTCTTTCAGGGCTTCTTTTCATCAAATTTAACTGATACAATCATATTTTCTTCATTCTTCCAATTTTTATCAATAACTGGCATCAGTAAAGTGACTCACATTGGTTATTTCATCCTACCGGCACCGATTAACTGACCGGTATCAGTTTCTCTGTTTTTCGATTTTTTCTATCAAAAATAGAAACTAGATTCTCTCGAACAACCAGATTATTTTAAGATCTATATTTATGAGTTTCTATCACCCTTAACAGAACCCAAAATACTTGTATTTCACTTTTCTTCCCCGGATCTTCAAATTTCTTCATTTTCACAGTAACCGCATCGGTCTTTCTACCTAACTGGCACCGGTTTACTAACCAGTATCGGTCTCTGAGTTTTTTATTTTTATCAGAAGAAATAACCTTTTTCTATCCTCCAGAAATCATCAGACATCTATTTCTAAGTTATATCACCTTTACAGAGTTCAAACTACCCATTTTACACCTTTTCTTATGGTTTGGACTTTCCAATAGGCACGAGCTTTTGCCTTTCACGCTAGTTGCTTACCATTACCTACTTCACCTTCACCACTATCTATTTCTTCACCAATGGACCCCAAAGTTCCTGCAACTATACCTATGGGTGATGAGGAATTCGTTAAATTCCTCGATAATAATGTCATATTCTTACAACATTACTTAGCCCATTCTTCTACCCACGACTCATCGGGCCAACTGTTGTTTTGTATGCCCACCTCCATGCCCCTGCCATATCCATGAATGTTACTTTATCATTACCTAATCCCACATCAATGCTACTTATTGTACCTTTGACATCCAACACACCTTCGGTGTCTATTGCACCTTCGATGTTTATCACTCCCCTAACCTCTGTCAGTGCCTCAACATCTGCCATATCCTCATCCACAGCTCCTAATATAGGGATCCCCACATCATCAGTACCTATTACTTCACAACCGCCAGTTGCATTGACATCTTATACGCCTTACCCAAATTTTGTGGTCTTGATTCCTCCTACTTTGTTGCCTCTTACCATGAGGATCTTCCCACAATCTCCTCCCACCAACATCGTGCCTCAGTCACAACCTATGGCATCTACCTTGTATTCAGGGTAAATTCCCTCATCATCTATTCCTACCTACATACCCACTTCTCATTTCACATATTCAGTACCACCATACACTGGTATGTCATTTATGACCTATTCATCTCATCCACCCCCTTATACTGTAATGGAACTCCTCAATCTAATCCTACCATGGATCTTATTAATATGATGATGGATAATATGAAAACACTCCAGGCCTTTGTTTCCGGATCTCATAATATCCTCACTTATGATGAAATCTGTAAGGAGCCCATCCACCCATCCATACCTATCCACCCTTATCCCATGCAATGTGAGTTACCCAAGTTCAAATAATTCAATAGCAATAAATACCCTTAATAACATTTACGATCATTCAAACACACTTGTTATTTGATAGGCCACGATGATGCCTTGCTCCTTCGAATGTTTCCCATGTCACTGTCAGGACCCACCCTATATTTTTATAGTGATTTGCATAAGAACTCGGTCTTCTCCTTTAACCAATTAGCCCAAACCTTCCTTGATCACTTCTCAATCAATATCTCTAAGAAGGTCTCTATGAAGGAATTATACTCTATTCGCCAATATGAGGACGAATCTATCACAGATTTCGTCACACATTGACAGGGCCTCATCAATAAAATCACCTTCTAGCTACCACAAGTAGAGATCATAGATTTTTTCACAAGGGCATGTGCTAGACACATTTCCCTGACTCTCCAGGTTCAAACATTTTGCACATTTGACAAATCCTACACCATGTCCCAGAAACTAGAGATACATGCCCTTGAAGAAGAGAAACTTAAGTTGTGTAACAAGAACACTAACTTTAAATTGAATGAATCTTCTTGTAAACCAATGAAAAACCATTATAATAACCATTCCAAGGCCAAAGGATCTGCCAACACAGTGATTTTGAAATTTGGACCCTCTCAATCGTCTAATCAACTAAAACCACCTGCCAACCTCTCTCCTGTTCAAAACTTCCAATACAAGTATGAACAAAGGGCTTACACTCCTATCAGAGAACCATATTATTTTTTGTTAGAAAATATTTAAAATTTAGAGCCATCACCCTTCCACCAATCAAACCAAACACTGGCTTTTATCCTTCTCATCCTACACCGTCATGGTACAAAGAAAATGACATCTATAATTATCACCAAGTTAGGGGACATAGCGACGACAATTGCAAAACTTTCAAGAAAATTTTCCAAGGAATGCTAGATAATGGTGATCTCATCCTGGAAAACCCTAATACACCTGCCAATGCCAATTTGGGTGTTCTTAATAAACTTTTTCCTAATCATACCCATTCATCAAACCATGCTTCAGATACCTATACTAGTGACACAAATGTGCACGGGGTTCATGTTTTTTTCAATACAGTACCCGTTCCATCTAGCCAATTTCCACCCGTAGCATCTATCAAGGAAATTCTTAAAAGATCTCCTCTACCCATGGAGGAGCCTATCACACCTACTCCTCTACCCTTGGAGGAGCCTACCCCACCTATTTATCTACCTACTACAGAGCCTATCAAGTGTGGTCCTCTACCCAAAGTGGAACATGTCTCGCCCATTCCTATACCCAAGGCAGAGCTAATCCTATCCACCTTTCTACCTAAAGAGGAATCCACATCGCTTGTTTTTCCTTCTCAACCCATAGCGGAGCCACTCTTATCTCATCTTCCTACAGGTGATTCTTCTCCCAAAGTCTTCTAAGATCCTGTCAACCTTCTTACATCACTTGTGCCTACTGAATTAGAGGTGAAAACCTTCCCTGTATCACAAGACTCAAATTTCTAGATGGGTTTCACCATTGGTTCGTCATCTTCTAAACCAAAACTATTCTCGTGTTTGGTGGACTGATTAGAGTATGTTGATTACTCCACACTCTGAGGGTGCCTTCAACTCCCAGTATCCACCCAAATGCATGTGTTGTCCCCGGATACCTCAACTATCTATCCTAAGGTATTCAAGGAAACTAAAACCATGGCACCTGAGCCGATCATATCATCCCCTTCTTCTTCAGCCTTGCCTTCACCCAAACCCCTATCCACACCTAAACCTACCACTTCCTTAGGGGTCCTACCAACACCTATCCTACTGCATCCCGTAGTGAAACTAGACTTTTCTACTCAACCACCACCCATCACAAAACTTATTCCCACACCTAAGGGGAAGACCTAACCTCCTAGGCCTCACACCCTAATCTCTCCCCCACCTTCTCTTTCACCTTCACCTCTACCTTCGATTTTAGGCACACTCCCTTCCACCTTGGTCAAGTTACCTCTTCACCAAGGCAAATCCAAGGCACAACAACACTCACCCACACCTTTACCTTCTCTATTACCCACACCTTCACCTTCATCACCTCTTCTTCCTACATCTTCTCCATTACCTATAACCACACTATTTCCAACATCGCCACTCTCACCTTGGATTTCTAGGGTACCCCCGCATTCTACATATCTTTTTACCTCGCGCACCCCTCCTACACCTTTACCCAAGAAAGTGCAACCTAAACCAAAACCAAAACCTTAACTACCTACTAGAAAGGTAGTCGTACCTAAACCACCTCTAGCAACACCTCTCCCATGAAGATCACCTGCACCTTCATCGAATTCAACTCTAACTTCTCAATGTGATCCATTAGCAGGATCTTATTCTAATATCCTCACTAGGTTGTTAGAAAGCTCCGGTATCTCATTACCTCCTATTAAGCCTTATGACACGACTCAAACCCAAACTAGTAGGGTTTGATGACACCAAAATCTGTGCATATCATCGCTCACCAGGGCATGATTTTGAAGGTTGTAAGGCCCTCAAAAACATTCTCCTTCAACTTTGTACTTTAGCTGGTATCTTTGACGAAGATGACATGTTGGAGGAGAATTAAATTCCCTCTTCACCCACCACCACATGGTCTAGCCCTATATCTATTCAATAACCTTTACCTACATCTCCACAACCCTCTTTTCCTTCTCTAATATTTGAAATAAATATGGTCTGAGTAGCCACTCGATCACAAAAAGATAAAGGAAAAGAGAAAAATGGTATCCCATCCAGTGCACCTTCACCCACCATTCCACCTGCACCTTCCCCCAAGGTAACCATCCATGGGTTGGCTTATCCTATTTCTGACGAAGTCACACATCGCTCTATGATTAAATAGCTTCATTGATCTCCTTTGAAGATGTCCTTGTACGACCTAATTCAAACCTTTGAGTCTCATTGTTGGGCCCTCATTGAGGTCCTGCATTCTATTGAGGTTCCACCAAATGATCCTACACATGTGGCTTCCATCTTTACCCCTCATTATGTGGCTTCCCTCACCACTCCACCTCAAACTTATGCCCCCATTACCTCTCCTCAGGTTTTCGTCATCAATTTCTCTGACTCAGAAATTGCCCCTCTACAATCTAATGATCTTGATCCCGCCCTCTTCATCTCCACCTACATCAATGATACTCATGTTTGACATGTTATGATTGATGGAGGTGCTAGCATTAATATCATTTCTTCCCATGTGTATAAATAATTACACATACCCACCAACTACATGCATAATAACCTTGTTATGTTGCATTCTTTCAATGATGTCCATATGACTTCTACCCTTGGCACCATCATCCTCCACATTCGCATGGGTCCCAACACTAGTCCTGAACTATTCTATGTTCTTGAGGGGAATTTTAATATAACTTGTTGCTTGGCTGACCCTAGATTCACCGCCATGGGGTGTGTACCTTTGACCTTCACTGTTGCCTAAAATTTTAATATGAAGGGCCTACACCATTCAGTCGGGTGGATCCTTCACCTTTTAAAACCTTGCAACATGCTTTACCAACCAAATGATGTCCTTGTTCAAGTCAAGGTATCTACCACCCCTTCCACTTCATCTTCTTATAGTGCCTCATATACCACTGCTACCGCTACATCTTCCACATGCATCCCATCTATCCCCTCTATTGCCACAACTTCCATAACTAGCCCATATACCAACCCACCTATTTCACCAGCAACTGATGCCCCACCTTCTTAGGCTTCGAGTAGCTCATCCATCCCCACTACCCAAGTACCGACCTCTGACCCCTTGGTAGGTGTTTTTCAACGCCTTTCCCTGGGGGAGTACCACTTATACAACATAGACACTTTCCTTACTCCTCAGGAGTATGGAAGCCTTCACCAACACCCACATTATGACCATCATGTAGGAGAGGTTTTTCCATACATTCATCCCCACCTTGGTACCAACCTGACATATGGGGGACTCGACACTTCTTCTTATTCTCTTGAACCACCTATCCAAACCTGACCTTTCTCATCCTATTTTCAATACCTCACCAATTGTGACTTCGCCCAAAATTTTATTCATCGATGTGCCTCGAAGGGATTTGGATTTGGTCTTTATGAGAAAGGTCGTCACACAATCATACCTTACACCACCCAAAAACACAAAGACCATTGTGGTATCATATTTTTGTGCCACCTATTCCTAAGAAGGCTAGAATCAACCTCATAGAGGAAGATAAGCCTTCCCCACCCAACTCACCTACCACACTGCCTTCACCCATGGAGTCCATGGATCCAAAATCCATCCCTCCTAACTTTTTTTTCGTGAACATTGTTTCTTTGGGACCTCTGACCTATCATCGTGATGGCGAGGTGCCCTCTTCCCTTCCTCTTCTTTATCCTGACATGTTGGATGATGACACACCTTTTATCAATGTCATTCAATGTCAAGATGATGATTCTATTCTCACCTATTTAGGTGCAGATGATTCTTACATTCACCGGTCGTTACCTTCTGAGACATAAACCATGCTAAATGAATCGACCATAGAGATCAACATTCACACTCAGGATGACCCTCGAATTCTAAAGATAGGTCAATCTTTAGATTTCACCAAACAGGAAGCCTTCACCTCTTTCCTTCGAGATCATAACAACACTTTTGCTTGGTCTTATGTTGATATGCCCAATATTGACCCTAATATCATGGTCCACAATATCGTGACTATCCCTGACACAAACCTATGAAACAGAAGCTGTGAAAAATGCATCCATGCATTTCCCTTCTTGTGAAAGAAATCCAGCGCCTTCTTTTTATTTCCTTCATTCTACCCATTGACTATCCACAATGGATTTCTAACATTATTCCTATCACCAAAGTGACAGGGGGACTCCACATCTGCATGAACTTCCATGACCTTAACCTTGCCTACCCTAAGGATGAATTTCCTCTTCCTAGCATCAACCAACTCGTTGATCTTATAGCCGGCCATGAGATGCTATCTCTTATGGATGGATTCTCAGGTTATAATCAAATATTACTCACTCTGGAAGATCAACACAAAACCTCCTTCATCACCCCTTGGGGACCTTCTATTATCACGTCATGCCTTGTGGCTTGAAAAACACTAGTGCCACCTCTCAACGCTCTATGACCTATATCTTCCATGATATCATGTATGACATATTGGAATATTATGTCGAAGACCTTCTCGGTAAGTCCAAAATTTGTGTCAAACACCTCACAGTTCTTAGATTCATCTTTGACCTTCTCATATAATATTGTGTTCACCTTCAACCAAAGAAGTGAGTCTTTGTCATTCTCTCCAAAAAATCCTTGGTTTCATTGTCTCTTTGTAGGGCATCAAAGTCGATCCTACCAAAATCAAGGCTATTCTTGAGATGCCTCCACCTACTAACCTTCAACAACTTCATAGTTTACAAGGAAAATTACAATCCATTCGACACTTTATTTCCCAAATTTCTGACCAATGTCACCCTTTTCATCATCTCCTTAAAAAGGATGTCTCCTTCAATTGGAATGATGAGTGCCACAAATCCTTTGAAGCATTGAAGAAATACCTTCTTCAGCCACCTGTGCTCATCCCACCTAAAGATGACAAACCTTTTTACCTCTACATTTCTACCACTGACCATTCCTTGGGTGCCATGCTTTCTCATCGCGACGAGAAACACAAGGAGAAAGTGGTTTATTACATAAGTTGTACTCTTTTAGACTATGAGACTAGGTATACTCAAGTTGAAAAATATTTTCCTAGCCTTGGTCTTTGTGGCCACCAAACTTCACCACTACCTACTTAACCACAAAACCTTCATCGTCACCAACACCGACCCTCTGCATTACATGTATGTTAAACCTTACCAACACCAATGCACTGTGGGTATGCTCATGTTCCTTGCAGACATAGACCTAGAATTCATTCATCAAAAGTTTGTCAAGGGAAAAACCATTGCAGATCAGCTTGCAGACACTCCTCTTCCTGGAAATCAATCTTCTAACTTTGATTTTCTTGACGAATCCATTTTCACTCTTTCCTTAGATGACACCATTTACCAAATGACATTATTCTTTGATGGATATAAATGTCAATGTGGGGGTGGTGCAGGGGTCATCCTCATTCCTCTTGATGGTGAGCCTATGCCACTATCCTTCAAACTTGACTTCGACTGCACTAATAACATGGCCGAATATGAAGCACTTGTGTTAGGTCTTCAAACTGCCATTTCCCTAGATGTTAAATCCATTAATATCTTTGGTGACTCTCAACTGGTTGTGAACCAAGTCAATGGTTTGTACCAGTGTCATAACGAGGAACTTCAAAAGTATAAACATCATGTCGACATACTTTTGACCACGTTTGACCACTTCCTCATTCAAACCACTCCGCGATCCACTAACAAATTCACGGATACCATGGCTTGTCTTACTTCTCAAATACCTGCCTCACCTTCAGACTCCAAAATATTTGTCATAGTACAATGGTTGTAGTCACCCTCTTATATTATCCGCAACGTAAATTTTGTGGGAAGAATCGAAACTGACCCACGAGACATTTGGTATAAGTAGTTTGTTGACTACCTCTCCCTTTCAATTCTACCTCTAGATCTCACTCACAATGGAAAATGAGCCTTCCTAAAAAGTGTCTCTTATTACGTCATCATGGGGGGTCTTCTCTACAAACATGCCTTTGACAGTATCCTCCTGCGGTGCCTCACCAGTTCTGAAATCCCATACACCATCAAATAAATTCACAATGGGATTTTTAGGGGACATTTTAGTGGCCTTGTAATCGCAAAATGTATCCTTCACCTCAACTATTACTGGCCAACCCTTAACCAAGATTGATGTGACTACATCAAGCATTCTGTGAAGTGTTAGCATCATGCTAACCTTCACCACACCCCTAGTCATGCCTTACAAGTCACCAAAGAATTTTGGCCCTTCTCTCAATGGGGTTCAAATCTGTTGGAGAGATTAACCCTCATTCCTTACAACATCATCATTATATCATCACAACAATGAATATTACACTAAATGGGTGGAAGCCATCCCTCTCATTTCTTCCAAAGATGAAATATATCTGTGTTTATCAACCACCATATCATTTGTCTCTTTGGTTTTCCTCATCGCCTCATCATTGGAAATGAAAAATAATTCAAAAATAAAACCCTACGACAAACTGTGTGACAACTTTGGCATTCAACTCAGTTTCTCTTCACCCTATTACTGACAAGTAAATGGTCAATACAAATCTTCTAATAATACTCTCAACAAAATTCTTATGAAAGTATTCGATGAAACACTGGTAAGGATTGGCACACGCACATTCCTTTCATTTTATGGGCTTATCATACTAGCATTCATACCTCTACCAATGCCACACCTTTCTCTTTGGTCTACGGTATAGAGGTCATCCTGCCTCTCAATGTCCAAATTCCATCTCTTCATATATCACTTAAAGATATGCTCTTTGATGATGATTTTTTCCAAGAACATTTGGCACAACTTGAGCTATTGGACAAACATCATTTAAATGCTCTAGACCACCTCCAAATCTACCAAAAACGCATCAAGCATGCCTATGAAAAACATGTTCATGAGTGAACTTTCAAGATCGATGACCTTTTCCTAAAGGAAAACCAACATGTAACCAAAGTGGAGAAAAGAAAATGAGGCAAGTTTTCTCCTAATTGGCTTGGACCTTATATTGTCACCCATACCTATGGATCAGGAACTTATCATTTATCTTCTCTTGAGGGTAAACCCAAACCTGAGCCTCTTAATGCCTTACATCTTCAACCATTCTATTGTTGAATAAAGTACTACATCACTTTATGTCACTTATATGCTCATCCCTTGAGTGAACCTCTCCTTCCACCTACCTCTTTTAAGGACCAACGACTAAACTAAAATTGTGTGATTATCCGTCACCATTCAGCCTTGTCTTCAATATGAGTACCATGACTCTACTCATGGCATGATTATCATGGATACTTTTCATCCTTTTTAGGATGGAATCCCATGGTTCGTTCGTCACTTGAAACCCCTCTTTCATAGCTAACCTTTTCGTGCTATGGTTTTTCCTTCCTAAAAGAGGCATATACTTTTTTATAGTCTTGTCCATGACTTCAAGTACAAAAATAAAATCTGGGATAACCAAAAATTTACTCCTTGAGTCAAAATTCTTGCAAATAGATGATTCCCTCAAAAGGACATCTATCTCTCTCTCTCTCTTGCTACTATAAGTAGACTGCTCCCTCAAAGGACAACTATAAAAATCTAGCCACACTGTTGTACTTAGTCTATCCAAAAAAAAGACTAATCTATATCTCTCAAAAGAAAAAATTATCTTGGAGCTTCCCACATCGATCAACTTCACGAAGACCTCAAGGAGACACTACTATTTATCCCAATATAGACTTCCCACATCGATCAGTCTATACATGCAAAAAAGAAAAAAGAAAAACAAAAAATCAAGAAAAATACAAACTTTTGGTCATGGACTTGCCTATTTTGGTTTTGGGTATCTTGTTCAGAAGGGGCATGTTGTCCCACAACAAGGTTACACTTAACAAACTCTTCCACCTTACCTTCTATTTATTATCTTCTAAATCAACTCAAGGGACGTGGTGTGTATTCTACACATTGTGATCATGCAACTTCTTTCAACTCTAGACCCATCGCTCATGCAGTGTATCTAGGGACTTATGTTCAATAAGTCTATGGGTATGATAATTATGGCCCTTGCCAAATATGGGCATGTCACTTATTTTGGTTTCTTATCTATTTACTTGTTGTTTCTTCAATAGGACAAGACCATCGAAATTGAATTAAACATTACACATACATTTATGCCTACGCCTAATTCACCTTGCCTATTACCTATTCAAAATTCACTTTGCATATTTTCAAACATGCCTTACCTAACCAACTTACCTATCCAACCTACCTACCCACCTTACCTAACCAAATCTTATTCTTCCCTATTTATAGGAGAACTACATTGTCCTGAGGTCCATTTTGCAAGGGCTATGTAGGAAGCACTCTGAGGGCATGGGGCCTCGAAGGTTATCTTGGCCACTCTTTTCCCCCACATTTTCCCCCCCATAAACAAACCTAGTTAGTTAGTTTCCATAAAACAACAATAACTTGGAAATTAACCCAAAACAAACCATACATCACCCATACACATCATCATTTACTTTCCATAATACCAATAACTTGGAAATTAAATCAAAACAAACACAACCAAACCATGCTTACATCTAATTTCCAAAATATCAATACATTAGAAATCCAAATAAACTCAAACCATGCCTAATCTAACCATAACATCAATACCTTGGAAATTAAACTCAACCATTCCTACATAGCTAGTTTCCATGACATCAATAAATGGAAATCAAAAAATCATACAACCATAACCAAACCATGCCTAATCATCTAGTCCCCATAACATCAATACATTGGAAATCAAACCATTCAATAAACCATAACCAAACCATGCCTACATCTAGTTTCCATAATATCAATACAATGGAAATTAAAAACCATGCAACATTACCATAAAATCAATAACATCAACCATGCCTATATCTAGTTTCCATGATAACAATAAATGGAAATGAAACAACACACAACATAAAAATCATTGAAATCAAACCAAACCATCCATCATATATACTAGAAATACCATTTGTATGTCAATACAATGTATATACAGATATAAATAAGTATCTCAAAAACTCTCATGTACATCTCACCTCTTTGGCACACAGGATGTATATATAAGTCAAAAATAAAAACAAAAAATAAACAACATCTCCATCATCTATGTCATCCCTAAGAGGGCCTGACACCTCTTCCACTCTCTCTTGTCCCCTCACCTAGCCTCTGTCTCTATGAATTAGTCACCTCTCTGGCCCTACCCATGAGACCGGTGGCTCCTGAAACTACTGGCACTACGGGTCCGTGAACTGGACCTCTCACTGGCTACCTGCTGGGATTTGTAGGTGGCATAGCTAAAAAAAGGGATACCACTCTTTGTAATTTGATCCTCATAATACCTAGCCTCCTCTACAACCTCTTTGTATCATTCCATGGATATCACCGCAGGTGGTGGCATCACTATCTATTTGTCTCTGTCCCTGAGGTTGTGGACCCTGTGCCTGTGGTAGTGGTCCCTGTACCTATACCTATCCTGATGGACCTTGTCCATGTACCTGTTTTCCATCATGTATGTCTTGGGAGGTGAAGGATGGGTAACCATGTGTCCCCCACCACCAATTGTACCTGTGCCACTACCAACTACATTTATAAAGTGGCCACATGTGCCTGTAACACAACAACCTGGGCCTTCAATACTACAACCTACCCCCCATCTCCGGCCTATGCCTATGTCACCTATAACTATCCCTATAAGGTAGTCACTTGTGCCTAAGTTGTTGCTACATGCCACTATAATGCTATGACTTGGCCCTGTAATGTAGTCACCTCTCCCTGTAATCTATCCCTCTCAATGATAACAATAGCCAAATCAGGTTGTCTTGGCCTTAGAGGTGATGCCTGTAGCTGTGCTATCCACCACTGCCTATACCCATCTGTATAGCCTGCATCATCTATCCTCCTATCTGGCCACCTGCTCCTCTTGTCCCTGGATCTACCGGATGTGGTGGAGATAATTGTCTCTCCACGTCATCCTTGGGGTAATGTGGGAAGGGCAGAGACACATCCTATCATAGCCCGGACTATCATCTGACCCGGTCAATTAGTATCATCTCGTGCTCTCCAAGTCTATGTCCTTATATCCATCACACTAGCTATAAACCTACCAACTCCTCCTCCATACCTCCTAAATGAAGGGTAACCAAGATATGACCTCCATAAAATATCAATGTTGATAGGCCATCCAATAAACACCTGTAATATGCCACATCCCATGATGTCGCGTCCACCCTCACATGTGCTCCTATCTGAATCCACCATCTAAACCCTTGCTCTATACAAAACCTCTGTACCAATCTTGTTGTGGAGGCCTGGTGGATGCAGACATACTATATGCTCATAGGCCCAACAATGAAGAAGATAGGTGCAATACAAACCAAACCATTGAGTCCTCCTATATGCCCACAACTCCCCATATAACTACACTAGGAAAGATGGTGCCCATGCAAAGCAGACCCTATCCTCAATCATATCCTTTAACACTCCCATCATGGCCCATGGAAATATCCCACCCTCTGAGTTTGGGAGTGTATAACAAATAATCCCCACCATCATCAACACTGCTAATATAGTCTCTTATTGATGTGCTACATACATCTCACTATAGCTAATGCTCTGGTTACTGTGATAAGAAAAATCTCCATGGCCTCTCCAAACCTAGTAACCATGGGATCTAGAACAATCATTCGAAGAGATACTTGATATAATGGCTCCCCAAAAATAGGTAGCCTTAGGATCCTGTAGACAGTCCTCTAAGGTGATAGTCATCTCTCCTATAGGTAGATGGAATGTGTTGGTCATCATAGTCCCATCTATCGATGAGGGTGACCATCATGTTATGATCTCGAACAATCCTACCTATACCATCCTAACCACATCCACCCAACATCCCTCATGTGATCCCACTCATCCTCTATGATTTAGGTTATCATCTGGACTAATAGAGGATGACAGTCTATCTCTCATCGTCAGTTGTTGTCATGCACCTACATCATCAACATTCACACAAGTTAATCATTTACCCTTGCCTACCTGGATCTACATTCTACCTTGCCTTACCATTTTTTACCCTATGACCTATCTTCCTTACACTATTTTCCTTGTCTTCTATCCTTCTTGCCCACTTCTATGTTTATTTTTATTTCCCCCCTTCACCTATTGACCTAACTTACCTCATCCATCTTGTGCCCATCCTACACTATTGACCATACCTTCGATTTATCCCTACACCTTCTCATTTCTTCCTACCCACCCTTAGATGGCCTAAACCCACCCATTCCTACATTAGACACCCCTACCCACCCTTCCCCTACCTTTTGCATCCCTAACTAACATTTTTTCTCACTTAGTCACTTTTCACAGTGACTTGCATCGGTCACCATAACCGATACCGATCCCCTTTTCACCTGCTGATGTAGGTCAGCCCCATGACACTGGCTAATACCTACTAACATCAGTTACTAGTTCGGCCCTAGGGCCAAACCCCCATGTTCCCTAATTTCAAAAAAAAATTAATAAAAAAACCTAAATAACCCACCCAAACAACCCCAAATTGCCCCCAAATTCATTTTCACCCCTAATTAAACTAGTTTCACCCTCCCTATGCCCGATTTCATCTGATTTTAACAAAAATTCAAAATCAATTTCAAAAACCAAATTTTTAATTTATTCTATCTTATTTTCACCAAAAACAACAATGGAGCTCAAATCCTACCTCTACTCTGATGCCGAACCTCTATGGTGGGATCTCTGGAATATGACCTCCCCCTGTGCCCTCTCCTGCCTCTGCCATGTCTAAATCAACCTCCCAACTCTCAACCAATAAACTCAATCAGGTAGATCTCGTGGGCCCGCAAAATCCACTCCTACCACCACTAACCTCTCACCAAATCAGCTCTCTCAGTCTCTCTATCATTTTCCTCATGAATATACCCTCTCTTCGTCATTTTCAACCAAGTTCAAAATGCTCGAATGAGCCTTTTCCATGTGGATTTTTTATTTTAACCCAACACCAGATTGGAAACCGATGTCGGTCTAGACATGCCCTAGGTGAATGGATGTTAGTCACCCTTACCAGCATCAATTCCTCTTCAACTAGTATCAGTCAATCTGCCTAAACCAATTCTACCTAATTTACCCAAATTGTTGTCATAGGATGCCATTTTCTTGCTGCCACAACCTTAACACAACCCTAACAGCTCACCTAATATCCCTAACAATATAATCACCTCCTTAATTATACTTAGGGGCACATTTTTTCCTTCACCTCGGCCTTACCCATGGCCTTACCTATACACCCACACTGACCTCACCCATTTGACACTTGAATTCACTTACTCATTGTACCTTGTGATGATGCTACTCATGTTGTTTAGCCTACCAACCATTGCCTTGCCTTATGTCATGATGTTTATCTCGACTAGACAAAACCTTTTGGTTCTTAGGAACACACCTATGCCCGTTTATGCACCTCGCCTCATTATGTTTCCAGGAGCACTTCCTATACCTTGGATACCTGGACCATATCAACCTTGTTTGGATAAACTATTGACCTTTGACGATGTAGAGTTTGTGAGCTCTTCAACCTAGTGCCTTGTCACATTCTAGATGTGTGTGTGCATTTGAATGCCCCCACCTATTACCCACACCGATATCACCATTTCCTATATCCGTGCCCCTTACCTCATTTTTCATCACCTACCACTTTATCAAACCCATCACCAATTTTTCCTTCTCCTCAATCAATTCATGGTTTGAGGGGGATCACCTCTACCCATACCTGGGGCAACCACTTCCTATTTTTTCATCGTTGCTTATCAATACAAGCTACGTGACAAAAAAGGGCAAAATGTAGACACCCAAAATTGGGTCGCAACCCTCTAGACCCCCTTCGACTAACATACCCCTTACCATGACCCCTCCACAAATTATTATTAATTTAACTACCCATACTAAGTTAATAATTACCTCACCCCTCCACCTCACTATGGACCCATTCCAAGCCTATTTATTAACCTAGACTAAGTCACCACTCCCCTTAACTAACTAAGACTCATTCTAACCCTAACATTCATTACCTATTATCCCTCCTACTAATTTCCCACTTCATTTAGTGCCAACCCAAACTCCTTTCCCATAAAAAATATTGACCAACCCAAAAAATGGAGAGAAAAGGCTATTTTTGGAAAAATAAGACCTTTTCTCCCTAACCGATGATGGGTATTTCTTGGCTAGCACCAGTCAAATAACCACCCTCAATTTCCTTAAGTAAGAAATTCCAATCCTTTTCTTGGGTTCTTCCATCTTGGATTTTGATTTCTGGAATTCTTAGCATCTCGTATTATTGAGTATCCAAGTAACCTCAAAATGAACCAAAGATCATTCCAGGCATTCATAACCTCCACCAAGCATCAATAATGTGTTTTGAGAGCATTAGATCACTCATAAGGAAGTCCAGAGCCTTTTTTTGCTACTACTTAGGATCAGGACTTGTCTTTCCTTAAAAAAAACTATTATTTCTACAACCAGCTTCCAATCTACAAGTAAGTGATTTCTACCTTGTCATTTCTTTCAGTATTTTGGTTGTTATTCATCTATCTTACTTTCTTTCACTTTTTACCCTTCATATATCTCTCCATGTCTCACCTCCACACAATCACTTTCCCATTCGACCTTTGTACCCATCCCAAATGCCTATTTCTTCATCTCTGAGTCTTTAATAAAATCCTACCACCTTACCTAAGCCTCCCCAACTCTCTATGCAATCACAGAGAGAACAAAACTCACCTCATTTTAATCTTTGCACCCAATTTCCCCTATTAGAATTATGTCACCCAACTTGCATCAGCTATTACCCAGCTACCAGCATCAGTCACCCAACCGATACCTGGTCTTTTTGACTAGTAATTTATCTCAGACCAACAAGCTCCTAACTTACCCAAACCTTCCCAAACCTCACCCAATCTCATCCAAACCTTCCTAAACACCTTGCCTTCTCTAGATTTAGTTATATATTCAATGTTTAGTGTAAATCTAGTCTATTGTTAGCATATGAGATACCTAAATCGTATTATTATAATAGGACCTTTCTTTTACTGTCATTTCTTTACATTAATTTATTTTTAAACAATGGATTGACGACATTTTTAGGAAGCATCACACTTCTTGGATCTAACATATGCTAGGCAATGCACTATCATATATTATTGAACTCTTTTTTATGGTAAGTTGTTCTTCTTCGGGTAGTCCTTCCTAGCCAAAAAGAGCTCTTCACGATCAGCCTGGTCTTCTCAACAGTGTGCAACCTTCTTCAACTTCACAGGTATTCCTCCCCACCTCACCTTTAACCTTATTTGATACGCGACATTGTGGTGAAACACTTTAATTTCTCATTGCACAACACCACATGGGCTCCAATAGATAGACTTAACATCACATAACACACTTACATAAACATGAACCCACTCATACAATAGGATAACATAGGGTACACATCAATGTCTTACTCAAATGACGTAAACCAGGACAATGACCTAGTTACAGTAAGAAACACAGGATAGGCATACTCCACGACATGGCCTTTTCATGGTTTACATATTCATTATATTTAGGTTTTCATTGTATGACCTTATATTTTTCAAGAGAATTAAACACATAAGGTTTACAATTTCCTATTTTATAAACATCAATTACTTTATTTTGTAGAGCATTAGTCTTTAACGGAGAATGCACAGTTGATTCCTTTCTCCAATTCCATTAGTTATCCATAGGTCATTTGTAATATAAATTCATTTTAAATGACTATTAGTCTCCTAATATTCATTCTTATGTTAAAGGTTTGTTTCTCAAAAATTATTTAGTTGACGTATAATTTTACCCCCATTACGCAAGGGAACCAACATGAAGTTGATGGGAGGAATCTTAGGATTCAAAGGAGATGAAGGTTCAAGTTACCCCTTTCCTTAAACTTCCCTCTATAAAAGCAAGTTTATTCCCATATTATAGTTGTTTTATTTCCAAAGTTAGTTTGATTCAATTTAGCATTTACACCTCATAATAAAAAAAAAATTAAATGGACTCTATGTTTTCTCAAATGTCTAATCCCACCGTGAACAATCTTAATAGAAGGTCAATGCTTAAATCATCTATAAAGACTTCAAGTGTAATTTTTTTCTTAAACCATTATCACATTTTCTCATGTTTTTCACCACGTTTACATTGCTTCTTAAGTCTCTTATTGTCGTCACTTTACAACCAAATGAGTTATGAAATTACTTTCCTAACATCTTGAAGAAGCACATGATTAGAAGCATTATAACTATGCATGAATGACAAGTGGTTCATGTTCTAATTAAGATCTTATGTTTCCATATTTCCTGATCTTGCATGGGACATTTCTTTTATTCTTAATGTCATGAAAGGACTTGGCTACAGATTAAGGGATCAAGTTTTAAATTTCCTCTTCTCTTAAGTCAACAATTTTTTTTAAAAAAACATTTTCATTTGCTACGAGCTAGTTAAAATTTCCAACCAAAAGTTAACCTCATAATGGGCATAAAGTGAGTTTAATTCTAATATCACTCAGATATCTACGCTCAACTATAGATCATTTTAAGGTGTGAAAACATGTTTATCCCATTAAATCTTCATAAAGGAAAAATGTGAAAAGTTTCTGCTAGCCAAGGTGACTCATTTATCTGTGAGGAACTAAAGAGATCGTTATCAAGAGTTTAATGCATAGTAAACCTATTTCACTATCTCTGTTTCTGTCATCTCTATCCCACAAAGAGTTCATCTGATGATGAATTAAATCCTAGGTCTAACTCTGTGAGACTTTGGTGGTCTACTAGGATACTAAAGAAGTGTTAGCTCTACTTACCCCAAATATGTTAAGGATACACTACATATTCATTTCTTCAAACAAGGACTCTTAAGTTATAGAAATGATTATTTGAGTACTTTTCTTAGGAGTAGTAAAAGAAGTCTAGTTGTGAGCATTAATTATCTCTTAGGATGATAGTGTTTTGCAACTAATGTGGTTAGAATGAGAAGGAGGGTAAAACAAGTGTTAAACATTAACTTCATTAATATTCCTAAATTCTAAAGGTGAATTTCAAGAGAAGTTGGCAATCTTTGCCACCTAACACCCTTCACTCTACACGTGTGTCAGGCCAAGAGGGTTTTACATTATGTTAAAGGTTGGTTTCTCATAGATTACTTCCTTAAGAGAACACATTCTCTTTACTACGCACATGACCACCAATCCTAAGAGGGGACCCCATACTCAAGAAAAATTTAACCATGTCATTCCTAACTTTTAGGTTCAAAAAAATGTCACTAAGCAAACAAGATAAGATTGTATTCTCAAACTTGGGATTTTATTTCCTTAAGATAAAATTTGTAATCGAGTTTAATGATTCAGGTTCACCCTATAGTTTTAGTTTTCCTTGTTAAGAAGGATCACGTGAGAAGGTAGTTATGCGAGATTTTTATAACAGGGTTGACGGTTTTAATTAGATTTTCTTTCTAAATTATAAAGGAAAATATCACAACACACTACATATTTAGTCATCAATTTCACCCTAAAAGGGAACTATAAGATGTCAAACTCAATTACATTTAACATATATATTAATGTGTTATTTCTCCTAATTACAATCATATATGCAACTAACTTTAATAAAATACCTTGTAACATCTGATGAAATTTAACACACAATCATTATATGAAAGCCTCTTATTCATTATTTTAAAATCAGATAAAATATATTTTCCTGAAAATAGTGTAAGTCTTACAAATTTCATTTTTTTGGAATTGATACATATAACTAGGCTAATTTGCCCTTATAAATAAAAAAAATACAATGATACTTCATTTATTGATGAATCCAACAAGTAGTACAATTCAACTTTCTTCAGTCAATATAGCACTGTGATATTTAAAACTTCATCCTCCTTTCATTTTTCAAGTACATCTGCAAAATTGTTAGCAACTGTCAATTCTTATGAACTGGCATCATAGGATCTAAATCTCCTGTAACAAATTGCATTATCTAATATTTTCATAAAATAAATACTACAACAAGTTAAAATCACATAATGGACCAAAAATGAACACATATCATTTTTGAACATTTCCAAAAACCATTTTCACATACCATGTATTTACTTCCTTTGATATGATAACTTAAATATAACATTCAAGTAGGATCTATATAATTCAATAAGGTCATTCACCCATTACCATCTACAGGAATAAGTATACATGTAGTATTATTACTTCATAAGGTTCCTACTACTATATACTTCTACATATCATGAGTATGATTCAGTAGTACTTATTACTATCAACAAGTTACTAGTATTATATAATATTTCAATCAATATTTAAACATAAGTAAACCAGTTTTTGCTCTTCAGAAAGCTAACAGTACTGAATAATACTCATGTACTAAAGCTTATAAAAGTGTCCTAACCCCTTTAACTATCATGTTGGGAATCTAATGAGTAAACCTTCTTTCCCATTAAATGAATATCACTGTAAGAGTTAATAGAGGACACCCTTTTCAAAGCAACATTATCCCCTAGTTGTGGAAGAGCTAAAACTCCCGTACTAATGAAACATAAGTATATATATTTAACTAGTAAATCCATGATCATTCAAGAATTGCAGTAAACACAATTTTCATAATCTAGTAATCTTCAAAGACCCTAAAGGAATGTTATCATATACTTCACAACACCCAGGTAGTGAATGCTAGTTCATATTAAAACACAGGTATAAGTTTTTACCTTAATATTCATGAAAGGTGTAAGTGACAAAGTCATCGTTAGGTTATTAGCAAACCATTATGACACAGATGTACCTTAATACTCTACAATATTGGTTGATAACAATCAACTGTGGAAGTTCACAAACCATAACTGAGTGAGATTTAGGTGACTCGAAGAGGTAATATGTCACCTATTAAGTATCATTCACGGCCATCAAATGGATACATAACTCACGGAGGTTGCCACAGATAAGATTTTGGGGGTGAGAAGTCAATATCATTTCTTTGTATCTATGTAAGAACAACCCAACCCCTCAGTGTTAATGAACCATCTGTTATATCGGTCTAGAACGATCAGAACTTCATGTCACGATATTGCTTGAGTCGAAGACCGTAGGTTTCATTAATTGGTATTATAATGTGATAGCCGAGTAACATAAAAGGAAAACCATAATAAAATTGGGTTTATGTTCTAAGACACCCCACGATAACAGAGAGAGGAAAAATATACAGTCAATATCACAAGTATCGAATACGTATACCTCTTCAGAGGTATCACCTACTACCCTGACGCATCATATTTATTAAATAGCTAAACCCAGAATTCCATATATTTCATAAGGGCACAATAGCACGATACCCTTTTTATAATAAAACCCAATAACATAGATCGTCATACCATAAAATACATATATTAAAACCCTTCTATGCATTTAACAATATAACTGGTTCAGATCAAATTCACATCCAAGTACTACTTCATGCCCAAAAGTAAATTTTGTAGGAAACACAAAATATAACAATTTCAAGCCAAATAACAAAACTTATAACCACAAAACATCAATAAAAATTAGAGGAGGATTTAATTTATGCAAGTAATATATAGAGCGAGTGATTAAGAAGAGTTAGAGCCTATCATGCCTCATAGAGCTCCCTTTTTGTTTCCTTTATTTTTATGTGAAAGCTCGACCTAAATCCTCATTCCTTTGCAACAAAAAACATAACAACAACAAACAAAATATCCTTCTTCTCAGAGGAAATAGAAACGGGTGGATTGATTTTAGAATAGATATTGGCGAGAGCTCAATTTAGTGTAGTCATGGAGGACACTAGGTGTCAGATGTGGCCCTAATGCTTTTTAAACGAGCCCCTTTTTGTTGCATACCATGCAACCGCTTACACTCCATGAAACTAAATTTCTTGCGGGGATTTCTATCAAACATAATTCACATGTCATGTGTGTGCTCCCACATTTTACATCCATGTCAACTAGAGCATTTATAATTACAATATCTGACAAAAAAACCCTTTTCATTATGTTGTGATAGAATATCCATTCCATTGTTCCAAAGATCTTATTTTGGCACAAGTAAGGGGTATGCTGGAAAAAGGACACACAGGGGGGTTTTCACCCAGGAAGAGTGGTAAAAGAGACACATCTTGCAGAGACAATGCATGGGATAGCAAGAAAAATGGAACTTTCACTATCTTAATCAACACAACAATTACTCACATATAAATAGATAAGGAACAGGAAATAATGAACTGATAGTTGTAGAAAACAGTGATAATGGTGCTTCTACAGGTTACAGTGCACACAACACATGTGCTTAGGAGTAGAAGAAGAAAAATCTATAGAACAAAAAAATTCCTGAATGACAGAGCCTCACTCATTACCTCAATGTTTTCCTTTTTCTTTTGTATAGAACAAAAAAATCAGTGATAGGTAGTAGTTCCCTCTCAGAGTCCAAATGAACCGCTTCACATTTAAACACATTATACAGACTCCATAGTCGATCAATTTTTGCATATAGTAAAACAATGAGATATTGGGTATCTGCAGTGCATGACAAATTTAAGCTGGGATGGGATAGATTTTAGGCAGCTACTGGTCAAACCTCACAACTAGACACGGTTCCTCGTAGTATGTTTACTTAATCATGGTGAGCATAAAACCCTTGTTCCTCATCATTGTTAGTAAAATAGTGCTCCACTTATGCATTCGTTGCGACTATAACCAATTACTGCTAAATCTCCAACATTTTAACTTTGGTTACTTCATGTGATCAAACACCTCGGGGTCTCAAAATAAAGTACTTGTATTATTTTGCAAGGAAAAGAAAAGTCTAGACAGGGTATTTAGGATCAGCCACTCTACACCTGTTCTATTACACACTGACAAGGTTAGTGCAGTCAAAATTTTACACCTAGAAATTTCGTAATCAAGAAATGTGGGGGCACTCACATCTTCCTCCCCTTATAATAAGGATTGTCCTCGACATAAAAAAAAACACTGAAGCTCAAAGGATACGTAGGCAAGAAGGTCAAAAATGACACATGTTGTTTAACAAATCAACTTGTCAATACAACACGATCACAAGGAATAAAACTAATTTTAGCAAGTATCTTAAACTATAATGTTATGTGAAGATTGTTAGTTAGTTATATTTTACTTCACTACTTCAATTTGTCTTTTATCCTTTACAATATTTCTTAATCTCAAGCTCTTAATATTCATTGTTTTTAGAATTTCAATTGTCTTATGTTCATGGTTTCCCAATAGTAATTGACCTCAAGATGTCACACAAAATCTCAACACTACACAAACAACCCACGATACATCTTGCTACATACGTTCACAACTATATCACATCACAAGACCTCTAATTCGACCATGGAAAAGATAACAAGTATTCCACATAATGAAGCATTTCCAACAATTATGTCACATGGCATAAATCTAACAAACACAAGTGACTGAACAAATAGAATCAGTCGTGACACTGATACATATAGGCAACTAGTATGAAATGACCCAGAATACCACGACCGTACCCACACAATGCCAAGACAATATCCAAAAGTACATAGTAACCAAAAGAAGTGTATCAAGCCTCAATCATAAAAATATCTAACAAGACTCACAAGAGTACACATAACTCATTGATACCAACTCCACACATCACAAAACATCACGAAACAACTCCATATATCTCCCAAAGCATCACAAAACAACTCCATATACCTCCCAAAGCATCACAAAACAAAATCTATCTACCTTCCAAAGATAAAGAATCATAGTGCCAAAAACCAATCTGGGTCGCTCAGCCATAGAGTCTTATCTCCTTATTTCTCCATATCGGGTCACTCAACGATAGAGCCCCATCAAGAATATCAAGTCACTCAAACATAAATCCCCAAGAATATTGAGGTTACTCAACCATAGAGTCGCATCAAAAATATCGGGTCACTCAACCATAGATCTCCATCAAGAATATCGTGTCACTCAACCATAGTGAGCCTCATCTCTTTATTTATCCATTTAATGAGGTCGGGTCACCCTATGGCCCTAGGCACATAGAGCCCCGTCACCCCCACCCAAGTGGTGTAGTAACCTATAGTTCAAAAACTATATGGTGATATGACCCCCTTAAGGCATACCCCCATACAATGAAGTGGGTCCATAGGTCCAACCACTCCATGGTGAATCCCATGACCCTATTCTAACACATTACGACATTAGAAACAACATAACAATCCATTTCAAATTCCAAGTGGAAAAGATCCCCAGCCTTCGGCTAGGCTATAAAAAATTTAAAATTTAAAAGCAAATTTAAAACTAATCAAAACAAATGGCTAAATAGTCATAGTTAGTGCAAAAATCTACATGTTAGTGTAACAACCAAATAAAATGCCCAAAATTGCAACAACTCAACCAAAAGTTAAATAGAGAATTTTTTTGATTCTAAAAAAAAAAGAAAAGAAAAGTTAAATTTACGAATAAAATACGTATAGAGAAATAACACATCAAAATCACTATGTGGCATTATACGTCCACCAAATGGGTACTCATCGAGTTGTTGGCACTCATACATTGAGCTTAGCTCACAAAATAACATGTCAAATAATATAACTGTCATCATCTTTACATGAATCATCCCTCCATACTCCCATAAGGCTCAACATAGTCTGAGAGGGGGGTGTATAGGTTTTCATTCACTGAGCCTAAGGTGTTTGCAAAACACAATATACATGGTGCATGTTGGACAAATGCCATGCATACCAAATGAACAGAAGTGGGTTTTTAATATATGCAAGACTCCACTCCTATCTTGTACTCAGCTTGAGTGACTGGTCAATGGTTCACCAATGCTAAGGTACACATAGGTCATCTATACTACAACCATATAAGGAGAGAGAGAAAGGTACAGGTCACCATATATAGAGCCTAAGGTATGCGTGAAACACAATATATATTGTTCCCATTGGGTAATGTGCCATATATACTAAAAAATAGAGGTGGATTTTCACACCTCCTTTCTCATACTCATCTCGAGTGACTAGTCAATAGTACTCATTTCCTCTCTCTAAACATACACTTTTTATCGATTTCCTACCTTAGGGTCGGTCAGTGTAAGGTTCACAACATAACACATAACTACATTACTAACATGATAGTGATTCATGCACATTAACCATAGCGTCTTATGCATGGTATATATAAAGGGTATAGCACAATCATTACTATCATGAATTACAATACATCATGTTTCCACATAATGCACCCAAAGTGTAAGTAATGTACAATAGGGGTCATACAATCACCATATGCCCCTAATTCACAACATGAACCATCACCTATTACACGAATTACATGTATGATGAAAATAAAGACTAACATTACAACATATAGTCAATTCCAATACAACATGGTGACAGACATTATTCTTCACAACATGGTGGTGACATAATGATACAATCCAATTCACTATACACCAATTTTGTCATATAATGCGTCAACACGCTGACATATCACAGAATAACCAAAACACTCCAACACTCTGCAATCCATAATAACATTCTTTTCACATGCAACGAGGCAACACCTCACACATGAACTCCTCATCAAATCCATGAAAAGGAGATAAAATACTCTCTTAACAAGCACATCAACATGATAAAAAATATGCACTAAGTGACATGCACAACATGTGTGTTCCAAAATATCACAATTATAACATCAATCACATCATAACATATATCACATTACTCTTCCCATCGCCGCCGCCACGATGCAAAATCATCACAACTCCAATTTTTCCCAGAGGTTCGAGAGCATGAACCTTCGCTCTGATACCATATGTAACACCTGTAATTTTGACACACAAATACAACAGTTAATACCAAAATATTTTTTTTATCTTTAATTACTCGCTACATAACACCACATGAGCTCCAATAGATAGACTTCACATGACATAACACACTTTCATAAACATGAACCCACTCATACAATAGGATAACATAGGATACACATCAATGTCTTACTCAAATGATGTAATCTAGGATAATGACCAAATTATAGTAAGAAACACAGGATATGCATACTCCATGACATGGCCTTTTCATGGTTTACATATTCATTATATTTAGGTTTCCATTGTATGACCTTATAGTTTTCAAGAGAATTAAACACATAAGGTTTGCAATTTCCTATTTTTCAAACTTCAATTACTTTATTTTGCAGAGCATTAGTCTTTAACAGAGAATGCACAGTTGATTCATTTCTCCAATTCCATTAGTTATCCATAGTTCATTTGTTAAATTAATTCATTTTAAACAACTATGTGTATCCTAATATTCATTCTTATGTTAAAGGTTTGTTTCTCAGAAATTGTTTCGTTGACGTATAATTTGACCCCCATTACGCAAGGGAACCAACATGAAGTTAACAGGAGGGAATCTTATGATTCAAAGGAGATAAAGGTTCAAGTTACCCCTTTCCTTAAACTTCCATCTATAAAATCATGTGTATTCCCATACTATAGTTGTTTTAGTTCCAAAGTTAGTTTGAGTCAATTTAGCATTAACACCTCATAATAAATTTTTTTAAATGGACTCTATGTTAGCTCAAATGTTTGATCCCACCATGAACAATTTGTATTCATTCTTAACAAAATTTCAATGCTTAAATCAGCTATAAAAACTTCAAGTGTAATTTTATTCCTAAACCATTATCAAATTTGCTCTTTTTTCATCATGTTTACATTGTTTCTTAGGTCTCTTATTGTTTTCACTTTACAACAAAATGAGTTACAAAATTACTTTCCTAACATCTTTAAGAAGTACATGATTGGAAGCATTATAACTACGCACGAATCACAATTGGTTCTTGCTCTAGGTAAGAGCTCATGTTTTTGTATTTCCTAATCCTACATGGGACATTTATTTTATTCTTAATGTCATGAAAGGACTTGGCTAGGGATTAAGGGATCAAGTTTTAAATTTCCTCTTCTCTTAAGTCAACAATTTTTTTTAAAAAATCATTTTTGTTCGCTAAGAGCTAGTTATGATTTCTACCCAAAATTTAACCTCATAATGGGCATAAGATGAGTTTAATTCCAATATCACTCAGATATCTATGCTCAACTATAGATCAATTTAAGGTGTGAAAACATGTTTATCCCATTAAATATTCATAAAGGAAAAAGGTGAAAAGTTGCTACTAGCCAAGGTGACTCATTTATCTGTGAGGAACTAAAGAGATATCATTATCAATATTTTAATGCATAGTAAAACTATTTCACTATCTCCATTTGTGTCATCTAGATCCCACAAAGAGTTCATTTGATGATGAAGTTAATCCTAGTTCTAACTTTGTGAGACTTTGGTGGCCCACTAGGATACTAAGGAAGTGTTAGTTCTACTTACCCCAAACATGATAAGGTTACACCACATAGTCATTGCTTCGAACAAGGAATCTTAAGTTATAAAAATAATTCTTTGAAGACTTTTCTTAGGAGTAGTAAAAGAAGTCTAGTTGTGAGGATTAATTATCTCTCAGGACGATAGCATTTTACAACTCATGTGGTTAGAATGAGAGGAAGGGTACAAAAAATGTTAAATACTAACTTCATTAATAATTTTAAGTGTTAAAGGTGAATTTCAAGAGTATTTGACGATCTTTGCCACCTAACACCCTTCACTCTACACGTGTGTTGGGCTACGAGGGTTTTAAATTATGCTAAAGGTTGGTTTCCCATAGAGTATTACCTTAAGAGAACACATTATCCTTACGACATGTTGGGGTTAGCACACCGGTTGTATAGACAATATATATCAGATCCAAGCATACATGCAAATAAAAGTGGATATTCTCCCAAAAGAAATAAACAAAACAAGAGACATAAATCAACACCATATTTAACGAGGTTCACCCAGTGTGGGATACGTCCACCGAGAAACAAATCAATCTATTATCCGAAGCTTTGACAAGATATACAATGAAGATTTACAATCTTCCACACCTCTCAGATGTTCAGTACTTTCTTTCTTCAAGATTTTGCTTCTTTTTCACTAAGAATTCTCTCTTACATAATTATCTTGTAATTATGATCCACCACCTTACTTCTAAACCCTAGATTTTATGCTTATAAATTTGTTTATAGACTTACGACACTTAGCCATGCAATTACAATTAATAAATCTATTTTAATGCTAAAAATAGATCTAATTCCTGAGAGTTAATTAAAACATCCTCGCACAGGTAACCGACGTCGGTTCTACCTAACCTTCGTCATTCCTACTTGCCCTTGACCAATGTCGATCTACCCTGACCGATGCCAGTCTGCCCTGACCGATGTTGGTTACTGTATTTTCCAGCAAGTTCCAATTGCATGCTAAAATGAAGTAATTGAGCTCCACAACTCAATAATCTCCCACTTGGGAGTTTAATTACTGTACCATACATGTACAACGTCATTCTTGGATCCTTCCTTCACTTTGTTTTTTCCTCTTCAAGTCTCAAACTCGAAGACCAACAGAAGTGGAGTGTAGCTCCAACTTCTCCTTTGTTAATGGCTTCGTTAGTATATCTGCAGGGTTCTTGCTTGTATGAATCTTTTCCAAATTCAACTATCCATCCTCCAATACCTATTGTATGAAGTGATACCTCAATTGAATGTGTTTTGTTCTTGAATGAAACATTTAGTTCTTTGCCAAATGAATTACACTTTGACTATCACTAAACAATTTATAATCACTTTGCTCCTTTCCCAACTCTTCCATGAACCTACTCATCCATATCATCTTCTTGCTAGCCTCTGTAGCTACAACATACTCTGCCTCTATAGTGGACAAATCCATAACCTTCTGTAATCTTGAAATCCAGCTAACTGTCGTCCCACCTACTATGAAAATATATCCAGGAGTGCTCCTTCTACCATCCAGATCTTTAGTCATATCTGAATCAACATAGCCACGCAATGAAATATCTGAACCTCTAAAGCATAACTGCATGCTAGATGTCCCTTTCAAATACCTGAGTATCCATTGGACTACTTTTCAATGCTCTTTACCTGGATTAGCCATATATCTACTCACAACTCCCATTGCCTATGCAATGTCTGGTCTTGTACAAACCATAACATACATGAGACTCCCAACTATTGAAGCATATGGTACTCGTGTCATGTATTTGACCTCCTCATGTGATGAAGGACACTAATATTTGCTCAATTTGAAGTGTCCAGCCATAGGTGTGCTAACATATTTTACATTCTGCATGTTGAGCCTTTCTAACACCTTGTAGATATAATCCTCCTGAGACAAATAAAATTTCTTATTTTTCATGTCTCTATGTATTTGCATGCCAAGGATTATTTTTGCAGCTCCTACGTCCTTCATAAAAAAATTTTGAGCTAGCTTTCCCTTAAGCTCATCAGTGTCCTACATACTAGATCCTGCAATAAGCATATCATCCACATGCAGTAACAAAATAATATAGCTCCCATTTTCAAGCTTCTTGAAATAAACACAATGGTCAGATTCACATCTCAAGTAACCATGCTCATGCATAAAACTATCAAACCTCATGTACCATTTCCTTGGAGCTTACTTGAGCCCATATATGCTCTTTTTAAACCTGTACACTAGTTTCTCCTTACCCTTGACTTCATACCTAAGCGGCTACTGCATATAAATCTCTTCATCCAAATCACCATGAAGGAAATCCCGAGCCATCTTTACATCTGGTTGCTCTAAATTCAAATATTCTACTGCAACTAAACTCAATACAATACAAATAGAAGTCATCTTAACAACAGGAGAAAATATTTCACCAAAGTCAATACCTACTTTCTGTGTAAATCCCTTTACTACAAGCCTTGCCTTGTACCTTTTATTGTCCACCCTCTTCTTCCTTAATCCTGTAAACTCACTTGTTCTGCAATGTTCTCTTACCTGCTGGTAACTTAACCAAATCCTAAGTTTGGTTCTATTCCAAGGAGTCCATCTCCTCATTCATGCCATGCTCCCACTGAATGTGAGTCTTATGCTACATTGCTTCTTCAAAACTCTTTGGTTCACCACTATTAGTCAATAATAGATCAAATAGAGAAGGTGTAAATCTTCCTGGAAGTTTTAAATTACCCTTTGAGACCTTCTCATATGAGTTTGGGGTACCAGAGACTCAATATGGGCCTCCCGAACATTCCTATCCAAATCTGACAGTGACCAAAGCCAGTCAACTCTAACTGATGTCAGTTCAACTAACCAATGTTGGTTTGGGTCCTCTGTAACCGTTGACGGTTCATTTGACTGATGTTGTTCAAGGCCTAACCAAACATGGTTACCTTGTATTTCTGTAGGTGTTTCTTTAAAACTCGAGAGTTCATTTTCATCAATAAACTTCTCAAATTTTCTCATCCTTGGGTACCAAGATTTGATCCATGTATATTATCTTTTAATTCCATTCAATATCACTCCTAATAATTTTAAAATTCTCTAAATCCCAAAAACAAAAATCAAAATCATCATATCCACAACCAATGAAAGTGCACCTCTTGGATTTTGCATCCAACTTTTTTCTATTTTCCCTATCAACATGCACAAAAGCTTCTGAACCAAAAACTTTAAGAAAAGAAAGATCTACCTCTTTTCTGGTCCAAGCTTCCTCTAGTATTCCTCCATCTAGTGAACTTTAAGGTTTGTGGTTGATCAAATAAACTGTTGTATCAACTACTTCTGCCCAAAACTGAAAGGGCAATCCAGAATGTATCCTCATACTTCTAGCATGTTCCATGATTGTCTTGTTCATTCTTTTTACAATGTCATTCTCTTGTGGTGTTCTTAGAACCATTATTTCTCTACGTATCCCATTCACTGAACGATAATCATTTAAATCCTTGCTATAATAATCACCACCATTGTCATATCTAAGGCACTTTAACTTAGAATTTGATTCATTCTCAACAAGGGCTTTCCATCTTTTAAAAGTCTCAAAAACATCAGATTTACATTTAATACAATAAACCCATACCTTTCTTGTAGGATCATCAATGAAAGTAACATACTACTGGGATCCTCCATGAGAAGCTACCTCAGATGGTCCCCACACATCTGAATGTACAAGCTCCAATTTCTGCTCCTTAGTTGCCCCAACTTTGAGAAATCTCACTCTCTTTTTCTTTCCAAAGATACAATGCTCACAGAAATCAAGATCTAAATCTTTCAAATCTGATAATGCATTCCTTTTTGACTCATATGACCCAACCGATTATGCCACATGCATGCATCTGAATCTGAAGTATATAATATAGAAAATGAATTAGCAATACAGGTAGATAAATATAACATTCCTACCTTCTTACCTCTTGCCACAACAAAATCACCCTTGGTGACTTTCCAAGAGTCTCTTGTGAAAGTAACCATGCAACCATATTTACCTAGTTTCCCTGCAGAAATAAGATTCCTCCTGAGGCTTGGCACATGCCTCACATCTTTGAATACCCATGTATTTACATTCTGCAATTTTAGATGAACTTCCCCTTTACCATTAATACTGCAAGGTTCATCATCACCCAAATAAACATGCCCAAAATTGCCCTGGACATAATTTCTAAAATAAACCTTATTAGGGGTTGCATGGAAAGAAGCTCATGAATCTAAAACCCATGATTCAATTCTATTATCTAAAGAAAGAATAAGAGAATCTTGCATTACCTTTGATGTAGTAAGATTTGCTTCTTTTCCTTTATCTGGTTGTTGGTTTTCCTTATCCTTTGACCAACAATCTTTCTTTGCATGTCCTTTCTTTCCACATTTCCAACAAGTAATACCCTTTACTTCTGGATTTAGAGTTGTTATCCCTTGACTTTGATTTCCTATTA
Organism: Taxus chinensis; assembly: GCA_019776745.2. Classification (NCBI taxonomy): domain Eukaryota; kingdom Viridiplantae; phylum Streptophyta; class Pinopsida; order Cupressales; family Taxaceae; genus Taxus; species Taxus chinensis. The sequence continues at coordinate 480,505,463 of CM034152.1, read as the reverse complement.
CTCTTACTCTTGGATCTCTCCTTCTGCCTACCCTTGCTTTCTACATTCAAAGCATTTCTAGATGATGATTCCTATGTACTCTTCCTGTGAATTTCTTCATTCAATATTATATTAACCATATCATCAAACTTCAAAATATTATTAGCATATGTTGTATTACTAACAACCATTACCAAGTTGTCCCAACTATCAAGCAAAGAACATAAGAATAAAAGTGCTTTTACTTCATCATCAAATGGTATGGAAACTGATTTTAATTGATTTACAATAGATCGGAAATCATTCAAGTGAATAGAAGCAGATTCACCTTCATGCATCTTAGAACTAAATAGTTTCTTCATCAAATAAACTTTATTTGAAGTACTAGGTTTTTCATATAAATTTGCAAGAGATTTCATTAACTCTACCGTAGAAGTTGCTTCTATAATATTGGAAGCCACAGATGTTGTCAGGATCAATCTTATAGATCCCAAAGCCTTTCTTTCAAGAATCTTCCATTCTTCATCAATCATCTTTGTAGGTCTAGACTTCTCATCCAATGGTAAATACAAATCTCTTTAATACAGATAATCCTCAACCTGCATCTTCCATAATTGATAATTTCGGCCATCAAATTTCTTACCTTGTATTTATTTTCTTCTATCATTGTTGTAGCTCCCACTCAATCAGAAAACCCTCTGTGAGTAAATCTATCAACACATAAAACCCTCAAACAAATCTCGGATACCAGTTGTTGCGGTTAGCACACCAGTTCTACAGACAATATATATCAGATCTAAGCATACATGCAAATAAAAGCGGATATTCTACCAGAAGAAATATACAAAACAAGAGACATAAATCAACACCATATTTAACATGGTTCACCCAGTGTGGGCTACGTCCACCAAGAAACAAGTCAATCTATTATCCAAAGCTTTGACAAGATATACAATGAAGATTTACAATCTTCCACACCTCTCAGATGTTCAGTACTTTCTTTCTTCAAGCTTTTGCTTCTTTTTCACCAAGAATTCTCTCTCACATAATTATCTTGTAATTATGATCCACCACCTTACTTCTAAACCCTAGCTTTTATGCTTATAAATTCATTTATAGAGTTACGACACTTAGCCATGCAATTACAATTAATAAATCTATTTTAATGCTAAAAATAGATCTAATTCTCGAGAGTTAATTAAAACATCCTCACACAGGTAACTAACGTCAGTTCTACCTAATCGTCGTCATTCCTACTTGCCCTTCACCGATGTCGATCTGCCCTGACTGATGTCGGTTACTGTATTTTCCAACAAGTTCCAATTGCATGCTAAAATGAAGTAATTGAGCTCCACAATGCAACACTATGCACACGACCACCAATCCTAGGAGGGAACCCCATACTCAAGACAAAGTTTAACCATGTCGTTCCTAACTTTCAGGTTCACGATAATGTCGCTAAGCATATAGGCTAAGATGATAATCTCAAACATGGGCGTTTATTTCCTTAAGATAGAATTTGACATCGAGTTTAATGATTCAGTTTCACCTTATGGTTTTAGTTTTCCTTGTTAAGAAAGATCACGTGAGAAGGTAGTTATGCGATATTTTTATACCAGGGTTGATGGTTTTAATTAGATTTTCTTTCTAAATTATAAAGGAAAATATCACAACACACTAGATATTTAGTCATCAATTTCACCCTAAAAGGGAACTATAAGATGTCAAACTCAATTACATTTAACATATATATTAATGTGTTATTTCTCCTAATTACAATCATATATGCAACTAAGTTTAATAAACTACCTTGTAACATCTGATGAAATTTAACACATAGTGATTATGTGAAAACCTCTTATTCATTTCTTTAAAATCAGATAAAATATATTTGCCTGAAAACAATGTAAGTCTTACAAATTTCATTTTTTTGGAATTGATATATATAACTAAGCTGATTGGACCTCATAAATCAAAATAATACAATGGTACTTCATTTATTGAAGAATCTAAAAATTAATGCAATTCAACGTTCTTCAGTCAATAGAGCAAATGTGATATTTAAAACTTCATCCTCCTTCCATTTTTCAAGTACATCTGCAAAATTGTTAGCAACTGTCAATTCTTATGAACTAGTATCATATGATCTAAATATCCTGTAACAAATTGCATTATCTAATATTTTCATAAAATAAATAATACAACAAGTTAAAATTACATAATGGACCAAAAATGAACACATATCATTTTTGAACATTTCCAAAAACCATTTTCACATACCATGTATTTACTTCCTTTGATATGATAACTTAAATATAACATTCAAGTAGGATCTATATAATTCAATAAGGTCATTCACCCATTACCATCTACAAGAATAAGTATACCTTTATTATTATTACTTCATAAGGTTCCTACTACTATATACTTCCACATATCATGAGTATGATTCAATAGTACTTATTACTATCAACAAGTTACTAGTATTATATAATATTTCAATTAATATTTAAACACAAGTAAAATGGTTCTTTCTCTTCAGAGAGCTACCAGTACTGAATAATACTCATGTAATAAAGCTTATACAAGTGTCCTACCCCCTTTAACTATCATTCTGGGACTCTAATGAGTAAACCTTCTTTCCCATTAAATGGATACAATTGTAAGAGTTAATAGAGGACACCCTTTTCAAAGCAACATTATCCCCTAGTTGTGGGAGAGCTAAACCTCCCGTACTAATGAAACATAAGTATATATCTTTAACTAGTAAATCCATGATCATTCAAGAATCATAGCAAACACAATTTTCATAATCTAGTAATCTTCAGATCCCCTAAAGGAATGTTATCATATGCTTCACAACACCCAAGTAGTGAATACCAGTTCAGATTAAAACATGGGTATAAGTTTTTACCTTAATATTCATGAAAGGTGTGAATGACAAAGTCATCATTAGGTTAAATTACCTTAATATCAAATACATATACATCTTCAGAGGTATCACCTACTACCCTGAGGCATCATATTTATTAAATAGCTAAACCCAAAATTCCATATATTTCATAAGGGCATGATAGCACGATACCCTTTTTTATAAGAAAACCCAATAGTATTGATCATCATACCATAAAATACATATATTAAAACCCTTCTATGCATTTAACAATACAACTAGTTTAGATCAAATTCACCTCCAAGTATTACTTCATGCCCAAATCTAAATATTGCAAGAAATACGAAGTATAACAGTTTAGAGCCAAACAACAAAAATTATAACCACAAAACATCAATAAAACTTAGAGTAGGATTTCATTGATGCAAGTAATATATAGAGTGAGTTATTAAGAAGAGTTAGAGCCTATCATGCCTGGAGGAACGAAGCCAAACAAAATTGTGGAATTTGGTTCACCATCTCATATAGGCATTTTGTCAAGCAGTTTGTATGCATCCACAATTCCACTATTTTGCATTTTCTTGAAATTTTCTAAAGCTTTTCCAACAAATCCATTTTGTGTATTTCTTGCAAACCTGGCCTTCCATGACCAGTATTTCTTTGAGGCATTTTGTCAAACAGTTCACGTGGCATGTGTATGATCCCACATTTTGCATCCATGTCAACCAGAGAATTCACAATTACAACATCTGACAAATTAAACCCATTTCATTATGTTGTGACGGATATCCATTCCTTATTCCAAGACCTTATTTTAGCACAACCAGGGAGTATGTTGGAAAAAGGACTCACAAGGGGGGTTTCACGCAGAGGAAGAGTGACAGAGACAAATCTTACAAAGACATACATGGGATAGCAGGAAAAGGCACTTTCTCTGCCTTAATCAATACAACTACTCATATATAAAGACAAAAGAGTATGAAATAACGAACCGATAGATGTTGTTTACAGCGAGAATGGTGCTTCCAAGGTTACAGTGCACGCAACATATGTGCACAGAAGCAGTAGAAGAAAAATCAATACAGTTATGCCTATATGAAGTGCCCACTCAACCTAAATCTCCTTCTTCCTTAGTTAAGCGAGAAATAAAAGTTTTTGTTCCCTCTCACAGACATTGAACCGCTTCACCAAAAAAATGGATACAAATTCAGATCAATCAAGTTGTGTATAGTAAAACAAGGAGATATTGGGTTCTACATGCAGGACTCATTTAAGCCAGAATGGGACAGATTTTAGGTGGCTATTAGCATAGCTCTAGGTAGCATGGTTCCCTATAGTTTTTTTATTTAATTATGGGAGCACAAAACCCTTATTTTATCATTATTAGTAAAACAACACTCCACTTTTATCCAATTACTTCTAAATCTACAAAATTAACCTAGGTTACTTCGTGGTTAGGGCCTCAGGATCTAAAATTAAAGTGCTTGTATTTTTCTGCAAGGAAAAGAAAATTCTGGAAAGGGTATTTAGGATGAGTCACTCTCCTTTTTCTGTTGCACACTGACAAGGTTAGTGTAGTCAAACTTCACATCTGGAAATTGTGTTTCGAGAAACATGGGGGCACTAAAAATATATAATATATTATTAAGCCACTTCAAGGGGGAACCCTCCTAAGTCTTACAATAAGACACTAACTCATACTCTTCACACCTATGTTGAGGAATTACTCACCCATATATATAAGTATGATTGTGAAAGGTCATACACATTCATTATTATTAGTTTATGCCTAATGAGTAACTAACTAATGATTATAAGTATAAATGTTCTATAAGTGATAGGTTAGCCCACACTTAGACATATAAAAAGTTGGTTATGTGGTATCCATTATAAAATATGTCATGTAATCAACTCAAAAGTTTTGATTCCATGTCATTGGTGTGTTTTTTCTCTAAAAATCATTGAGTCTAGTATTGTCTCTTATCGTTATTGTCAAAATATAGTTCGTTTAGTCACATAGAGATATTTTTGAGTCATCATTATTAGATGTTGCAACTCATAGTTTATTTGTTAATATCATAGTGTCATTTTCAAAATAAAAATGAGCCAAGAGTTATTTTGTGTGTCCTACGTCATATAGAGTCAAAAATTGTTAAAAAAATTTGCCTTGCAGACATATTTTTGATGATTACCCAATGTCCAAAAAATAAGTTGTTTCACATTGTGGGAGGGATACTATACTAATAAATCCAATGTGGAAACTCATGAGCTACATAAACATATTTGTTGAGTAAGAAACATTGTTTATTGGAGGAAGGGGGCACAGAAGGATAGAGGACAAGCAGCATCCTCTCGTCAACCGCAAGCGACGGGGCCATAAATGGAGGTTGTGGCATTTTATTTCAGCATGTTTTTGAGTTGTAGTGTCCCTGTTATTATTCAATTTAAAGTATATTCCTATTGTAATAAAGTGAGTAGATTCCTATGTATTTTCCTGACATGAAAATATAGTGGAAAGATGAAAACACAAGGAAAAAATAGGATCATGATACTTGAAGAGGATGAACAAGGGTTCCTTTTTGGTGGACATGGGTATGTATTTGATGAATAGGGGTTTGTATCAGATGATCAGGGGCTCATACCGAGGTTTTTAGTCAACCTTTTTAAAACCATCGAAGAGCCAAGATCATGAGCACACATGGGCAAAAAGCTATAAAAGAAGTGCGATTGTTTTTCTCCCATGTTCACACTAAGAGGGGAATGTTAGGAATAGAATTTAGTGCTCTCTTATCTATTTGTAATAACATTTTTATAATATATTGTTTCAACAATATATTATTCATAGAGTTTTGTTATACCCATGAATAGTATTATGGGTTATTTGTTGTTACACCTCCCTATTTATTAGGAGGTGGTTTCGATATTTAATTGGCTATATAATAGCCATGAATCTTGTAGTGTAATGAGATAGTAAATTTGAATAGAATAATTATTATATTATTTTGTATGTTCATTCTGAACCAAATTCAAGACTATTAATAGTGGAAGTTAAACAAACCAATAACTAGGTTGATAATATTCTCTATTAATAGATGTGGATAAGTGCCCACCAATGAGTGAATTACCCCCATATTAAATTATAAATAATATTAAAATTGCATCTTAAATCATATAATAGTTTCGCAGACACCTAAATTTGGTAATTTATCACTTGATAATGTCAATATTAGCTTAATCCCTAAAGCACAACTTGTACACCTATTTTGAGCCTAATATTTATATCCCTTGCCATATTACAAGACTTTATATCTCGTTATAATACCCAATCACTCACAAAAAATATCGCATCATTCCACAACAATATATCAACCATAATTATCATGCACATAATTTTACAGCATTGCACACTCCTCTTGGACCAAACTAACAAATGGTTTTGTCTAGAGATTTCTAACATTTTATCAATTTGACATCTTTTATGAGTCATTACTTTCCTCATGGGTTGGAATTAATGCAAAATTATACATATGGAACCTTATATAAGCAATTCAAATGCACTCATTTACTCACCTAGAAATTTCAAGAACACCATAGAAAATATCACTCAAAACGCATAAAAATATCTCTAAAATTTTCCTAAAGTATTATTAGACATTAAAAACATCCACACACAAGTTTGAATCACTTGAAATAGGTTCTAGATTCAATCCTCTTAATAAAAATAACATCAAAGACTATTCAAACAAAAACAAACAATCTATTAAAAAAATTATCAAGTGATTGGGTTATCAAATATAGTTGCATCCATACAAATATAACAACTTTAGGTGGAGAACTATGTGTGGTTTGAGGCCTCTTTAGATTAGTGCAAATTTATACAGTGTATAAATTTCACTTAAACGCAAAAACTAACCTTTTATAGGTGTTTCACCCATGGTTAGGGTTTCAAGTCATTTCAGTTGATTATAGAGGGTTTCATATATTTGTGAGACCTAATATCTTATAGAAAAACAAATTATAGTCAGTCACAAGGGCACAAAAGGTTTCAAATTTCCATTTTCATTCTAGAAGGAACTACTAAATTAAACAAAACCACCAAAGAATTTATTCTATAAATAGAATTTTCATTCCAACACGGTTTACACTTCTAAAATTAGAGATGAAACATTTCTACAACATTTCTAGTATGTTCATCAATTTTTCACACCCAGATCAAGTGCTAGGTTAGATAAATAACTAAGTTCACTTGCTTTCTCATGATTTACTCTATTTTATACATGTTCTTATTGATATATCTCATAAATTGTTATATAAATATATTATAATCTAACTGCTTAGTTAATAGTTTGAATATAAATCTTTTTATAACCCTGCTATAGAAGTTAAGTAAACAAATCCTTTCCACATGTATAAACTTATTTATTTCAGGTGTAATCATTTTGTGAACCCTTTTATTGATCAAATCCTTAACCTGCTTAACTTAGGTCACCCTATTCCAAATTATTCATTTTGTTACAAATCCCTACGATCTCATATCATCTTTTTGTGTGCTCTTCTTCTATGCCATTCTAATACAACAATCAGACCAATCATACACCCATTGAACATATCCAACTCCTAACTACACTTCAAAAGCATAGGAATCCCATGGATTTCTCTTCTCTTCCTATTCATGATGCATGTCTCTTATGAGAATATTCATAATGATAAACAAGATTTTATTTGAAACTTATATCCTCTTACGAATCAAGTTGACCTTGCGCCTCCTATTAACAAGATTCATTTTAAGACTTTCGTATCGATGGAAAATTTTTGAAAAAATGTTTCATGGCAAACCTGACTGGGTTGGACGGTCGTCCATCGTCTTCCATATAACCTAGGTTAGATGGCATCTAACCTAGGTTGTACGATAGATGATGGATGATTGTCTCATCTGGGTTGCATGGTCATCCATTGTCTATCACCCAACCCAGTCATCCAACTTGGGTTGGATGGTCATCCATTGTCTATCATCCAACCCATTCATCCAACTTGGGTTGGACGATCATCCATTTTCTTTTGTCCAACCCATCCATTCAACCTGGGTTGGACAGTCGTCCATTATCTGCCATCCAACCCAGTCATACAACCTAGGTTGGACAGTCGTCCATTGTCTGTCATCCAACTTGGGTTGGACAGTCATCCATTTTCTGCCATCCAACTCAAATTGGATGGATGGGTTATATGACAGATAATGGATGATCGTCCAACCCAAGTTATATGGTAATCTATCATCTATCGTCCAACCTAGGTTAGACGATAGACAATGGCTATCTGTCCAACCTGAGTTAGATGAACAACCGCTCTTTGCTAGATGTTTGTATTAAATGGGTACCCCCTGTAACCCCTAGGCTATGTATTACACCTCAATGAATACATACATAAGTTAATGTTTACATATAAATAGTAGGCAAACTGACCCATACAAATGACTTGTCATCAGAATTTTTTTCCAAACTGAGCGGTAGCCGACTGCTAAAAATTTTCCATTTTCAATTTCCAAAATCCCTAATATTCATGAGTTTATGAAAATTCGCCACTAAAATTTTCCCTGCCTATTGGGAAAAATGAAATAAATTCTTATGAGTTTAATATTGTTGATCATGAGCAAGTCAAACTCCTATCTAATTTAAGTTGTTAAGACCTTTTCCAACATCTACTTAACCTTGACAAAATTCTCAATTTTCTTCTTACATATAAGCTTTCCCATGACACTAAATCTCAAAAATCTAATTAAGAGTCTCATTTTCATGTGCTTAATCCTACATCTACTATTAGCACATCTATTGTGCATATATCTATGGGGGCATCCAATATTACCTTCAAAATATTACAGTGTCTATTATTATTCCTACATCTCTTGTGCATATTCACATGGCTTCACACTCTTCAAGTACTACACATGCTTTTACCATCTTATTCATTATTCACAAACTAAGATTTTATAATTATAGTAAGGAATATCTATAATTTTTAATGTCACGTATTATAGTCAATTACTTCATAATCCAATTGCACTTGAGGTGATACCTTATCATTTACACCTAGGGTTTGTGTCTCCTAATATTCCTATCTATGAGGGTAAAAAGGATCTTAAAAAACACCTTTTTATCTTTTTAAATACACTTGTAGAAATCATTTTTTTATGGTTTAAGGTCCCTTATGAGGTTCCTTTACCTATTACCTACTCTAAGAGAGAAATGATTTATACACCCATGTATATTAATCCTACTCATGTTAGACCTACAATCCCTATCTTAGACCATTTTATGGGTCTCCTCCTACAAGAAAACAACCTTTTAAGCATGTCCCTCAACCTCAACTTAAAGTGATACATCTGACTCTTATTGTCTATAATGCAAGTTTGAGTTACAAGCCTCTTACACTTGTGGGTATCTCTTCTCACCCTCTTTATCATATCATAGGGTATACCTCGCTACAAATACTATAAAAAATATTAAAACATCCAAATATTATAAAAAGGTAAAAATATTTAAATATGATAATAATCCAAAAACATGAAAACATTACACAAAATACAAAATCGGGACCTAAACATGGATTGATCTGATGGCAGAGCCTTGTATTTACATAGTAATCTCAAAATAATATTCAATAATGATATTCAATGAAGGTCCATATTACACATATATACAAAATATCTCTCCCATAATTACATATATGATTTAACCAATAAATATTTAAATAAGTATACTTGTTACTCACATAACAATACGCAATCTAATTAATATGAGTTGTTTTGACAACTCATTTACATTCAAATAACATTTACTTAAGAATAATTACTCTCATAAATATTCCAATAGTTAATTACTCACACAATAATGTAAGCACTAATATATATTTCCTAACATTCCCCCCTTAGTGCAAACATGGGGAAAATGTGCCTTGTACTGCAACATGCCACTTTGAAGCTTGCTCATGATTTGGACGGTTTTTCAAGCGGTAAATCAACAACCAAAAAAGATGGTTTTGTTTTTAGGATAACCAATAAGCCTTCTGGATGGTTTTCAAAATGGATAACCAACAACTATAATATCATGATGTTACATTATTATCACCAGCTCTCATCACATTCTTCCATTAGGGGATTACATAGGAATTATGCTCACACATTACAAACTGAAAAAGGAAATTGGAAATGTAACATTGGTGTCATGTTCCCCCTCACAATGTTAAATTTCCACTTATTTAGCAAACCAAACAGGAATTTGTGATCCTGAAATCAATCTTGAAATTCTAAATTATGCTAAATCTATGGAAAAAAGGTATGATTAAATTGAAGCACTTCAAAATGGTGAAGAAGAAGGGATTCATCTTTTGAAAGAAGATCTTGATGATTCTCTATATTATGAGGTGTTTATTCCTAAAATACTCTTATGTGTTTCTCATGACTGCCATGTTCTTGAGTCTTCCAATGAAATTCAACTCAACACCTTGGAGGATAATGAAGAAAACATGAAAGTTGGACTTCCATTCACATCTATATTTTGGATCGAGGCACCATCTATTGTAGGATAGCTATGCAAAAGAGAGGAGAATTATTGTCTCTTGATGGATGATGAAGTGCTCACTAAGAATTCCACCAATCATGAAGACGTCCAAGAGATGAACCCTCTTCTCCACCATGTGCTCTTCAGGAGGATGAATTTGAGGCAATCAATGATTTCTTTCTAATTTTTTCTCTCCTTTTGATTCACAAATGCTCAATGATGAGATGGAGAAAATGGAAAATTCCAATCTCCTTCTTGAGATAATTGTGGATGAATAAAGAAAGCATGTCCTCTCAGAGGAGTTGATTTCCCCTTCATCATCAAAGCAGTGTAATTTTGATCACCATAGAAAGTATGGAGTTTGACTTTATAGGAGACATTCAGGATGGAAAAGAATATTATCCTCATGTCGTAGCCCCAACATTGTATTCTTCCTCATGTCATGAAGATGATTTGATGAATCTTGAATTGAAAGGTGTTCCCTTTGCATTTCACTTCTTTCTATTTGAAAATAACAAAGACAAGGTATGCATGAACTTGTAAGAAGGTAACCCCCAGATGACAAGAAATATGGATCATGAGGAAGAGAATTTTTCAAATACGTCCTAGTCATATGAAAATCAGCTTTCTAGCCATGTCCTTGAGGCCCAATGCAAACATTTTTCAGATGAATGTGAAAATTAGTATGTGAAATCTTTGAAGGAGGATTTTTTGCAAGAAATATTGAAGTGCAGAAGGAATTGAAGATCCTTAACTCAGTCTTGAGATCCTAATCTATGCCATGACCATGCAATACAAGTTATGGTTCCAGTTGTGATATTTATTTCAATGTAAAAATGCTCAATAATGAGATGGAACAAATAGGTAAGACCAATATTATCCTCAAAGTCTTAGTGAATGAGCATGAATGTGAAGGTAAGTCTTCCCCTTTACCATTTTGTGAAGAATATTGCATCCATGATGAACCAAAGGGAAAGGAAATTATTGAATTACCTACGGATGTCTCCCTTTGTGAGCACAGTACCTCCACTATAGAAATTGATATCAAGGTCAATGATGAGTTGATAGGCATATAGAAGAATCATTTGGAACAAATGAATGAGAATGTGTAGGATTAATGTGAATGGGGTTAGAGTCAAATTGTTCTCACTACCTCCGGATGCCCCGCTGATCCCGGAAATGAACATTTTGAGATAGCCGTGAAGTTAAGGAAATAACCGCTAAAGGTAAGAGATAGCCGGGGAAAGACTAGAACAAGCCACATGTAGTTGGAGGAAATCCATAGGATAGTGAAAAAGCCGTGGTACATTAGAAAAGTTGTGGAATACTAGAAGAAGACGTGATACACTAAAAGAATTTGTGAGATAATGTAGGAAGCCACAGGAAGCCAAAAAAGTGCCACAGAATGAAGACAAGTCAAAACCGTACGAGACAGAAGCCACCATAGGTTTGAATCAAAAGAAGTGACTCTTGGAATATTTTGTATTTTGTATATTTATTGTAATTAATCCATTTTATATGTGTGCATCACATCAAATAGAGAGTGAATCACCTGAGAGATATTGAATTTTAAGAGATAGAAAGATGAAATATTGAATAGAGAAAGATTTGAATATGTAATTGAGACTAATGTAATGAATATTGAAATATGAATGAGAATTAATGTTTGGAGTAAAGTTTGTTATGATCTTTTACATTATTTTTGTTCACAAGTTAGAGTAGTTTAATTTTCCCGTGTACATCACTAACAATAGGTCAAACTTCCTAAATCTCACACTATTTTCAAGGTTTAGGATCAACATTTTGTGTCTAAGCCTAGGTTCCTTTTGTTAGTAAGATGCTAGGAAAAATATCACCACCAGGATATTGGAAGCCAACACTGACAGAGATAGAGGATTGGTGGGAAATTCAAATTCAGAAGTTTGTTAAAGGAGAAAAAAATACTGAAAGCATCATATAAAGAGATAGAATCAAAGTTCTTAGGAGAATACAGAGAATATTTTTTGTCACAGTTTCCACATTTGTGGCCTTGCATATTAGTGCACACCAAGAGACCATAGTGGTCACGATTACACTTAAGAGAACCTTTTAAGTGGACTGCAGCAAAGCTAACTATACTTAATCATCTCGATGAACCTTGGACGAGATCTATTGATTATTGGTATGAGACTACATTAGATTCATACATAATTACTTGGGCCATACAGGGTTGGACCAGTTTTGATCACAAGAAAGGGGAAGTTTTAAGTGGAGCAAGAAGTCGATTTCTTAAATTAGTTCCATTTTTAATTAAGTTTTTGATGGTAGAAAAAGGTTTAATCAAAAGCGTGGAAAGGTTCCTTTAGGGGATAGGCACTGTAGGATGGCATACATGAAGGGGGGTGATCTAAGAGACATAACTTATCAAAATTAATGGGGTGTTGGCCGAGGTAGCAGAAATAGGATGACATGAGGAAAAGAAAAAGACAAAAAATTAGATAGTTGGCAAAGAGAATATTAAGAAAATTAAGGGGAGTTAATAATTAAAAAAGAGTAACTAAAATGAAGAGGATGGAAGAGAGAGCTATAATAGCCACAGAATAGGAGTTAGAGAAGAAGATAGAGAAACAAAGACTAGAAAGAGAGGAAAGAGTAAAGAAAATTGAATGAGAGGAAAGAAAAATAAATAAAGTTAAGAAAATAGAGAAGAAAGAAACAACCACTTCGAGTGGAGGCTAGCAAGTGGCTAACCCAAAAATGGAGGAAGACACAAAAAGTCTTTCTATAATACCCACAGTAATCAGAGACCAACATATTTTGGTTACCCCACAGAACCCCGTGGGTACAATATCTTTAGAAAGTCCAATTCAACAATCATGATAACAAGGAAATCTATTTAATGAGAGATTTACAATAATTAGTAGGAGGTTTAGAGTATCTTTTAAGAGGGTAGTTAGAAGCTCAATGTTGGGAAGAAGAGGAAAGAAATACACCATTATTGATTAAAGAAAAAGGTGAAGAATAAGGAGAAGTTACGGGATGAAAGATTTGATTGAAGAATTTGGAGAGAAAATAAAAATAGTAAGGATGAGGAAAAATGAATGAAATGAGAGGAAATTACTTGAGAAAAAGATGAGAAGAAAAGGGAAAAACAAAATAAGAAGAGAAGCAATGACGAATGATTAGAGAATAATTATAGATTAAGGATTAGTAAAGGAAGAAATATATTCATAGAAGAGAAGAATTATGAAAAGTTGCCAACTAAGTATGTGTCCCCCAACCACCACACAAGCCCAAAGGAGATGACCCCCCCAATCATCAGTCACCATTCCAAGTGCCGCTTAACACACCAATTCGAAAGATAGAAAAAGGAGAAAGTTTGGAAGAAATATATCACCAATTGTAAGAAGAGAGTAAGAAGAGATAAGAAATTGTAAGAGAGTTTAGATAATTGTTAGGAGAATTATATTTTGACATCAAATATCTAAAGACAAAGGAAGGAATAATAACTTGACAAAGGTTCAGAATCAATCAAAGAAGGTGAAACACATGAAAGCAACAAACAATTAGTTAGCCTCAAATACATTCTCAACCAGTTAGAAATGGCACAAAAGATTAAATTACCAATATTTGACTCAGACATAAGTGATGTTGTAGAACATTTATTTTATTGGAATCTCAATGGAAGAGTAAAAACATCACAGAAAATAATGTAAAATTATATGAATTCATAGCACTCTAAGAGATGATGCATTATGATGGTATATGAAAACTAATGCCAAAGTAACTAAGGATTAGGATGTATTGAAAAATAGTTTAGGATGACTTCCATTTTCCTGAAGCACCATCAGAAGGGGTGAGTAAGATGAGAGAATTGTTTCAGGGAGAGAAGGAAATAGTCAAGGAGTTTAGCTATAGATTCAAAACTATGGCAAGGAAACTAGAAGAGCCCCTCATAGATAAATAATCAGATCAAATGGTTTACTTCAGGGCTCCTCCCTTATATCAGAGGAACATTGGATGGAAAACCCTTCAACACTCTTGTGAAGCAATAGAGATGGTTGTTAGACTAGAGGCCCAACCATGTCGTAGAGAAGGATAAATCATTAAGAACATAATTGGAGAGAGTAAAATTGGAACTAGCAAAGTTAAAAATCCAAAAATAAATTCAAAGGATGAAGACCTTAAGGAATAGTTCACCTCCAAGAAATAGTGCAAGGCCTAAGATTTGGTGTGTAGTATGTTGTGCAGAAGGTCACAGTAACTTTGATTGTCCTTACCTAGAAAAGAAAAAGAGTTGCAACTATTAGACAACACTCATCACAAAAAGCCTCTTCTAGCAGCTCAAGAGAAAGAACATGGTGTGGTATTTGTAGATTATGGGACCAACACACTCAGGATGCTTGTCTCTTATTATAGGTAGCTCCTCCCACTAACTAGTTGATGTATTACATATCTTGTGGTTCTTACAACCATTATCACCATACATGCCCTTCCGTAGAAGAACTTAGAAGACTTAAAAGGAATATAATACTTGGAAGGCCATGAAAGCAAGACAAAATACAACACCTAGCCCCCCCTCCTCACAACCAACACCTACATTAAATCCACCAACTTCCCAACCAGCAATTACTAGCCCTCAATATCCAAATCAACAAGGTGGACAACCTCAATGTGGAGGCGACTATCAGGTGAATAACTATAATCCTAATTACCAAGGATACAACAATGGAGGATACCGTGGAGGGTGCAGAGGAGGTTACAGAGGAGGTTATAGAGGAGGTTACAAGGAGGATATTATAAGGATATGAAAATTATATCAAGGAGGAAGAGGATATCAAGGGTATAATGGATATCAAGGAATGGATAACCAAGGAGGTGGCTATCAAGATAGAAGACCCATGAATTGTTATAAGTGTGGAAAAGATGGGAACTTAGCTAGAAATTACACAGAGCCTGACCCTTGTGGTTTCTTTCATGAAAGAGGTCATGATTCTTTCAGTTGTCCCAAAGTAGCTCAATTCTATAGGAATGGAGGTACAAAAATAGAGGCCTTGGGAAGAGATGCACAAAAGAGTGTCCAACACATCACAAAGATAGCATGGGATGATGAGACAATAACAAAAGACAATGAGAGAACATATAGCTCAAGGAGCAGACCAGAAAATGAGGATAAGAAGAGGAAAATGAAAGAAATCTATCTGAGAAGGAAAGAAGCCAAATTAGGAAAAAGTATTGAAGAACCAAGATATAGGGCCATAGTTACTACTATAGGTTCCGTAAGGAAGGATTTAACACCTGGGAAAAATAAAATAATCAGACTACCCCAGGAAGAAATTTCATCTGGTGGAGAAGAATGGGATTTTAAAGACATCAGGCAAGACCTTCATAAGAAAGAGGTGGAAAAAAGTAGAGAGGTAGTAAAGAAGGCACAAACCCAAGAGGAAATAAAAAATAATTTTTTCATGGAAGAAGAGATTACTTCTCTAAAGGAGATAGCTAGACTAATAATCAAACATGGTCTTACAGAGAAGTTGTAACAATTCAAAAAGTATTGGAACAAGGAAAACAAAACTTTTAATGTTTGAAGAATTAAAGCAGGACCTCATCGGTGGAAGAGAAATGTCTTCCATACTTAAAGAAAATGGCAGAAATCCACCATATATTTGGATGTAGACATATTTGACACCACCATCACCAAATTTTTACTTGATCTTGGCACAGATGTCAATATGATGTCAAAAACTACATGGGAGAGACTAGGAAGGCCTCCCTTGGAACCCACTAGATACTTCATTAGATTAGCTTATGGATCATCAAGACAACCAATAGGTGCATTAAATAATGTTGAAGTAAACTTTATGGGAATTAAGAAGTTGGTAAACTTTGAAGTTGTTGAGAATGTGGCTCTAAATCCATCTTACAATGTCATTCTAGCTCTAGAATGGTTTGTAGATTGTAATGGAACATTAAATTTAGAAGAGGAGGAAGTAACAATACAAGCAGATGGAATTTGTATACATGTACCACTTCATGTAGGGATGAGTGTTGCATAGGAAAAAGAAGTATGACATGATACAGAGGGAGAATATTTTGATGATATTCAAGGAGTCTATGCCTTAAAAAAATCTAATCTTGAGAAGGAGTTTGAACCAAATTCAGAGGGGGAAATTTCAATCAAAACTGAATCCGCAACTGAAGACTCAGACAATGTTGTAGAGGCATGGATACATGGATTCCCATAATCTAGAACAAGAAAATTACATTATGCAAGAAGAGTACCGCCGCAAGTAATTACACTAGATGATGTCGAGTATGATATTTTTTGGCCTGCAAAAGATAAATTTGAAAAATAAGATGAATACCATTCCAGCCAAAGAAGAAATTAAATAAATGCCAATCAAAAGGGTATATAGATTAATCAGTGGGGCTTCCCACCAAAATTTACCTAAGTACTCAAGGTTTGGAGACTTAGATGGTTGTTTGGATAAAATGGAGTGAATATTTCCAAATGAAAAAGCAAGAATGGAAGCTCTAGATGACACCCTAAAAATTAATGCCATAGGATGGTGGGAAACCCACAAACCTAACATCTCTCATTGGAATTCATTAACCACATTTCTCAAAACAAGGTTTTTAGAGAGTGAAGGTTATTACGTGGAAATACCTAAATATACTGGTGAAAGTGATCCTCAAAAGCACATACAGATCTATGAAATACATTGGAAAATATGTGGAGAACATTCTCCCTTGGTATGGACACAACTATTTATATGGACACTTGGACCCATACCGCGGTCTTGGTACATGCACTAGGAACTCAGAAGAGAAACAAGAAGTTGGGACCAGATCGTCAAGGATTTTTTCCATACATTTAATTTCTGGGATGCAGATCTGAACATCCTTAGGGAACTACAAAAGATTAGGACTTTTCTATTCCTAACCCTAGAAGCAGTCACATAGCAATACTCACAGAAGACACCATAGACCAAAGAACCACCAAGGCAAGAAAGCCTAAACAAAAATCTAGAAATGGCATTTTGCTTTGCAGTAGAAAAGGAAGAGAAAGATGAAAGGCCTGAGAATTTAAAATACAAAACAATTGAAGGAGAAAGGGAAGTAGTGGAGACTAAGGTAGAAGAAGACAAATATTATTATCAGCCTCTGAAGATAAGAACAAAAAATATTGGGACCAATGGAGAAGAGAAACTTGCCAAGATAGGAGACTACTGGTTAGAAGAAGAAGTGGTGAAGGTAGTTGAACTTCTTCAAGAATTCCAGGACATATTCCCAAAAGATTTCAAGGAATTGAGGGGTATAAAAGAATAAGTTGGCACAATGAAGATACAAATCAAGGAAGGGTTCAAACCCTTGAAAAAGAGACCATATAGGTTAAATCCTAACCTAAAAGTCAAGGTGAAGACTGAAATAGATAAAATGTTGAATGTTGGAATTATAAAGCTTGTTGATGATTCAGAATGGATAATTCCAATGGTAATACAAAACAAGAAGACTAGAGAAATAAGGATATGCGTAGACTATAGAGAGTTAAACAAAGCTTGTGTAGATGACCCATTCCTGACACCATTTACAAAAGAAGTGTTGAATAATGTTTTAGGCAGAGAAGTTTATTATTTCACTGATGTTTTCTCATGATACCATCAAGTTAGAATTTCCCCTAAAGACCAACCAAAGACTACGTTTGCTATGAAATGGGGTTCATTTATGTACACTGTTATGTCATTTGGACTCAAGAATGCACCCGCAGTGTTCAATAGAATAATGATTACTGCATTCAAAGAATTCATCCATGACTTATTGGAGGTATACCTTGATGATTGGACAGTCTACAGATTGCTGAAAAAACCACATTTAAGTGTTGAGATTGATGTTTCAAAAATGTAGAGCATTGCAAATATCTCTGAATTTGAAGAAGTGCATATTTTTAACCCCATTTGGCACATTATTGGGACACATAATTTGTAAAGAAGGATTATTAATTGATCCAGTGAAAACTTCAGTGATTGTTAATTTTCCCCCTCCCAAAATGTAGAAGGATGTCAGAACAATTCTTGGATATACTGGATACCATAGAAAATTTATAAGAAACTATGTGGAGATAAGTGCACCTTTGGAGGAGTTATTAAAGAAAAGAACAAACAAGCAAATACAATGGAGAAAACAATGTGCGGATGCCTTTGAAGTATTGAAGGAAAAAATATTACATGCACCAATCCTGATATTTCTAGAATGGAAAGTTACATTCCATGTCCATGTAGATGCATCCATAATTTCCATTGGGGTAGTTTTGACACAACCTTGAGAAAAAATGGACCATCCAGTGGCATTTGCAAGTAGGAAGTTATCCAAAGTAGAAAGGAAATACACCGCTACTGAGAGAGAAGCATTGAGTATGGTTTCTGCCTTGTAAAAATATAGACAATATTTATTGGCTACTTCATTTTTTTCTATACAGATCATGATCCTCATTGAAATATTACATTAAACAGACCAGTGTTACAAGGAAGGATATGCCACTGGTTAATGTTGTTCCAAGAATTTGACTTCACAATTGCAGTCAAACTAGGAAGATTAAACAATGGACCAGACTATTTATCAAGAATAGAGACAGGAGAATATGAGGGACCAATTGATGATGATTTCCCTTACGCACATCTATTTCGAATAGATGAAATTCCAAAGGATTTTGATGAGATAGCACAGTTACTGCACAAGAGAGAATTCCCCAGTGAATACACAAAGCAATAGAAGAGGAACTTGTTAAGTTAAGCATTTCCCTTTACATTGATTCAGGGAAAATTATATAAGAAATGACAAGATGATGTCCTCAAGAGGGTGGCCTTGGAACATGAAAGAAAGAACATATTGATAGAGGCTCATGAAGGTGTAGCTGGAGGACATAACGGAGGAGATCAAACAACTAGGAAAGTGATGATGGTTGGTTTGTGGTGGCCTACACTTTTTAAAGATGCACATAAACACACAGGGTCTTGTGATATTTATCAGTGGGTGGGAAAACCCAATTCCTAGGATGAAATGCCATTAAAACCAGTTTTAGCATTGGCACCATTTGAAAAGTGGGTAATAGACTTCATTGGACCAATCAAACCCACCACAAGACACTCCCAGGTAAGGTTCATAATAACAGGGACAGAGTATTTAACAAGATGGGTGGAAGTTATCCCTACTAAGGATTGTACTACTAAGACAGCTACTAGATTCATCTATGAAAATATCATTACATGGTTTGGATGCCCCTTGAGTATTACAAGTGACCAAGGGAAACATTTTGTCAATGCTACCATCCAAGAATTGTTAATAAGCTTCATGATTAACCATAATAGAAGCATGTCTTACCACCCACAAGAAAATGGGATATTCAAATCACTCAACAAGGTATTGGAGAAGGTGATTACAAAGATATTTTCATTACAACAAGAGGATTGGGATTTAAAGATACCTGCAGCTTTATGGGCTTACCACACCATATATAAAAGATTTACAAAATACTCTCCATTCATATTAGTCTATGGATTGGAAGTTGGGTCCCTATAGAGTTTTTACTCCCAAGTTTAAGAGTGGCGGTCACATTTAGAATGAATGAAGATGCTTCACTACATGAGAGGTTGATTGAATTGGAGAAACTGGATGAGAAAAGGTTCCTAGCAGCTTATAACCAAACCCAAGAAAAGAGAAGATAGAAGGCTTGGCATGACCGCCACATAAAGAGAAAATAATTTGACATTGGAGATTAGGTCTTGCTTTATGACAGTAAATGGAAACATCCAGGAAAGTTAAAAGTAAGATGGCTAGGACCTTATATAATTAAAGACATATTACCTTCAGGTGCAACAAAGATTCAGACACTATAAATCAAAGAATTACCAGGATATGTGAATGGAGCCAGATTAAAAATATATAATACTTAAAAAACAGAGAGAGAGAGAGAAAAATAAAAATAAAATAAAAATTTTAAATAAAAATAAAATCCGGCCTATCTGAAAACTGATAATTCAACAGATAGGATGAGGGGTAGGATGAAAACCCACAAGGGCATCCTTACTCTAATAAATGTAAGAAATTAGAAAAACAAAAAGAAGGAAGAAGGAAGAGTACCTGCGTATGTAAAGGAATAATACCCATGCAATGAAGAGAAGGAAGATCTGTGGAGGGAGCATACCCATGCAATAAAGAAAATCAAAAAGAAAAGAAGAACCGTGGAGGAAGGAGACCCGCAGAATAACATGAAGAAAAAGACATGGTATAAGGAAAAGCCATCATGCAAAGGGATGAGGAAAAATACTCAATGAAGAAAGGAGCAAGCCGCAAAGAAGGAATAGGATGAAGAAGCCATGTGATGAAGAATAGAGAAAAACCACACAATGAAGGAAAAAATAGGAAATAATGAATGAAGCTGTCGTGATGAAGGAAAAACCACACAATAAAGAAAAAACGCGGGACACAAGAAAAAGAAAATACATGGAATAAGGAAAATATGTGGAATGAAGAACGAAAGTCGTGGATTAAAACAAAAATTTATCCCACCAAAATGTAATAAATGTGGTAGGTGCAAGGAGGAAGGTTATAAAAGGAATCGACTTAGAACAAACTAAGGCACAAAAAGCTAAAGAAGAAATAGAGTGATTCACCAACGAAAGTGTGAAGAAGAGAGCTAGGGAAAACTAGGGAAAATTGAGAAGAAAAACATGGACAATCCAATTGAGATCACACAAGCAGAGCTCCCAAAGCCAAAATTCTTGAGGCATTCCATGAAAGAAAAAAAGCATGATCCAGAGGCTTCATTTTCACATATTCCCTACAAATTCACACATACACAGGATTTACAGAAGTATATTCATTCTCGTATTGCCAAATATGACCACACACTACTCATAGTAGACAAAGCATTACTCTTAGAAGAAGACCCCAATACAAAGGAGATAGTATATAAAAATACTACCAAAGTGATCAGTGAATTGAAGATCGATGCATGGAGTCACATTCCATATTTTCCTAGGGCAGATCATGCAATTCGGGTTCTTCTGAGCCGACTACACAACCAGATGTTGTATTTGGATCAACCATACCCTATTAATACAAAATTCATGGCTAGGGTTACAGGATTATGGGCACAAGGATGCTCGGTGATTACAAAGAAGAAGATGGCATTAAAAGATACAGCACGGGTGATGGGGTGATGAAGACAAAGCGCAGAGTACGCATCATGAACATTCGTCAATCATGCACTCAGATATGTCGTTAAGGCCATATGCTTAAATATTTATCATACCAAGTGAGAAGATGGCATCCACGGTCTTAACGCACAAATAGCCCTAGATATGGTGAATTCACATTCAAAGTATAACCTAGCTAAACTATTGGCCTCCGAATTTCATGAAAACACCAAGAAAATAAAATAAGGAAAGCATACATTTTGTTATGGATCAATATTAATATGTTTAGCTATGTACTTCACAAAAACCCTACCCCACAAAGCAGAATTGGTGGAATGGTGGTTAGATACACTGGTGGCTAAGAAAATTTGGGAACATATGAATAATTTAGATGCAGTCACCCAAATTACATCTTTATTGGGGTGGGTAAATAGAATAAGGAAAATAATTGGAAATAGGGCACGGGTTTTAGAGAAAATAGTGGCATGATACGAGAAAGAGGTATACTTCATTATTGATATTGATTATACCTTTATTCAGCCCTCAACTCCATGCACAGAACACATACCTCCATTTCCATATGAGGCTTCTGATGAACTAGTGGCCACATTAGTTGAAGTAGTCATAAATCTACCTTTGGATCCCAGGAAACCAAAATTGCCTAATTTTGATGATGTTATTGAAGAAACATGGGAAGAATATAGGAAAAAATACCCAGATCAATATGGAAAGATAAAATCAAGTAAAGGAGGCCCTAAAACCTACAAAAGAAGGCCACAAAAAGGCCCTATTGTTGTAGAACCTGCCACCAAATGCCAAAAAGCACTAGCATCTAAAAATAAATTGAAGGAAGTTGTGGCCAATACAGAGGAAGAAGAATCATCACAAGAAGTAGAAAATATTTTTGAATCAGATGATGAGAAAACTCCTTCTACCTCACCATCATTATCACCACAAAAACTAGCACCAAAATTTTCAGAAGAGGTAGAACCATGGGTGGAAACTCAATTGACCAAGACAACATATGGATATTATAAGAAGTGTTTATGTCCTGGTGGTATCTCACAAGTAGCCCAAGAGTATGAGGCTAGTACAGGAAGTGAGCAAATGGCCATAGCAAAAGCTATAGTATATTACATGGATAAATATTCCTTGGTACTTACAGATATTGTGTGTCTACTTCCACTAGAGTTGGCTAAGGAGATCCATGAGTAGGTAGAGGTGAAAGAAATAAACCACCTACAAGCACTACAACAAGAAATGAAAAAATTGAAGTACAAGAAGAAGAAGACTGTTGCTGATCAAAACCACATAAAAGAGGTAGAAGAATTAATTGGGTTGTTGATTAAAGAAAGAAAAGAAAGAGAAGAGGAAGCCACAAATGTCATAACTCAAACATCTAAAGATACATAGGAAACGGTGCAACAAAAGAAAAGGAAAGGTCTAGAAGCAAAACAACAAAAAGCCATAGAAGTGGCTAGGTAGAAAAAAAAATAGAAAAATAGAAAGAACAAGAAGAAAAACAAAAGGAAATTGAGGAAACTAGAAATATAGCTAAAGAAGAACAAAAGAAAAAGGCCATAGAGGATGTAGAGAAAAAAAAGAAAGAACAAGAGAAAAGAAAAACCAAAGAACAAGCAAGAAAAGGAAAAACAGAAGAAGATAGAAAAAGAAAGAAAACAAAAAGAAAAGTTGGAGAAAGAGGAAATAGAGAAGAAGAAGAAAGAGGAAACATAAAATAAGGAAAAAGAAGAGAAGGAAAATAAGGAAAAATAAGAAGAAAAATAAAGAAAAGAAAGAAAAGGAAGGAAGAAAGAAGAGAAGGAGGAGAAAAGAGAAAGAAAAGAAGGCAAAAGAGAAAGAAAAGAAGGAGAAGAGAGAAAGAAAAGAAAGAGAATAAGAAAGAAAGAAAAGAAAGAGGAAGAAGAAAAAAAAAGATGAAAAAAGAAAAAGAAAAGAAGGGAAAAAGAAGAAAAAAAGGTAGGCAAAAAGAAAAATAGAAAGGAAAAAAATAGGAACAAGAGAAGAAAGAAAAAGAGGCAGAAGAGAAGAAGAAAAATGAAGAACTAAAGAAACAAGGAGAACAGAAGAACACAGTACCATCAGCACCAGCCATAGAAACATCTACAAGTATGGTACCCACACAAGCACCAAGGGATTCACTAGAAAAAATCAAGTTGGCACTACAACAAAGAAAAAAATACAAATCTATACAGTTGCAGCAAGGGGTAGTAGAACAAACCATAGAGGGCTTCAAGGTGCACTTAGACAAACTCTCTCCCTTACAGAAGACAACTTGTGGTCAAATATTAGAACATAGTGTAAAACAAGGCTAGGTGCAATGGTGCATAGAGTTGGAAGAAGCTATGCAGAAGATTTTATCTTCCATCTAAACAACAAAACCACACATCACCACTAATCCAAATCTACAAGTAGAAGTGGCTACAAAGAAGGTAGTAAGTGACATTTTAAAAGAAGGAAAAGTCAATTTTGAAGCAAAAAAGAAGAAAATCCACGAGAGTGTTGTGGAAGAGTAGAAACAACAAATTCTTAAGCCACAAAGTTTGGAGAATCAGAAAAGAAGGAAAGAAATACAAGTTGTGGTGACTAAGTTGGAGACAAGAGTTGAAAAATGTCCGCAGGCCTATTATACTTATACAATCAGATGGCCTAGAAAAACTCATAAAGAAAAAATAGAGCTAGAAAAGTTAGAACAATAGATTCATATAGCATCAACAACATATAATATCAACTAAGACACAAGGATGGAACCCAAAGAAGAAAGATAGCTGAATTGACTGAAAAAATATCAAATACAACAAAGGGCTAGTCTGAAAAGATAATGGATATGCAAGAGTGTATCACACCATTGGATAGATCCATTATTAGAATGCAACAAGAACTCACAACCACCCAAAATAGATGGGGTCAAGTGCAAGCAAAGTCAACACCATCTGACATTATTTAGTTGATCCAGGAGAACTCACAACTACAAGAGTGGAAAAAGTAGATAGACACACATATAGAGTTGTGGTATAATTTTGAAAAGAACATTACACCCTAGATTACTAAGTACATCCCCCCAGCCACACCATAAATAAGAGTAAGATGCAGGGCATCCCACAAACCCAGTCGGGCGAGTCAAGTGAAGGAACTATTCCTTACACTAGATATCTAAGTTTATGGGGGTTGATGCTCTTACCCTCCCAAGTTGGCATCCCATAAGTCCAGTCGGGTGAGTCGAGTGAGGGAACTTTTCCCTACGCCAGACATCTAAGTTCTGGGGGTTGATGCCTACATAACATTTTTGGAGAAAATTTTTGAAAAAAAAAGGATAGGGTTCTTCATTAGTTGTTGTCTCAAGGATGAGACAAGGTTTAAGTCAGGGGATGATGTTGACAGGGTTCTTCATCACATTTTGAGATAGCCACGGAGTTAAGGAAATAACCATTGAAGCCAGGAGATATCCATGGAAGACTGGAACAAGCCGCGGGTAGTAAAAAGAAAGCTACATGATAGTGAAAAAGTCACGGTGTATTAGAAAATCCGTGGAATACTAAAGAAAGCCTCGATACACTAAAAGAAGCCATGAGATATTGTAGGAAGCCATGGAAGCCGACAAAGAGCCACGAAATAAAGACAAGTCAAAACAGTACGAGACAGAAGTTGCCAGAGGCATGAATCAAAAGAAGTGACTCTTGGAATATTTTGTATTGTGTATATTTATTGTAATTAATCCATTATATATGTGTGCATCACATGAGATAGAGAGTAAATACCATATGAGATATATTGAATTGTAAGATATAGAAAAGATGAAATATTGAATAGAGAAAGATTTGAATATGTAATTGAGACTAATGTAATGAATATTGAAATATGAATGGGGATTGATGTTTTGGAGCAAAATATGTTATGTGTGTTTACATTCTTTCTGTTCACAAGATAAAGTAGTTTACCTTTCCTACGTACATCACTAACAATAGGTCGAACTTCTTAAATCTCACACTGATTCTAAGACCATACACGTTGGCTAGGATCGGAGATAATTTCCCAACCAAACTATACGGCCTTGATTGAGGACAAAAAAACATGCAAAATGCATTTTGGGACTTGTCAAATGATGTTTGTATGTGGATTTTATGCATTGTATTCTCAAATTTTTTCGACAAGTTAGTGTGTAAGGATAAAAAATCTAAATAATGGACCTCAGAAAGTGCTAATTAGGAATGGAGAGATGGTATTTATCATAACAAGAGTGCATTGTCAAATCAAGTGTTTCAAAGTGCAAATTGCAATAAATTTATCCCCCTTTAAGTATGAAATGAAAATTGTATGCTTAAAGGAAAATGTACCCGAGTGTGTAAACTCACTTTTCCTTTGATCAAAGGTTTATTTTGTAGTTTTCCACGTTGTGCTTGGTGTTGGCATGCCCCACAATGAGACCTACAACACAGAGTGTAGTCAATGCCCATGATAAACAATTGAACTTTAACTCAAATATAACTTGTAATGTGAAAGTTTTGCATTTGCATAAAAACAAAATAAAGAGATGTAAACAAGAAAGGAAAACACTTGTTTGTTTTGTGAAAGAAGAGAATCATTGTGATTTTCTTGTTCTTGGAGATTTGTATTACTAAAATTTGTTGAAGGATTAGGGTGATCAGTCCTAAATTTGTGCCAAGGAGAAACTTGAGTGTCGAGTGTATGCAAACAAACATAGATATGTGAAGAAAATAGAAGAAGAAAAATATACACGTGTACCCATGTGAAGGAAGAAGATTGGGTATCAAATTTATTCAACAACTCTAATATCTTCCCCTTTGATTATAAGAGGAGAGGATATTTTACCTTTGAAGACCTTAGTTGTTTCAATACATTCTATAGCCACACAAATTACACTATTGCAAATAGATCTAGACCCAATTTTATAAATAATATACAATACAATAGTGTATATGTGCCCCCAACTCTTCTCATATGCCACACAACTGATAACAACTGAATAGAAGCTAAGTAAAAACTGAAAATTTGCTAAAATTTTGATAAAGGAGAGAGACTCATACCCCCAAGATCCTTGAAACTGTAGTAAAAATTGAAATGGCATGGTGAAGGAGTGAATTACTTCATACCCTGCATGTGTACTGATTAGAACTGAGTGATCTGGGTTTAAAAATGTGTCAAAAACCTAATAATGAAGCTAAAAATCTGAAACTACTAATAGAATTGATGTTTCTGTCCCCTCGGAAAAAGCGTATGGGAAGTTGAGGACCATGTTGAATGGTCTTGACCAATCTATACGATTCTAAACATGTTAATATTTTGCTAAATTTTTGTGTTTAACTGTATTTCTAAGTGCTTATACTATGTCTGTACTTATGCATGCCCCTAGAATTTTGTCTTAATCTATTGCAAATGTAGAAATGAACCTAAATGGATGCTCCCTATTTTGAGTCATGTGTGAAAACCATGGTGAGCATGTTGCTCACAAGAAATGGATTTTGTTAATGAAGGAGATGTTTAAGAAACAATAGGAGAGTGCATAATGCTTAAAGAATGCGTCAGAAGGGGTGTAATTTCAAAGGGTATAAGCCCTAAATTATTTAAGGCATAATAGGTGAAGATATTAGTGTTTTTATGATAAAATCAGCACATGTGGCCAATAATAACCATGACTGTAAATAGTGCTAGTAATGGTGTCAAAATGTGGTAGCACACTTGAGGTGGGAGAATTTTCAGATAGTCATTGTGCAAAGGAAGGTATGACAATAGGTAATAATATGATATTTCCTTCTACTTTAAGCCCATTGATTATGTCGGTTAAAGATTGACAATAATCAATGACATGTCTAGAAATATGATGATATTCATAAAAAGGGATACCATGTTAGTGAGAAATATTTTGAGTAAAGCAACGATGTTTAAAAGGTAAAAGAAGGATGCCTCAATTAAGTAAAGTAGGTAATAATTGGTGTGGCATATCGAGATGAGTCGGGATGGTAATAAGATGTATAGGTGGTAAGGAATCCAATGTATTGACAACATGTTTTGATGGATCCGAAATAGTGTCAGAGAGGTTGGGGTCGGTAGTACTAGTATTAGATATATCATTCTTAAGTTGATAGTGTCCAAGTTTTGTGGAAATAAAGAGAGAATGAAACACAAATTCATCTTCATTAGTTGAGTTGAAACCTAGGTTACACAAAGTGAAAAAGAAAGAAAGTCATCTTCATTAGTTGAGTTGAAACCTAGGTTACACAAAGTGTCATTGGTGAGGTCAATAGTGTCATTTTCACTACCAGTAGAGTAATTTATAACATTAGGTTGATGGGTAGCACCTTCAAATAGGTTAGGAATAACTATTGGTTGAGAGAGAGTGACTGAAGATAAGAGAGGCATGTTAAGATCAATGGTTATATCCACATATGTGTGTGGATTAGGATCACGGCGGTGAATGGTTCCACCAACATATGTGTTTGATTTATCTATAGGGATGGGTTGTAATGAAGAAGTGATAGAGGGAAGTTGTGTATTTTAGATATTAAGTTGACAATACTGAAAGGGATTAGGGTCAACAACTATAGTGTGTTTAGTACCATTATGGAGAAATTTGACACAATGATGGAAAGTAGTTATGACAACTTACGTGGTGTGTATCCAAGGGTGGCCCAAGAGAAAATTATAATGAAGGTCATTATCCATGACATGAAATGTAGTCGGTAACAACTTGATACCAACAATAATATCCAAAGTAATAGTGCCTAGTGTAGATATTGTAAGGTTATCAAAGCCACAAACATCAATAGTGGTAGCATTCATTATGTTGGGAGAGAGACCCATTTGCATAAGTAGAGATTAGGATATACCTTAAGACTATATCCATATTCAATTAAACCCGCTTAACAAGGAAGCTTTGAATACATGTGGTGATGAACAGAGGTGGGCACAAATATGAATTAGTGATGGGGGATATTGGTAGCATTAAAGGTGATAGTTTGTGGGAGGGCTTGGAAGTTGTCCATGAGAGAGGAAAAAGTATCGGGTTGAGTATTATTAGGCAACGTAAAATGACTTAAGGTTTTTTACAATATATTTTATGCACAAGTCCTTTTTGAAGGAGCTCTAAGAGAGAAATTTTAACAGAGGTATTATTAAGTTGTTCCAATATATCATACTCTTTAGAGGGTACAATAGGCTTGGTCACAAGAGATGCATGTGGAGGAGGAAAAGGTAGGTTGCCCCTAGAAAATTATAAGTACGACATGTGGTGACGACATTAATAGTGGGAGCCATTGAATGTGATTAGAAGTGTGGGTGCAATCAAGTAATAACTAGGGTGACCTCGTATTACATATCCATATGAGTGAGGGGTGTATCAACCAAGAGGAATGTAGGATCAACATAAGGAACCTTTCATATATGCAAAGAATCAACATGGACCTAGTTAGAGGGATGGTACCTAATGCTAGCATTATGGTTGGAGTCTTTAGGCTTGATTATGTGAGCATAGAAAATGAAAGATAATGACAAAGTTATACAAATGAAAAGTGTGAATATAACAATAATAAAAAGAAGAACATATAGACCTAATATGCAAGGAACTAAGAAAATCCTAGATTAGGTTAAGGGATCAATCATAGGCAATTTCACCAAAATGTTTACACCCTTTTTAGATCAAGACAAATATATATAAGTGGTTTATTAATCTAAATTATATTTAGTGAGGCCAAATTTACACTAAATAGATGTAGGTTAGGTTATAAGTGGATTTTTTTATTAATTAACTTCATAATATTAATTATACAACATCAAAATAGCATTCTAAAGCATGCAATACAACATATAAACTTGAAAACACAAATAAATGAGTGCATTTAGCTTGTTACAAAAGTTTTTAGGAAATTTTGGGATGTGCAATGTTGGAACAAGGAGCTCTGAACTTGGAGGTACTTCAGAACTAAGACTATAACTAAAAGATGTACTGGGATAGGACCATACCAATATGTTATGACCATATCATATAGTATTGACTCTTTTTATGGTCTTAGACTTGCTCTATTTGTACTTCTACAACTTTTTGTGTTGGTTTCTTGCCTAGATTTGTCTATCATTGTCAAACATTAGTTGTCGATAATGCAGCGAAGCTCTACGAACATATTAAACATCATCTCAAACCCTATCCATGTATGAATTGAAAATCAAACATTAGTTGGGTTGTGGACACCCCCATGCACCCTTAATGTTGGCACTACTCTGAAGAGGCCTCAAACCGCACTCCGTTCTCCCCCTAGCATGTGATATATAGATAGATCAAATTGATTTGGTAACTTCTTTAACAATGCTTGCTTTGACATAAGCTATTACTAAAATGCTTGGAGGAAGGATGTTTGAGTTTTTATAAATGAGAGAGAATGTTGTCTTGACATGGTAAGAAGCTTCAGACATGATGTGGGTGTTTCCCAAATGACTGTAGTTGAGTTATTGCAAGATTTAGGGATCTATGAGTGCCTTTTGTAAGTGTAGGAAGTGAGTATATCAATTCATAACAATATGATTTCCAGGTTAGCAAATGAGGTAGTGTTTACTTGCTTATATATGGATCTGTAGAAGATTTATCTAAGAAAGACCGGCCCAAATGAAGTATAATACCCAAAAAATATCAATTTGAAAGAAAATTTGGAAGATATGTCGGTCCAAGACCATATAGGTCAAATAGGACCAAATACAAATTCTCAACCAAATTGTATGGCCCTAATTGCAAAATGAAGTTTGGGACTTGTCAAATGATGTTTGTTTATGTATTTTGTGCATTTTATTCTTAGGTTTGTCGACATGTCAGTGTGCAAAGACAAACAAGCTAAACAATGGACCTCAAAAATTGTTAAGTGGGAGTGGAGAGATGGTATTTATCATAACAAGAGTGCATTGTCAAATCAAGTGTTGTTAAAGTGTAAATTGCTAAAAAAAATTAATTAAGGGTAAAGGTTTTTTTACTAGGATCCTACCCAAGTAAAAAAAAGGCCAAAGCATAGATATACAATGAGATATCAGTGAAAAAAACAAGATTGGAAAAAAAACTAGTCACCAAATAGCACAAAATCAAAGTGAAGTCAGCACAAAATCAACACAAATTCAACACCTTCACATCTGAGATACATCGACTAGCAAACAAAACAATATCATCTTGAAGTCAGCACAAAATCAGCACAAAGACAACATCAACACATCTGAAATAGAAAATCAACCAAAATTATTTCATGAGCTTTTGGAAGCTCCTTTTTACATTCTCCAGGCCCTTCTTTATGCCTCTAAAAGTGGTACCCTTGTTGGTTTTGTCCTTGCCAAGAATGTCAAATTGAGAAATGAAAAGGGAGAGGAAATCCAGGGTGTTCTTCTGCATACTTAGAATGTCACATTGTTTATTCTTGATTCCTTCAATCTCTTTCTCTATATTGTTGACACGATTGAGTAGTTCCATCATTGTTTGTTTGTCATCAATTTCATCACATTGTCTAGCCTACTTGTTTCAATTTTACCTTTTAGATCTTTGATTTTATCTAACTGAGAATCATTATCAATGCAGTGATTAGGGTCTTCCAATGAAATGGATTTTACTTTGTTTTCAATGGACAGAAGGCCTAAAATAGCTTCACATTCTCCTCTGAAAGGGGAATTAGGTGGTATCATATCCTTAACAATTATATTTTCCCTCTTTCTCTTATAGAGCCTGTTGAAAGAAGTGTCACTCGGGTGCTTGCTGGAAGAAGGGACATGATTAGGGGTAATGATAGGTAGGAGAGAGGATGGGGGGAGGTGGAATGAGAAGTGAACAGAAAGGAAAGGTAAGGAGGGTGGATGAGGAGGGATGAGAGGGAGTAAAAGGAGGAAGAGGGGAAGTGGTGACAAAGCACGTGAAAGTGTTGGCAAGGGAGGTGGAGGTAGTGGGAGGGGAGGAGATAGATGGGGAAGAAAGGTTTGAAGGAGGAGGGTTAAGAATGGAGTAATCAAATAATTTATAGAGAAAACGAGTCACGGCATGGTGAATTGAATGAACACGTTTTCCCCTTATAACTAAATTTGAGTGTCTATAAACCATTCAAATAATCACATAACACAAAAAACATGTAAATATGTGAAAACATACAAAATTAGGACATAATTATGGTTTGATTGAATAAATTGTTATTTTATACATGTTGTTTATCACATTGGTTTGATCGATAACATATATAATCTTTATACATATGCATTCACACAATATATTGAGCTTAATGCAAGACATACATGGGTTGATACATGACGATATGTGCCGACTTGATTCCTTACGCTACTCTTTCCAGGCATCCCCCACGATATGCAAGTGATTTTGTTTCCTTATATTTTACTTTACACCTTCCTTAAAGTGCTTGATTATATATATAGTTCTTATTTCTATCTTTGAGCTAGTTGGACTAACACATGCATCTTTTGAAACAATAACCTATCTTATTATCTTTGTTTTTTTATTGTTATTTTCTTATCACTACTTACTTCTACAAATTACTTCCTTGATTGTTTGTTGTGTTATTTGACTCAATTGTCTTACTTTTTTTCAATTTTATGATTGTGTACTATAGACACAAAATCACACACTTTAGGCATTATTTAGTCCTAGTCTCATACTACTATTCATATGGTTTTTGAGTGAAGAAATTAATAATTAACCCATGTCCTTTGGTCATTTTACTTTGTTTTTTGTCATCACTGCCGACCTTCAACATATACTTTCCCAGTCTATTTTTGTCATTTTGTGTCATTCTACCTCTAACTGGGGTGCTTGGCCCCGTACTGGGGTGCCTAGCCCTGTACTGGGGTGCCTAGCCCCATACTGGGGTGCCCCAGGTGCCCTAGTCCCATTCAAGGCGCCTTGAGTCTTTTTACACTTTCTTGCCACTTTTTGGGGACTTTCTAACTGTTTGAGATTCCTATCTTTTTAGTGGTCGGCCTTTTTGGGGTTAATTACGAAATCAAAACAAGAGAACCATATAAATATAAAGTTATGAGACCATAATGATGGACCAAATACTAAGCACTACTATCATCACATAAGCTTGCATCCATTAAAGGATTCATTTACATCCATCTAGCTCCATCACAAGCCACAAGGCTAGTTCATCTGCATCACACTACATAGGAGGGAAGTTTATTCTATTCCATTCACCATTTTATTACATTTCTACACATAGTTAGTGTTCACTACTTTCATAAAGTACGACTGACACAAGAGCACCTAGGGCATGATTGCACACACACACATATAACTACATCAGGTATGAGATGTAGTGTAGCGCTCAGTTAGTAAGTCCACCATTGTGGTCACTGAGGACAATTCAACCCTTCATATGCATCTTTCTTTTTTTTAGGGATTTGATGCTCGTATTGGGGTTGTATAGGTGACTCCTTATTGCAGGTATTACAGGGACATATGACGTAGTCCAGTGAAATTAGTACAACAAGAAGAGAACATAAGTGAATATTTAGTGACACCTTAGAAGAGGGTTTCAGACTATTCCCGAAGACTAGGGCACCCATATCTCATACCAGGGCACCCATGGGCACCCCTGTTCCTCTCCAGGCACCCCAGTCTAGCCAGAGAGCTTGGATATGTGCTTTCTCGAGCTTCTGTGTGATTGTTTCCTCCTCCTATTTTCTTGGTTCACACTACGACATAGTTCAGCACCTTCATCGAATCATCTTGTCTCTTCCTAACTCTCTTTGCTCATTAGGGTTTCACATTTTTACTTAGTTGTTTGGGTCATTTCCTTTATTCAATTATTTTTTATTTACTGTTGTTCTTAATATTAGATTAACTTAGAATAATCCCACATTTTAGTTAATCATTTTGGTGAACCCCACATTTGACACTACCTTCCACTTAGGGCTCTTTTTCTCTTCTCTATTATGGCTCAATCATTGTATCCCTCTTTCACACCCACTAAAGTTTCTGGTATAACCACTACTGCTGTCGATTTCATGCAAGTGCATACTCAACATCCTCCTCACTTTGTTACACCTAGGTTTGACCCATCTAACTACTCGTCGTACTCATCCTAATCCTCCTACGGATCCACTCGCTACTATTCCTCCACCCATTATTTTTGTGGCCCCTCCTACCACTTCTAAGGGCTATGACATTATTGAACAACTTAAAAATACACCTGCTAAGATTTCTCTTTATGAATTATTGCGTAATGCACCTGACTGTCGCCAAACACTAGAATAATCCCTTTGTGACATTCACATAGAAAGTGATAACTCGGCAGTATCCTTTACACACATTGTACAGTCTCTTCACAATTTTCCACATGCCATATCTTTCAATGATGAGGATATTTCCCCTTTTGCTAAAAGTAATTCGTGTGCCCCTTTGCTCATTATTGTTGTTGTTAGCACCACTTGTATTAAATGAGTGCTTATTAATAATGGATCAGCCATCAACTTATGTGCTTATTCCCTTTTAAAGCAACTAATTATTAGTGATAATCTCATTTCTAAGAATTCTACTATCATCCGAGGCTACAACTCTACCACTCGTACATGTTTAGGGACTATTTCATTACACATCTGGGTTGGGCCTAAAACTGTTCTCACCAAATTTTATGTTATAGATGCCTCATTTCAATTCAATCTCTTGTTAGGTATAACTTAGATTCACACAATGCAAGCATTCCCATCTACTATTCATCAATGTGTCAAATTTTTACATGATGGCTATAAACATACTATAGTTGTATATCTAGGGCCATTCAAATACTATCGCATAGACCCTATTACTATTATGCCCATCCCACCTTCGTAACATATTTCATATGGTAGCCTCGACACATATGACATTGGTCAATCTAGCACTTCACAACCCTCTTCTACCGATACAAATACTCCCACTATTTCTACTCACACTATGGCTATTATATAACCCATGATATCAGCCCCTATCAACGTTGATCCTCCACCTATCACGACACCTTCCATCTATCCACCTAGTGCACCACCTACCAACATCCTCGATAATGCCACACAACATAATGATGCTAACACCAATGATTCTGGGGATTCTGATGATGAATTCAATGTAATTGATCTCACTGATGAAGCATTAGCCCAACTTAAACTTACTCCTCTAGATGTCAATGAATCTTATTTCAAGGAAACCTTTGTGGCTGATGGTCGAGGTGAATACAGGTTCAAAAACCCTCCTTCTACTAATTCTATGGTACTTTACCAAGGACCGATTAACACCGTCAAGATTGTTTTGTCTTCTACCATGCAAACTACATCTTCACCACCCCCTTTCACATGCACACTACTCATCAATAAATCCTTTCGGCATATTATCTTGGTCGATCTTACTTGTTCAAATACTATTTACACACATGATGGCTTAGCTAGGCTTGGTTTAACATGCCATGACATCTTACCCCCACTTCACTCGTCTCATCTTTATCATGGCTATTGTCACATTTCGGCTACCTATGGCCTTCGTGTGTTTCATTTGACGGTATTTGTTACACGTGCCCCTCGTGATTCTCCATTGACTCTTGGGAAATCTTAGATTTACTACATTGGTAGTACCATAGATACTAATCACCCTTCACTTACATTTCCTATGCCATTCGATGATATTTCCATAGCAAATGAATCATATCCTACCTACTCTTTGAATCTCTCTCGATGGCACACACACAACTGTCCACCAGTTCCCTTCACTGATGAATAATATGCCATGATTGTCTACACATTATGTCATCATGGTTCTTTATATGATCCTCCTCACTCTATTGCTTATCATATCTCCAATGCTGCTCCGGTAGGATTTGATCCTGAAAGTGATGATCTGCTCGACAATGTCACATGACTATATTCACCACCACATACTTGGGGGGAATAGCATCCAACACATCCCCCCTCTCATGTTAGAATTAGCACATATATCATCTTGGAATTATCATCCATCAGTCTCCTCGCATAGGCACATTCATCTACACCGCATACGTAGTCATTACCCGATGACACACTCTTGTGCTTCGGTTCACACTTGACTATTGAGGGCATACTAGACATGAACCCTACACACTGCACCATAGATATTACACATTGCAACTCTTCATACAACTCGTGTCATATGTCTTACATCTTACGTCATACACTCTACATTTAGTCTACATCATTTCAACATTTGTGCATCTATACATCATACATCGTATCAGTCTTCGTCATACATATGTCACGCTCCTATCATCTAAGAATATTGTATCACATACTAATAATTCTACATAATACATAGCGCTCTTACATTATATACTATACATTGCACATTACACATCACATGGTCGTCTTTAATCACTGTCTATACTACATCATATTCTACACATTGCACTCACTACCCTATGACACACTTTACTTCCTTGATCCGTACTCGACTGCCGAGGGTTTACTAATCAAATAGACCTTATCATACTTACACGTTCATCATTCAACTCTCTATCATGTGATATTACTAGGTTAGTGGCATACGATTTAGGCTAAATATTCACCTATTCCTTCACCTTGTAGTGGTATATGCTTTTAGGCTACATCACCACTCCCTCTATTCATCTTGTAGTGATATATGGTTTAGGCTACATCAACGCTCTTTCAATCATCTTTTCATGATATACACTTTAGCTATAGGATCACGCACACATCATCTCTAGGTCGCATATTATCAACACACATACACACTCATCTTAGCATGTTAGACACACGAAACACACAATTTGACCATTTCCTGATGACACACTCTCATTTACAGTTCATTTTTTACTGTTGATCAGGCATACAAAATGAAACTTATTGCATACAAATCCATCTAATCAGGGGGCACGTGGCTCCTACCATCCATCTGGCATTCCATTCCATCCATCCACATCATGTTTCATATCTTGGTTACTTTTACTCTTGCTTGCATTTTCTTATCTTTAGTTGTCTTATTATTCATGCTAGATAGATCTCTTGTATGTCATTTATCTTTGCCAGTGTTCACGTCTTTCTCTAGATGTGATCATAGATACAAGTCTCTTACATGCAACTTGGATGCTCGTCTTCTACCAATCCTACAACGATCATTGGGGGCATCCACATTTGTCTCTTCTAGGCGCTATTGGTTCATTTTGTACCTATCACTTTTCATTACTTTCTTATACACACTTTTGACATATTGGTTATCTTTCTAACATGTTAATAGGTGCTTCATGTGCAACATTTTTTTTGCAGGATTACTTGCTTCTATGGCTATCTATTGTTTGTACTTGCTTGTTCTGTTTTCTATCGTCTGTGGGCCTTGCCCTTTGTTTGGTGTGCACACTTGTTTGTTTGTATGCGGTCAATATGGCCTTGTGTGTCTTGTGACATCATGAGTGATGTCCCATGTTTACAACCTGGTTTGGTGTTCTATGATTGTATTTTTACGTGTTTACTTACTTTCTAGCTTCTACATTGTCTGTGTAGCGTACACTTGTCTTTTATATGCATGTATGTTCATACTAACACTTTTTTCTAGCTACTTTTTTACGTGTGCCTTGGTTTCTACCAAGCACAATCACTTCCCCCTACAGGGCACAATTTATGTGGTTGCTCCTATTTTAGAGCCACGTCCTCCTATTAGTGACGTTACATGCGCCTCCAAAGAGGGGGGCATCATTTGGGGTTTTACACACTATTCAATGATTTCTACCAATAAATTTTTGAGAAGACATAATATTGTGATAAGGAGTAAACACACAAAGAATGTGCACGCGGGAACAAGGTGCACTTGAAGGCATGAAAGGATAGGAAAGGAAACACATGTAAGGACAAGTTGATTCGGGACTTAGCCATTTTCATGGATGCGGGATATTTTTGGAAGATAGTGTGTAGAGCACACATTGAGATGGAGACTTGCACAACACGCAAATTCTATTTTGGGAATGAGTGACTGATAAGCACCATGTATGAGCTTGAGTTAATAATAGGATTACTTCTCCTAGTTAATTATAGGATTTCTATTATTAGCGCACTTGTATGTGTGCATGTTATTGTAAAGGCGCATGGCTATTATCAGCATGTGACCTATTTTGGGAAGTGAAGGGAAAGTCCCCACCCCTATAAGTATGTATTGAACTATGTAGTTTTAAAAGTAGTGAATTATTGTAGAGTTATGTTGCTAGATCTGATGCGCACATGACTTATGATGATGCTTTGTAATGTAAGAAGCTTCTATGTATTACAATGTTTAATGTAATGGAGTATATTGGATGGATAATGGTTTTAAACATGACTGTAACTGGTTCTTGTATGGTTAATATTATTATAGTTATTGTTTAATTCATGATTCTCTAATATCTAGATCGGGTTAGACATTATGGAATGTTTATGGTTATTTGTGGTTTTGAATATGTTGTATCTTCATCACACTAACATCCTACACAAGTAACTCTAAAGAGGGGCCTGATACCTTTGTGTGCTTTAGGTGAGTGATCATCTCAGGATGGGTGATGTGCCAACACACCTAAGTTTTATATAAGTGGATTCTAGGCTGCATCATTGGTTCTATGTTATCCGAGACCTCTTTTTCAACTGTTTTTAGGATGTTTCATGATGAAGACGTACTGGTTGACCTTAGCAAGTGTTGAGGAGTGGATAAAGGATCTAGAAGAAGAGTACACTCAGAGGTTCAACATGGATCTGAGTTTGATGCACATGTGTGGGTGGAGAAGAATTTATATGATTATTTTTATGAGATCTTCTTTTATATCTTTCTGGTAGAGCTATACAAGTGGTTGGTTGCTTATGCATCTAAAAGGAATTGGAGGTATCGCACACTTGTTTGGACGCAAGAAGAATTTCAGGCCCTTTACGATGCTGATTTGATTTGGACGTGCACTGTGGATACTTGGTTCCATGGTGTTTTGAATAGCTATATTTTGGAGTACTCAATTTCCACTTACTCTTTCCCAAAGGTAGCTGAGTTCTATTTTTTATGGTATCCCAAGGGAACTTATTTGCAAGGCATTCCACTAGCGATCAAAATATTGATGGTAACCCTGAACTTGGAAGAAAAATGATGGCTAGCTAAACCCCACCACTTGTGGGGGTAGGAACAGGTTTGGTGAAAGATAGCGGACCTAGCGACAGAGATAGAGAGAAGAAATGCACTTAAGTATAATGAGGCACATGAGAGGGAGATAGAGAAGTAACATGATATTGCAGAGTGGATGGCATTGAGGAGAGAGATGGCTCATGAAGGATTTGAAGCTCACATAGGAGGCATGGAGCCAGAGCATCTGGAACTCCCCCATTTAGGAAAGCATAATAGGGAACCCTCCTCGGCCTCACATGGGAGTGTGCCAGTAGAGACGACATGGGCCATGGGTGCGCATCTTGAATCTACCTAGAAACCTAGCCCTTGCACTTGGTTTTCCATTATCTAGTACAACCAGTAGTCAACAAGCTAGTTTGGGTAGTAGAAGAGCAAGAGTAAGTTAGATAGCAAGTACATCTATGGCCAGGAAAACTTCTTCTTTGTTGTTTGGAGGTACCTTTTCAGGTGCATCATCAACATAGAACTCAAGCACGCAAAATTTTGGACTCACTTCTAGGAGTAGTACCACTTCGCAGACTGTAGGAGTTCAGTTTAGTACCACTGTTGGGACACATGGAAGTACATCCACTAGTCCACTTCTGGCTACAGGTGGAGGATCAGGGGGCATATGTGGATCTATCTCTAGTGGATCTAGTGGTTCGAGAGGAAGAGGTAACATAGGAGGTTTTGGATCAGGTGGGCAGGGTCCTGCACCAACCCCAAAATATTTACATGGAGATGTCTCTTCATCTTTGAAAGTATAGGGGCATAGAAGATGCTGCTGAACATGTGCACATGTGTGAGATATTGTGGCATGTAAAAGGAGTTATGGCTTCTGAGTGCAAGGCAAGTTAATTTGTAACTACATTGTAGGGACGCACACATAGTTGGTACAGGAAGTTTGACCCTGATCAAAATTGTGTAGATTATGTCACATTAAAGGATGATTTCCTCAAGGAGTTTCATATCCTTGAGTTTGAGCAGAAGAGTATAAGCATGTGCAAGGATATTAAGCATGGCACTATTGAGAGTGTTGGGAATATGATGCCCATTTCAAGACACTGTTGTCTAAAATTTCTTATGATATTCATGCAAGCCAGCATGCACAGTGGTTCATTGGGGGCTTGATCACACCTTTCAGAAGGGCGCTGTCACATAAGACATATATGGACCCATGCAAAGCACTTGAAGCATTTTTACGTGCTGAGGAAGTTGGAAGTATAGAAACTAGAGTAAGCCCATTCCTAGAAGCATAGATTGTAGCTATGGAAAAAAAATTGGAGAAACTATCAACAAATTCATCTCATGAGACGTGCACTGGGATTTGGTTTATACATTGTGAAGTGGAAGGGCACACTAAAGATAGTTATCCTCGTAGGTCAGTACATTCATTATTGCTAGATTGTGAGATATGTCATTTGGACCATGATGTCAGCCACTGCCCATTATTACAAGACATGATAAGAAAGAATGTATCTTGTTATTGTAAGATTTTTTGGCAGTCCACGACTCACAATACAGAAGATTACAGGTTGATTGGTTAGATCCATGATGTTATACATATTGGTATGCAACATATTGGAGAATCAGATAATTCTAAAGGCAAAAGTGAGCACCATGATCATGATCACACTCAAACGCGCTATGATCAGAATGAAGGGTGCTTTGAAGGAGGTCATGGCAAGAGGTTGAGGATACTATGGTGGATTCAAGGGCCGAGGCCGTGGTGGTGGATGAGGTGAGTTCCCTCATGGAACATGTTTTACATGTGGATCTCCTGACCACTACAGGTGTGAATGTCCTCATAATATTACTTGTTCTTTTTGTGGGAAGAATCATAACTATGAGGAATGCCCAGACTTATATGAGCATCTTAGCAAGCAACATAAACAGGAGAACAAAGGTGCAGGGATGGTTAGAATACAGCGTGTTGTGGAAAATCAGTGGATGCCAAAGCTGGCACCGGAACCTGAGGTATTACCTATGAATATTACTACATGCGCTGAAGTTGCACGCGCTAGAGAGGCATTACAGTAGAATCCTACCATCACCAAGGAGGAAGTTTTACATGTAAGGTACCTAGATCCTGCACATCAGAAGGAGGTTTATCAGGAAACCATGGAGGTACTCAGAAATATTCAGGGTGAAATACAATGTTTAAAGGAACAGTCACAAAAGTTAGAACAAAAGAAGGCAACAGAGACAGTCTAATCAGATATTGATGACTTAAAAGAGGTATGCAAGATGTTGTGCTAGGAGAATATCATTCCATTATTAGGGAATTGGCTAAAGGGAAACACTCCACACGTAAGTATTGAGAATGGAAGGAAGATCCTGCATGCTAATCTTCCCCCTCATAGTTTGGATTATGACAAGGAGATCACTCTGAATGTTGTTGTGGATGGGTGGCTCTTGAGTAATATATTGATTGATATAGGCACGAAAGTTAATGTGCTTACTTT
Source organism: Taxus chinensis (assembly GCA_019776745.2). Lineage (NCBI taxonomy): Eukaryota > Viridiplantae > Streptophyta > Pinopsida > Cupressales > Taxaceae > Taxus > Taxus chinensis. The sequence continues at coordinate 480,464,265 of CM034152.1, read as the reverse complement.
AGATGCATGGGTATAGATGGGAAAACCTCCATTACAACCATCCTCTAATGTATTGTTCATGGCCAATCGAACTAAGGCCACTCCCATAGGAGTTTTAAAGGATGCATCCATTACTATACAAGGGGCCAAGTTCACTAGGGATTTTGAGGTCTTAGCACTTGCAGAAGCAGACAACTTCCCAGCTCTACTTGGGTGCCCTTGGTGTTATGAAAATAATGTTGATTTATGGTTCAACAAGGGGTATATAAGTTTTGAGAACAAGGAAGAAAGAGTAATTATCCCTTTGACAGATGGGAAATATGCACCTTATGTTGAACCTTTGAGTGAGGAAGACCTGAACATAATTTATGTATGCACCATTCAGGACCTAGAAGTACTTGAGCCATCTAAGGAAGGAATCCTCTAGTGGGAAGATGCATAGTCTATTAGTGATACTACAAGTATTTCTTGTGACAATTGGGCACATGACACCTATGAGATGGTTGGGTGTGAAGTAAGAAGTGCATTTACATGGAGAAGAAAACCTCATTGTGTTAGGAGGATAGGTAACTCTGTACCTCGGTACACTGGAGAAGGAGACCCTACGGTATTCCTATGTGCCATGGAGAAGTAGTGGATGGATCAAGTGGAAAGAAGAAATATGTTAGTGTATACCCTATGCGGGACAACAATGCACTGGTGGATGGTTCACAGGGATAATCTCATAGAATGGAATGAAGTCAGAATTTCTCTAACCACTCGGTTCTTTAGGAGCAATGCACCTACTACAATCTACATGTATCATGGTAATCAACCTATTCAACACCACGTTCAGCAGTGTGAGAGACTCTGGACAGAGGGGTAGGAAGCTTTACCACCTTCACTATGGGTGCACAAGATTTATTCCACTTTACAAGGTTGCACGTGCTTGGTATGTTTATGCAGAGCTACATAGGGAGACTGGGAATTGGTAGGACTTGATTACAGGAATGACCCAGACTTTTGACTACTTCTCTACTAAACCTCTGGTGGAAGAGGCATTAAGGGTCATAAAGTGCTTAACTATGGGAGATAGTGCAAAGGATGAAGAACTCATTCAGGATTTATTTGGTGAGGTAGACTCAGGAGCGCATTTTGATGAAGTAGAAGAGACAGATGCCACACTACTTAAGCACTTGCTTTGAGAAGGAAAAAGGTAAGATGGTCTACATAGTGGATGATGAAGAAGTAGAAAATCTGGATATAGATCATTCAATAGGTATGCGTGAGGTGTTAGACAATGTGGATAAAAATGTGTGTGCCTATCATGAACCTATGAAGACCAAGAAAGTGAACATTGGCATGGATGTTGAACCTAAGGAGGCAATAATTGGGGATTATTGGACTGATTCTAAAGTGGCAAAGATAATTGAGTTACTACGATATTTTTAGGACTTATTTCCTAGGGGCTACCATGAGTTAAAAGGAGTGCATGAGTCATTAGGAGAGATGAAGATTAAGCTAAAGGAAGGTGTGTGCTCAGTCAGGAAGAGACCTTACAGGATGAACCCTAACCTGTGCGTAAAAGTTAAGGAAGAAATTGACAAAATGTTGAAATCTGGCATCATTAAGCCCCTAGAGGAATCAGAGTGGGTTAGCCCCATGGTGATCAGTATAAAGAAAGATGGTCAGATTAGGATTTGTGTGGATTACAGGGAACTGAATGTTGCATGTGTGATTGATCCTTTTCCTACACCTTTCACAGAGGAAATATTAGAAGGCATTGTAGGGTGTGAAGTTTATTCTTTTACAGATGGATTCTTTGGGTATCATCAGGTTAGAATTGCACAGGAGGATCAAGAGAAGATGACTTTCACCACTGAATGGGGAATTTTTGCATATACTGTGATGCCCTTTGGTTTGAAAAATGTGCCTGTTGTATTTTTGCACATAGTTGTTCAAGCATTCCAAGATTTTATTCACAACTTCCTACAGGTTTACTTGGATGATTGGATGGTGTATGGACTTGTTAAGGATCATTGTGACAATTTGTGCCTAATGTTTGAAAGATGTAGACAGTTAAGCATCTCTTTAAACATCAAGAAGTGTGTGTTTGCTACACCATTTGGAACTTTGTTAGGGCACATCATCTGCAAGGAAGGTTTGTTAGTGGATCCAACTAAGGTTGTAGTTATTGTAGGCCTGGAAGAGCCTACCAGTCAGAGTGAGGTGCATGGATTCTTGGGTCACATAGGGTATTACAAAAAATTTATCAAAGGATATGCGAATATTTCCACACCCCTGGAAGAGTTACTAAAAGGAAAAGGGATGTTCTATTGGGGAGAACCACAACAACACACATTTGAGGCATTGAAGGAGAGACTTACAACAACACCTATTCTATGTTTTCCTTCATGGAACCAACCATTTCATGTACATGTGGACGCCTCTAGCACAACCATTGGTGTAATGTTAGCTCAAACTGGAGAGGCAATTATAGATCATCCTATCTATTTTTTAGTAGAAAGTTGACTCCTACAGAGCAGAATTATACAAAACAAAGAGTGTGAGGCCTTGTCGATGATCTACATGCATATGCATAAATTTAGATAGTATTTGCTAGCAACACCTTTTGTATTTTATATTGATCACATGGCATTAAAATACTTGGTAAATAAGCCCATTTTACAGGGGCGCATATGTCAATGGGTGCTCTTATTCCAGGAATTTGATTTCATAGTTGTGGTAAAACTAGGTAAAAGTAATTTTGGCCCAGACCACTTATCAAGGATTCAATCAGGGGAGGACATGTAGACAATTGAAGATACAATGTCAGATGCATAGTTGTACAAGTTACATTGCGTGCCTTCAGAATTGGAGGATATTGTTGTCTTTTTATGCATGGGTATGGCACCGGAAGGGATGAAAGCATTGGAGAAGAAATAACTTACAATTCATGTGGCACCCTTTATGTTGATCAGTGGAGATTTATACAAACTAGGCCAAGATGAAGTATTGCACCGGTGTGTACTGGAACATGAGCAAAAAGATATCATGGAAGAGGATCATGGTGGTATTGCAGGTGGGCACTATGCAGGTGATGCCACCACGCGTAAGATTCTACTCACTGGATTATGGTGGGAGACCCTGTACAAGGATTGTAAAGAGTATTGTAAGGTGTGTGATCACTGTCAGCACCTTGGAAAACCTGGGAAAAGAGATGAAATGCCTTTGAGGCCTATTGCTAGTGCAGAGCCATTTGAGAAATGGGTTATAGACTTTGTAGGTCCTATTTCACCAGCCACGCGTAGAACTAGATCATGCTATATCATCACTTGCACAAATTATCTTACAAGGTGGGCAGAAGCAACACCTACAAAGGATTGTACAACAGCTACAACATCCAGGTTCTTATGGGAAAATGTTCTTACTAGGTATGGATGTCTGTTGAGCTTGACAAGTGATAGGGGCACACACTTTTTGAATGAGACAATCAGGATATTATTGGATGAATTTATGGTTGTGCACCACAAGACTACACCCTATCATCCTCAGGAAAATGGTACTGTTGAGGCCTTCAACAAGATATTGAGCCAGACCTTGACAAAAATTTGTGATGTTGGAAGGAAATATTGGGATGATAAAGTTTTTGCTGTGCTTTGGGCGTATAGAACAACCTACAAGAGGTTGAATAAGGCCACACCCTTTCAGTTGGTGTTTGGCACAGAAGTAGTTCTTCCTATGGAATTCATGTTACCTTCTTTGTGTATTGCACGTGCACTGGAGGTCTAGCTGATGAGAAAGCATTAGAAGAAATAATTGATAGGTTAATACAGTTGGATGAGAGGTGTGCCATAGCACGTTGGAGTCAGAAGTAGGAAAAGGCCAGACAGAAGGCATGGCATGACCGACACATCAGGGACAAGAAGCTTGAGGTTGGACAAATGGTACTACTTTATGATTCTAAGTTTTTGTGCCATCTAGGAAAGCTTAAGGTGCATTGGTTGGGACCGTATGTTATCACTCATATACTTGAATCAACGCTTGCCAGTTAGAGGCACTTGATGGAATACGGTTACCCGGTTACTAGAATGGGAGTAGGCTGAAGCCCTACTATAAATAAGTCTTCTTGGTGTTTGTAATAAGGTAGTGTTTCCATTTAGTATAGGTTTCCCTTTCTGTATTTCCTTTAATGTATTTCCTTCTTCGTCACTATGCTTTGTCAATTTAGTTTGGTGTTTTGTGTAATAAGCGTTTGCACATTGGAAGCTAATTACAATCTGAAGTATTTTTATGCATAGAGGACTGCACATACCATTAGTGTGGGGTGGTTGTTATTTGTTATTCACAAATGGGTACACATGAGAACAAACTGTTACAGGTGTTATTCAAGTATGGAAAGGAGTTGTTAGAAAGGAGATTGCTTCTAAAGAAGACCATAGATGGAAATGAATGAAGGGATAGTATAACGCAAGGTAAGCAGTGGCCATGGAAACTACTATGGGAGGGTGCAGTGGCGAGGTACTTCAATGCATGGAAGCATGCAAAAGAGAAGTCTGTAGCTAGAGGGTAGGAAGGCACACTAGAAGGTTATAGCTGGGGCACAAAATTGTACCACACAAATTTTTCAGAAATTTTGAAAATGGTCAATTAATGAGAGGATTGTTGGTAGGTGAAGGAGCAATAAATGCACTAAATTTTTGAAAATCTATATAAGGACATGATGTGGGTTCATTTTTACCTTTGCAATCACAAGTATTCAAGTGAGCTAAGTGCAACAAGCCAAGTGAATTGTATTAAGGTGTGGAGAGTTGTGAAACCAGACATGGAGAGTAGATTTGTGCATGGAAAAGGCTTGTGTCCCCATTGGTGAAGGGTTTGAGTGAAGTAGAAGCATTGAGAAGGAGCTAGGGCACATGGTTTCAAGCTAGGGCATGTGATTTTGAGCTAGGGTTTGAACTTACTTGACACAGAAGACAAAAGGTGGGATTTTTATGATGGCACCAAAGAAAGCACCTGCAACAGGCACAAAAGGAAAGAAAAAGGTGGAAGTTGAGGTTGAAATTACTCCCGAGAGCAATTTTTCAGAGATGCAGTACCTAGAAGGAGTAATAGTCAGACAAGATTGGGATTCCCACATCCACAGATGCAAATTAAGTGACTACAACCACCACACCACTAATAACAAGGGAGAGTTGGATGCTTTGTTGAATAAGAAGACCAACAAGTGCACAGTGGAAGATATGCCAGTGTATGACGACGATGGGGAAAAGTTTCTTAAGAAGGTAGGAGTTTATCAACTATATGAGCTCCCATATTTTGGAAAACATGAACCTTTATACCAATGGCTTATGAGAAGAGTCCATGAGGACTTCTTCTATTTCACCAAATGGAGGGTTAGGATCACAGTGGCCCTAATTGCAACATTAACAGGATTGAAGGGCACATGGACAAACATTGTTAGTGATCTGACTGATAAAGCAAGCGGTTATAGCCACCAAGCAAGGAGTTGGGGTATACCAAGGTTCCACACGGGAATGGACATCTACAAATTGAGTAAGTACCCTATGGTGCAGGAAGCCACACATCTACTCACCAAGTTAATGATCAAGAGAGATGGTCATAGGTAAACACCATGTGGCTTTATGTTGCAAAGAAAATGTCCCAAGGAGAAGTGTACAATTTAGCAGGCTATATTATAGAAACCATTGTTGAGGAAGCATGCACAGGTGAAAAGATAAGTTTTGGTGCCATCCTCTTATCTCTTGTTTTTGTAGAAATTGGAGTGCCCGATGGGCCAAAGAACAAAATTTGGGAATACCCCACTGAGAAGAAGTCCCTCACAGAAAGGTTTGAGAAATATTTATGTGAAGGATCAATGAGTGGCCCATTCAAGCAAAGGGAAGAAATGTGGTATGACCAACTTCACATGACGTTTGAGGAGGAATGGCACATTCCAAAGGAACTACCTTTGGTAGTAGGCAAGGTAGTACAGTTCATGGTGTATCAACATTTCTGCATCACGTGGTTTTCCATGAAGGATGGGACATGGATTCCATGGTGCAAACTTCCCTATGCCTTCACAGCGTGCTACTTCCAGGCCTAAGTTCATATATTTACTGATGCACACCATCTGAACTTCAACGTAGACAAGGTAGATTGTGACTACCATACCCTTAGGAAAACATATGTATATCTAGGTTGGTCTACCTACATTGAGAGGCTCATTTCAGATGTCATAAATATGAAGCTAGTAAGTTTGGCTATTGGGGATAGTGGAGCCACACTCATATATCTTCAGCTCAAGCCTAGGCTGGAGAATAATAAGTATGTGGAGAATGAGTTCATGCTCCCAGGGCCACCTAAGGGAAAACATACAATGGAGAATGTGCCAGCTCCAAATCCTGTTGTGACCATACAGATAGATGAGGAAGAAGAGGAACATAAAGATAGTGGAGGCTTGGATCATAGAGGCCGGAGGTAGCCCATAGACAAAGTGGAGAGTGAGCACGTAGATACTCCACCATAGGTGCAAGAAGGAGAAGAGGACTTGGACATGGATGCAGTCCCTGAAGAGTGCTAGTTTAAGAGGGTATTCAGAAGAACTAGAACCCAAGGCGCAGGAACACCATAACCTGTAAGAAGATCACCTAGAATCTCCCCTCAGATAGAGGCACCTAAGGAGAAGAGAATGAGAAAGATGAAGTTAAATGAGGAGACAGAAGGAGTTTGAGGAGAGCATGCCTGGAACCCCAGTGCAACCAAAAGATGTGGAGGAACCCAGAGATGAAGAAATGAAAGATGAAGAGGAAGGGGTGAAGAAAGCAGAAGAGATGGTGCAAGAGCAACCCAGCACACACGTTACTACTCAGGATGAATAAGGGTCAAATCCAAACCTTGGTGATCAGGTTCCTAAGGGGCCAAGAACAAAGAGAACAAGTGAAGAATATGTTGTGACAGTTATGGGCTATGCTGAGGACACAAGAAAAATCATTCACTCCCAGTTTAAGAGGACAATGGGCCTTAAGGAATTGTATGGATGGGAGCTGATGGATCTAGACATGGCCACCATGTGCACAAGGAAACAATTATCCTGGTCCATGCAGACCCATATGGATGAGCCATATTTTGATGTCTGTGAGGAATCTTGTGTATCAAGGAGAGTGAAGAAGGCACCCCAAAGTAGACACATGATAGTAAAGCCTACTCTAATGTCTGATGAGTAGGTGAGCAATGCCTTGGTTAAGGTATCTGTAGAGGTGGTGCAGAGGAATATTGATAAGGCTGCCACCATTAGAGTGCTACTTGAAGATAACAAGGAAAAAACTACAGAAATAGCGTATTTAAAAGGAGAAAAGGACCTAGAACAAAAAAAGAATGAGGCCTTCATTAGCATGGCAGAAGAAATTGGTGATTACGTTCTGAAAGCAAGACCTCATCTTGAGTCTAAGGTACCTGAGAATTTCCTTCGGCTATGCATTATGTGTGCACATTGGTTGATTTGGTGCTAGAAGATGGGCCAATTTGAATGCAATGCCAAAGGATCCTGAAAAAGAAGCAGAAAGAGAAAGGGCCTCCGTGGTTAGGAAAATTTCAAATTATGAGGCATTGCTCCAAACTCTGAAGGATGAACTGAAGAAATCTGACCAAGCTCTAAATATTTGTGCGGCACCAGAAGTAGTGATAAGGACCATAACTCTAGTTGAAGATAATGACGTTCTGAAGGCCATGAAAGATGAGACACTGGGATTATTGGCACTAATGAAATAAAAGCATGAAATCCCTTGCAGCAGCCCAAGACCCACATAAGGAGAGAATAGATGAGATTGGGAAGCTCATAGCGTAGAAGATGGATCTTCTAGAGGGAATGATGACTGTTATGGCCAATGTTGTCCAAGTACTACAGAATGAAAAGGAAAAGATTACTCAGGATGAATTGGAAGCCATTGCCACAGACATTCCAGAGAAAACAAGGACCACACTAGATGACTGGAAGACATTGGAGGCTGAGATTAAAATAGAATATCCAGAGTTGATCCTCCCGGTTGAAGAAGAGGGTGTTGCAGAGTAAAGGTCTATTCTTTTGTACAGTGATTCTTTACATTCTTTCCATTCTTATTCTTTATTATTTGGGAACATCAGAAAGAATCCCCATTTTGGGGATGGTAATGTACTTTAGTGTGGGGTAATGTTGAGTAGACATAATATTGTTATAAGGAGAAAACACACAAAGAATGTGCACATGGGAACAAGGCGCATTTGAAGGCATGGAAGGATAGGAAAGGAAACATGCACCAGGACAAGCTGATTCGGGACTTAGCCATTTTCATGGATGTGGGCTATTTTTGGAAGATAGCGTGTGGAGCACACATTGGGATGGAGACTTATGCGACACACAAATGCTATTTTGGGAATGAGTGACTGATAAGTGCCATGCATGAGCTTGAGTTAATAATAGGATTACTTCTTCCAGTTAACTATAGGATGTCTATTATTAGCGCACTTGCATGTGTGCATGTTAATGTAAAGGTGCATGGCTATTATCAGCATGTGACCTATTTTGGGAAGTGCATAGGTAGTGAAGGGAAAGTCCCCACCCCTATAAGTATGTATTGAACTATGTAGTTTAGAAATAGTGAATTATTGTAGAGTTATGTTGTTGGATATGATGCGCACATGACTTATGGTGATGTTTTGTAATGTAAGAAGCTTCTATGTATTACAGTGTTTAATGTAATGGAGTATATTGGATGGATAATGGTTTTAAACATGACTGTAACTGGTTCTTGTATGGTTAATCTTATTATAGTTATTGTTTAATTCATGATTCTCTAAGATCTAGATCTGGTTATGCACTGTGGAATGTTTATGGTTATTTATAGTTCTGAATATGTTGTATCTTCATCACACTAACATCCTACATAAATAAATCTAAAGAGGGCCTGATACCTTTGCGCACTTTGGGTGAGCGCTCAACTCAGGCTGGGTGATGTGCCATTGCGCCTGGGTTTTATATAGTGAATTCTAGGTTGAATCATAAAGTTCAGTGTATTTTTCGTCCTTGACATTGTGGGTTATATAGCAAGTGGGTTCAGACTAGCCTACGAACCTGGTACAATGTTGCTTTTACAGGACATAGTTGTCCTTAGCATTCTGGGGAGTAGTTACAGGTTAGAGGATACAATGGATTTCCTCTCTACACTACTTCAGCTAGTGGCGTCAGAGCACCCAAAAAACCAAGTAGTATAGAGATCTCTTCATACATCTTCAAGGAATTAGTTACAGGTTAGAGAATAATTCATCTTTCTCCCTACACTTCTTAGGCCAAGGTGGCAGGAGATCGCCCAAAAACTTGTAGTACAGGATATCCTTTCTTCACCCCTTTCTCTCATCACAAATCAAGTACACATGTTCCTTTTACATTTTTCATATTTCCATTTTAGTATTTTAATTTCTACATACATGCATGTTTACACATATATACATGTGTATTTGACTACTTGATCATCTTCTCCTTACAGGTTCAACCATATGAGAAGCAAGCAGTCAACAACAACGACTTCAACAAAAAATAACAACATTTTGCGGCAAAACACGCCTCATACTAACATGCAAGTACATCACACACATCGGTATATACACACACATTTCCGCCCTAGGTTCACTCTCATCACTTTTTTCTCTTTTGCTTATTTAGTTTCCACGCTTCATCTTTTTGTCACTCCACACCTTTTCTAGTCATTCAACACGCTTTCTACATCACTCTACATGGACATCAAGTACACATCTCTATCTACTTTATGTTGTCGAGCGTTCTGCTCACCAACATAAAGTGGGGGAAAATGTATACACAAAATCACACACTTTAGGCATTATTTAGTCCTAGTCTCATACTACTATTCATATGGTTTTTGAGTGAAGAAAATACAAATCAACACATGTCCTTTGGCCATTTTACTTTACTTTTTTTCGTCACTTCTGACATTCAGCACATACTTTCCCAGTCTATTTTTTTTGTTTTGCATCATTCTACCTCTGACTAGGGCACCTGATCCCGTACTAGGGAACCCCAAGTCCCCTGGTCCCATTCGAGGCACCTTAAGCCTTTTGACACTTTCCCACCACTTTTTGGGCACTTTCTAGCAAGTTGAGCTTCTTATCTTTTTAGTGGTTGACCTTTTCAGGGTTAATTACGAAATTAGAACAAGAGAACCATATAAATATAAATTTATGAGACCATAATGAGGGACCAAACACCAAGTAATACTATCATCACCTAAGGTTACATCCATCAAAGGCTCCATTTACATCCATCTAGCTCCATAACAAGGCACAAGGTTGGTTCATTTGCATCACAGTGCATAGGAGGGAAGTTTATTCTATTCCATTCACCATTTTAATACATTTCTACACATAGTTATTGCTCGCTACTTTCACAAAGTGTGAATGACATAAGAGCACCTAGGGCAATGGATGCACACACACACACATAGAACTACATCGAGTCTAAGATGTAGTGCAACAATCATTTAGTAAGTCCACCATTGTGGACATTGAGGACAGTTCGACCCCTTCATATGCATCTTTATATTTTTAGGGATTTGATGCTCGTCTTGGGGTTTTACAGGTGATTCCCTATTGCAGGTATTGCAGTGACATCTGACATAGTCTAACAAAGTTAGTGTGACAAGAAGAGAACATAAACAAACATCCAATGACACCTCAGAGGAGGGTTTTAGGCTATTTCAACAAACCATGGTGCCCATATCTCAGAACAGGGTGCCCACGGGCACCCCTGTTCCTCTCCAGGCACCCAATCTAGCCAGAGAGCTCAGATCTGTGCTTTTTTAGGCTTCTGTGTTATCGTTTCCTCCTATTTTCCTGGTTCACACTGCAACACAGTTCAACTCCTTCGTAGAATTAGCTAAGCTCTTCCTAACCCTCTTTTCTCATTAGGCTTTCACATTTTTACTTACTTAGTTGTTTGGGTCATTTCCTTTATGCATTTATCTTTTATTTATTGTTGTTCTTAATATTAGATTAACTTAGAATAATCCCACATTTTAGTTAATCATTTACTTCATATGACATGAGTTCCTTTATTGTCTTGTAACACTGTGGATGTCCCATGTTTATGGCTTTATGCCCATATTGCATGTATGCACATGTTTTTATGTATGTGGATCACATCATGCCTCCTATTGCAATTGTAATGTGATGCTATGGGTGTCCCATGTTTGTGGCTCTACGCTTACATATGACTATGTTTTTATATCCCATTATTCCCTTGTCTCTACAATGTTGTTTCTATTACTATAATATTACCATTTTGGTTTATGACATGCTTGATGAGTTATAATGTGATTCTATCATACTATTATTACTATAGTTTATGACACACTTGATTTATTCTCTTATGCTTTTACACTATTACTATTGTGGTTTATGCCACACTTGATTTAGACTCTGATATTAGCTTATGATATGTTTGACACTTTTTAATATGTTTTTTTAGTGTTATACACATGTATTCTTGCTTGTTGTATGTTACATGTTGTTTTCTCTATGTGTCATGGTTTCCACCACGCTCAAACCCCTTTGTAGGTATAAATTATAAATTGTGGCCACCATTCCATCCTTTTATGTGCTCTTACGTAGATTATAAGCCTTATCACACATGGGCACACATCTATTCTTTCAAGCCACGTGTTCACATGAATTATCACATACACCTCAAAGGAGGGGAATTCATCAAGATACATTCTGCATCTACAAATAGGTTTCAGATATAAGAAAAAGTTTTTATAGGGATCAGTTCCTCATAAAAAGGAAAAAATTATCTACCTCCTCTTTGGGGTGGGCAGGCTTCCCACACAAATAAGTTTCCTCATATGGCTCTAGTTATTTCACCTTTGTGTGGTCGTGTTCATGGTTAGGAGGAACCTGAAAAAGTGAGTGATGCTGAGAATACTACCAATATTATGTGGGAACTTGTTCTTGAAGGGAAAGGCCTTCCAAATAAAGGATGCGACAAACCCGATGATAAGAATTGTCCCTTTTTCTAGTCTTTTTGTTACATCTTTCTAGTTGTTAGTCCCTACTTAGTCCCTACCCCATGTGTACTTATGCAATTTATTTTCCTTATCTAGTGATTATCTGTCCACTTTGTTGTCAATCAACATCTATATTTAATTGACCTTTTCAATTTTATGACGTTGGTAACTCTAAACTTGCATTTCTTTAACAAATTAAATGCAAAAAATGATTTTACATAGCATTGATTGGTTCAAGACATTTGAGATATTGTTCTTGGCTTCACTTCAATCAAGGTAATTAAAAATTACATAAATGTGCAATCAAATCAATATAGACACATATAAGTATGACTAAAATAATTTATATTTATAACGATGATTATAATATATATATATATATATATATATATATATAAAGTTTAAAATGACATGAAAATGCTCTCAAACAATGACTATAACATATACACCGATAAGTGTTATGTAGTCATAAAATATCGTACTTACTATTACATTTATATCACCAAGTATGTTATTTTATATATGGATCTCGCGTAAGAAAAGTATTCAATAATGACCTATCCCTAGTCCTGTTGTCATTTAGTTGGTCATCGTCGTCATCTGTCTTGCACAATCGTCAGTTTTTTACACAATTCTAGTCATCTCGTGGGGAATTTTAAGTGTTGTTATTTGGTCATTTTTCATCTCTAGTCTTTAACTAGGATGCCTAGGGTAGAACTAGGGTGTGTGTGGGCACCTAGTCCTTATTTTAGGTGCCCTGGTCTTAGCGGCACTTGTTTCTAATTTAAAGTTTCGAGGTTGGTCTTTGTATTTTTCCCTCTCATTCCCCTAGGTACTAGTCAGTATGTCGGGTTATCAGTGTCAAAATTTGAGCAAGACATCTGTATATAAACACAACATACACACTATTATAAGTGTGAACTATCTACTAAGGAAAAATATTACATTTAGGCATCATTTACATCTACATCACACAAGAATAGGGGGAAAGGGTTGTATTCTTTCTATTCCATCCCCCATTTACATCTTACATCTAGTTATTGCCCCCTACTTATGCGTCATTGATGTTAGGGAACCCTAGGCACACAAATGCACACATAAGCAAACAAAACTACATTGGGTCTAGAATGTAGTGCAACGCTTAGTTGTAAGTCCACCATTTTGGTGGCTAGGTTTGTCTAACCCCTTCATATGCATATTTCTTTTTTAGGGACTTGATGCTTTTGTGTGGGGTTTTGCAAGTAGATATTCAGAACTAATCTATAATGACATAAGTGAAGTCACTGCGACAACCACGTGACAAAGACAAAGACATTGCGAAGACCTAACGACATTGTCAGTTTCATATCCTAAGCTTTTCTATAAACCAAAGTTCCCAAAATACATACCAAGGCACCTACAGGCACCCCAATCCTCTCCCAGGCACCCCAGTCTGGTCAGCTCTTCGGTTGCTACAATTTATTGGGTAGCTCCTTCACACTTTTCCTCGTCCACACATCAGCCTGTTCGAGTCCAACACATAGCGAGGTAAGACATCTTTAGGTTAGTATCTTATCTCTTCTATTTTTCATTATTTTATTTCATTTAATTATCAAAATAGAATATTTAGAACCGATATTTCAGCTTGCATTATTTATTACATTCTTGTTTCTATTTATATTAACTTAGAATATAGAATCCCCATTTAAATTCATATTTTAGTTAATCATTTTGGTGATCCCATTTCTTTTAATAGATTTCCCTAGGATCCACTAAAACCCCAATGGCTAAGGGTAACTCATCTTCTTCACCCAACATGTCTTATTTCAGTGTTAATCCAATCTATGATGAGGTTGTCATAAGTGAGCTCAAAGCTCTATACAGTACCCTTGTTACTATACTCGATCATATCAAACAACAACTTCTAGATGGCCAACAATATGTTGCTACTCATTTTGAGGATTCCCCTATAGGTATTAGTATTTTTTATGATCTAATAACCTTTACTCGTTGTACACCATGTTATATGGCTACTTGTGATCCTCTTTTTGGTCTTTCACAATAAATCTTAGATGATTATCTTATTGATTACTTGCTTGGTATTAATAATCGTTCACCTATGCATAATGTTTCCTCTTCTACTCCGGCCATTGATATTACTCCTTCTCATGATTCTACCTCTTCCAACATTGCTTCTCCTGATACATCTCCTATTAATTTGCACACTATTTCACACTATGTTGATGATCCTATTGATAGTGTTCTTAGTGAAATTCTCATATCTGAGACTCTATCTGATGAACATGAGGTGGTTGATAGTCTTAGTTCTCCTTCTTTCGATACTGCTGAGTGTGATTCACCTACTCCATTGTTGCCTTCTCCTGAGATTGCATCTAGCACTATCCATGACTCTCCATCATCTATCACCTCCGCTTCTCCTACTGATTCGTATCCTCTTGTTACATCATCTACGTCTCCTATTCCATAGTCTCCTATAGATGTGTCGTCATCCATCTCCTCACCTCCTAAAGGTGATTATGATGTTAGTCTTATTATTGCTATGGATATTCCATCTATATCACCTACTACAACTTCCTCGACACCTATGGTTAGTATACCTTTAACATCAAAATCTCCCTCATCACCTTTGGACATTCCTATGATCACTCATAATGGAAAATTACAACCCCTTAACAAATTATTGGCATCTCCCGCCATTCCATCACAAGATGTCATCTCTCTCATGCATGTCATAGATCAGTTACAATCTCAAGTTCAGTCCCTCACTTTAGAAAGTAGGGCTTACTATGCTTCCATTGATAGCAATTCATTACATGGTAACCTTGTCCCTAATAAGATTCATAACTTGGCATTCCCTTAGGAATTTATCATGCCTACTTTCACATATTTCGATGGTACTAGTGACCCTCATGCTCATCTCTTACATTATTGTATGGCCATGACCTCTTATTCTAATGATAGACTATTACTTAAGGCCTTTTGCTATAGTCTTATTGATGAGGCATTACAATGGTACACTCATCTTACCTTTGGGTCTAGTAGTACTTTCTATGACATGGAGGATGCTTTCCTCCGTCGGTTTATACTTAACAATGCCGCTAAGGTTACTTATGACCACCTACCTATGCTCCATCAAGGCTCCACTAAATCTATCAAGGATTATATTTTGTGCTTCAATGCTTGTATGCATCAGTTGGTATTCCAACCTATAGATTTGGAGAAATAATTCATCTTCTGTTGTGGTTTCATTCTTCCACTCAAGAAAAGACTACAGTATAATACATGTGAGTCATTCATTCTTCTATGTTACAAGGTTATCGATCTAGAACAAGATCTTCTCTCAACACACATCATAGATTTCGCACACACCTCTACAACTATTACCTCATCTAGTTCTCCGAAATTGCTTCCAGTTGAGCATCCTACACAATCTCCACCTTTTCCTCACAAGCAAAGAAAATAGGCTCAACCCACCTAACCACAAAAACATATTCCTTCTTTGGCTCTGTGGTAATCTACTCCTCCTGCCACTCCACCTCAGTCACGTGAGCCTTTACGTTTCTCTCATCATGCTCGATCACATGATGTGCTGCGTATTTTACTTAATGAGTGATTAATCCACCTACCGTATAACCAGCACCATCCGTAGCATTGATTACAACGACAACATGACCATCCTTATTATAACTATCATCGCACCAATGGCCATAGGGATGGTGATTGTCTTGCCCTTCATGATCAATTTCAACAACTAGAGGATAAGGGCATCATATCCTTTAGTTCTCACTCATGTGAGCAATCCATATCTCCTTTACCCCATCATAGGATTTCTACTACAATTGAGTCATCTCCTACATCTAGTATTCTGGCCCTTACAGGTTCACATCAGTTTCTTACTCACCTGTGCTCTCCACCGCATCCATACACCACTGCATCATTACATCCATTACACCCATTGCCTCCATCTCATTCATTACATTTACTCTATCCACCACATCACGTTGGTCCATCACATTAGATTCCATAACACTCCACTATCACGCATTCCATTGTTGCTCCATATGACATTCAATTTGGTTCATATACTCATGATGCTTCTATCCCACATACTTCCATCGCTTTGCATCGCCTTGGTTTTTGGACAATGATGAGTGAGTACAACAAAACAATAATTTCATACAAAGGGAAATATAATACACACTGCATATCTCTTTTGCCTATGAAGATATTGGAAGGAAATTTAAGTAGGTCAAAATGTATTTGCAGTTATTGACTAATTCAACATTTTTCTGATTTGAGGTTTCCTAAAAAAAAAATTGTGTTTTAGATAAAATTTCATTGTGGTGCCTTCAACAAATAAGAAATGTCATGTTAATACATGCCAAGTATGCACTACTTTCTAGACTAATAATAACATGTCACTTTGTGTGGATATTTCACCAAATAATTCATATAATTTTTTTAAAAATAAAAATTATTTATCTCTACATGTGTGGAACACATAACGATGAGAAGATTTAAGGAAAATCACCAAAATATAAAACACATTATTGTTATCTAAAGTATGCACTATTTACGTGCTTTAAAATAGATCAACTTGTTATTAGTTTGACGTAGTTCACATTTATATTAAAAAGAGGAAATATTATATACATATCAAAAGAAAATTATAACATTCACTAAAATATTACAATTATTGAATCCAAATTTTTTTATTTAAACATCAATTTTATATTGGCAATTGCTAAATTAATATTAAATGTACCTTTTTATGTGTATGCCACCAAAAACTACATGCCATCCTAGTTGAAATATCAAACAAATATTTCCTTACAAATAAATATGATGTGTAATAATCATTTCCATTTGTTATCATGTAGTATAGTTGATAAAACATTGAAACAATAATTTGTAGGTAGTGAGTTCTAGTCACTAGAATGGCTAATGTGACACAAATTATAAATATTTATGGCCACTATTATAACAACATAAACAAAAAAGTGAAGGTTTTTAATTACTAGTAAATATGTAAATTGGAAAAAATGAAAGAACTAAAAAAACAACACATTATAAAACAACTGAGATTTCAAGGTACAATCATTCCATTTTCAAATTTTACATTATTGGAGCTATTATCTAACCAAATTTTACAATACTAAAGCTTACGGACTTCATAATCTTGAGCGACATGAGATAAGACTAGAGAACATTCCCAATTTAAGAATGTTCCCCCAAAAATGTGTATAACACTAAATAGGAAGTAGCTACAAACATATTCTCAAACAAAGTCACTCGTGTAGTATTTATTTGTGTTATTCAAATCATGAAATTCTTGGAAGAGAAAATCTGCATCAATCCCTGAAGTGAGCTTTTAGAGCTCATCACAATCATCAAAAAGGGTTTGTTTCTAGGAATATGTTTGGTTGGAGGAATTAGAATCAAAATCAATAGAAGACAACCCAACTGCAAGAAGTCTTTAATCTTTAACTCTGCATTTTCAATAAAGGATTAATCTAGAAAGGGATTTTAGAAATTAAATATTTTGAGGAGATCTTGTAGAGAACATTAGTTCATCTTGATGATTTAACTTATCTTCTTCATAATAATGGTGAGAAAAATTGTCCGATCTTGAAATGATGGCTTTATCATAATTTGATCTTGATGTTGATTTTTTGGCAAACTAAACTGCACCAAATCTAAATTCCTTTGTAAACTCAAATACTTTTCCATTTTTAAATTCAAGTCTTATAAATATTTTGGCACTACAAGGTATATAAATCTCAAAGGCTTTCTTGATCAGACTCACTTTCATGATTCAAAATGTCTTCTTCCATTTGGCTCACTCACTTATGTAACACAATTCCAACATTCTTTTGCCCATATTATTTTAGTTTTGATTTTACAGGGAGTAAACCCCAACAAGCTTTAAATGGATCTAAAAACAAGTTTGCTTCGTACATAGATTAGTGTCTCCTAAATGGAAAAACCTAACTTGCAACTATATGACCTCTTTAATGTGGCAACAACAATTTTAACTTAGTTATTGAAATCGAAGATCATTTTTTTTAAAGCAATGGAACGTTAAAGCCATTGACTACATCATGGATCGACAAATTATTTTTTCCACAATCTCTCAAATTTTCTCAGTCTCGCGCCTTTGCATAACACATCGTCTCTTTCCAACACTACAAAAAACAATCCGGCTTAGTTCCTCTATTTAAATCAAGAAGAAAACAGAAGAATGATTGTGTCCACCAAGTCAGATTTATTAGCCATCATATTTACTAACTTGATTCCCTTTTTATATACATGTTTCATAGTCTATTATAATGAATGCCTTATTATCAGTCCACACTACTACTCATTTTCCTTTTCTTTACATGTTCCTGCCCTTCATATTTCCTTGCATTTCCTTCACGTTTATATATTTGGTTTACATTCTCTCTTTTCCTATTGACATCTCCATTACATCATAGGGTGCAATTGCTAGTTTATATTCAAAGTTATTCCATCCTACATCAAATATCGAATTTATTCCATGTACCACCAAATACTTTCCCCCACATAATCTAGTCTCAATAATTACGCCGAAAGGCATTCCTTCAGCTGGGTTCAAGCTGAGGGCTCTCTGACGCATGTCAGAGAGGAGACGGGCAAGATGAAGTCGTAGAGGATGATGTCGATCACGGATGTAATCTAACCCTCCATGTGGTGTACACCTCCATGCCTGGACAAAGATCATAAACCATTTTAGGCAAAGGAACTGTTGATTGTGAAATTTCTCCTGCACGCAAGTAAGGGTTTGGTGTAGTTTTTGTACACCTCCATGCCTGCACAGAGATCGTAAACCCTGTTACGCAAAGGAATTGTTGCTTGTTAAATATCTGTTACACGGCATTAAGGGTTTGGTGTGTTTTTTGTAGTGTACGTTGAAGCATGGCTGCGTCAAAGGGGAGGGGGCGTCGGTCAAACTGTACACGGAAGAGGTACACCGTTGTTATCCCAAAAATGAGACTAGGTATAAATATTTATGTGAAGGCTAGATTTTGTTGCTTTTTTCAGTGTGTCATTGTTTTTTTGGTTGTTCCGTGGGTAGGTTTTGAATTATGATTGCCTTTGTGAATGAAAAAAACCCTTCCTAAATGATAGGCTAACACACTTGTTTGTTTTTCTGTCATGGGTTTTACAAGGTTTAGGGTTTGCATGCTTCAGAGGCCTATGTGAAGATGGTGGCGAGCATATACATTCTTCTCGGGGTCTGTGGGGATTTTGTTACTTTTTCCAGTGTTTCGTCGTTGCTCTGGTTGTTCCGTGGGTAGGTTTCAAATTCTAATTGCCTTCGTGAATGAAAAAAAACCCTTCACAAATGACAAGGTAACACAGTTGTTTGTTTTTCTGTCATGGGTTTTACCAGGTTTAGGGTTTGCATGCTTCAGAGGCCTGTGTGAAGATGGTGGTGGGCATATACATTCGTCTCAGGGTCTTAATTTTGAGCAACTTATTGCAAGCAGACAGAGTGCTTTGGGTAATTTGCTTCCACTGCAAGATCATTGATATCCAGAAAGTATTAGAGGTTATAAATAAGTAAATCTAGTAATCTAGTATGTCTTTAAAGTAGTTCATGTTATATTAAGAATATACAAAAGTTAAGAGGTTCTGGTGTTATTAACTAGCACCAATATATAGAATTTTTCACCAGCGTCTTGTCTAAAGCTGATTATTTTTTATGTGAATGAAATCATTAATCATTAGGCTAATAAAATAATTGATGGTTCGACTATTCTTCGACAGTAACGCAAGTGATGCTCTTGATAAGCTACGGTTTTTTAGTGTAACAGAGCCAGAATTACTTGCAGAAGGGGGTAACTTGGAAATCTGTATCAAACCAGATCCTGAAAATGGGATCATTACTATTTTGTAAGTCTTGTATGGATGAATCACAAATTAATTCTTGTTTGTACCTTCTGATAATTGGTTGACACAAGCTTGTTATTTTCATCCAGATGGATACGGGCATTGGCATGATCCAAGCAAGAGCTAATTGATTGTCTTGGAACCATAGCTCAGAGTGGAACTTCAAAGTTTTTACAAGCTTTGAAGGTTAGACAATCTTTTGCTGTTAGGTATGTGGTCTATGACAGGATGTGTTCTCAACATACTACTTTTCTTTATCAGTTGTTATAAGATAGTTTTAATAGTATGCTAACAAGTAATTATGGAACTATATCTGTATGTTTCTAGGTTTCTTTATGTCCTTGTTTTATTCTGGATTTTTTGCTTGTGAAATCTTATTGTTATTTACATTTGCTTTTTATGCCATTTCTGCAGGAATGTCTTGGAGAAAACAACAAAACTGTAGAAATTATCAGTCTGAAGTTAGTTGCGTTTCAGCCATGGTAAGAATAGGAAAATAACAAAATCTATAGGTTTGCTACTAGAGAGAGAATTAAGTCAAAAACTTAAAAGTAATGGTGTTCAAATGTGACTAACAAGACTTATATTTATCTCTTCATGTTTATTTTTTAACACTCTTCCAGAAAGGCACCCTATTCCTTCTTATCGCTAAACTTATCATCCAAAAAACATCACTTCTTTTACTTATAAATTACTCTTTCGGAAGATAGAACTTTGTGTGTGCTTAAGTAATGCCTTTCTTACTGATTATTGAAGAACCAGATCTCGTTTTAAGATATTTTTCTAAGCTACATTTTTATTTTAATTTTTTCTTTACTATTACAATTGACAAATGCCACGAAATCTCTCCTCTCTCTTTATATATATGTCTTGGAGGAAACAACAAAACTGTAGAAATTATCAGTCTGAAGTTTGCTCTATTTCAGCCATGCTAAGAATAGGAAAATAACATAATCTCAACCAATATAAGGTTGGGAACTACCTTCAATCAATGTTATTCCAAGAATGTTTCACAAGAGGGAGTTTCTTGTATTTTGAAGTATACATGACAAACAAAAAGTAGGATAAAATGTAGCTATTATAAGGCTGTGAAAAATTACTCTATAGCTGCTATAGGTTTGCTACTAGAGAGAGAATTAAGTCAAAAACTTAAAAGTAGTGATGTTCAAATGTGACTAACAAGACTTATATTTGTGGGCTTTTTAGTGGTTAAGGTAGCTTCCAAATATATCATATTGAATATCTCCTTGATGTCCCAATTCACTTGCAAAAGCTTCAGATTCTGAGGTTGCCTCTTCAATAGGCTTATATGTTCATTCAATTGGATATTCTTTTGTTTCTCAAGTTATCTTTTCTCTTTGTCACTTCTTCAACTATTTATGCATGGTCATGCATTTCTTGTTCCACTTGGAACTGTAAATTTTGATGTTCCTTTGTCAATAGGTTTATATCTCTATTCAATTAGATATTCTTTTGTTTCTCTTTTTATCTACTTTCTTTTTTCTTTCTTCAATTGTTCTTGCACGGTAATACCAACCTAAGCTGGTGATGCAGAATTGGATTATCCAGGACAACTTTTTATGTGTATTTATGAACTTCAATCATGAAAATGCCCCATTGTCCATGTATATCTCTTCATGTTTATTTTTTAACACTCTACCAGAAAGGCGCCCTATTCCTTCTTATCGCTAAACTTATCATCCAAAAAAACATCACCTTCTTTTACTTATAAATTACTCTTTCGGAAGATAGAACTTTGTGTGTGCTTAAGTAATGCCTTTCTTGTTGATTATTGAAGAACCGGATCTCGTTTTAAAATCTTTTGCTAATCTAAATTCTTATTTTAATTTTTCTTTGCTATTATTATTGACAAATGCCATGAAATCTCTCCTCTCTCTTTATATATATTTCTTGGAGGAAACAACAAAACTATAGAAATTATCAGTTTGAAGTTAGCTTTGTTTCAGCCATGGTAAGAATAGGAAAATAACAGAATCTCAACCAATATAAGGTTAGGAACTACCTTCAATCAATGTTATTCCAAGAATGTTTCGCAACAGGGAGTTTCGTGTATTTCGAAGTATACATGACAAACAAAAAGTAGGATAAAATGTAGCTATTATAAGGTTGTGAAAAAAATATTGTGTAGCTGCTATAGGTTTGATACTGGAGAGAGAATTAAGTCAAAAAACTAAAACGTAGTGATGTTCAAATGTAACTAACAAGACTTATATTTATACACACCATAATCCTTCAACAACCCTTCCCGAGTTGGTTATTTATAGGAAACAATGTGCTTGCATTGACCATCATAATTTGCCTTGTCAAGTTGGGTAGCATACTTTAAATTTTGTCTCTCTTATGCTAAAATCGTCTATTTTGTTATGCCTATCTATCATCGGAAGTGATGTGGGAGTCTCTGTTAAACCTTGTGGGATTTTTAGTGGTTAAGGTAGCTTCCAAATATATCATATTGAATATCTCCTTCTAAGATGTCCCAAATCACTTGCAAAAGCTGCAGATTCTGAGGTTGCCTCTTCAATAGGCTTATATGTTCATTCAATTGGATATTCTTTTGTTTCTTACGTTTTGCATTTTTGTTGCTGCTTGAAACAGGAAAATTGGTGCTCAATTACAAGTTATCTTTTACCCTTGTTTGGATGCAAAACAACTTATTCTGAAGGTTTTCATCGGCGGCGGGAAAAAAAGGTTGTTGGGAGGAAAAAAAGGTGCGGTCATCTTCGGTTTTATTGATGCTTTGTCCATTTGTTTGTTGTTCATTTAAGCATGCCATGGACTTTAAAAATAAATTGTAAACATGTTTGTTGGAATGAATACCTTAGGTTTTTTTTGTCTTGTTTGCATACATGTTGCTATTTTTTTTTGTACACTGCATATCTCTGACTGCAATTTTTGTGTTGTATACATCTAGTTCGCTTGTGATAATATTGCATGGAAATTTCAATGTGTGTTTTTTTTTCTATGGTTGGATGGCTTTACCTTTTGGAAATTGTTTTGTGTGCCTCTTTTCTTATGCTTTGTAAAGATGCAAACAATATATGCCCTGAATAATAATGGCATAAAGGAGCATGTGCCTTTCTTGTTAGCATGATTCCTAGTGTGTCGAGGGAGTTATCTCCCTGGGAAGCCACTTTGAAGCGTTCCGCAAGCAACCCTTGCAGAGTGTTAAAATGTTCAACAGGGAGGTTTTTAAAGTTGCCTGCCTAAAAAGAAACCTTCTTTCTCAACTTATCGTACATTTTGCTTCGGCTACTACTTTCCCTAATGTTTGGATGTTTTCCTTTTCAGTTTAAAAGAATGAGGACTAGAAATACAATTATCACTCCCGTGGTTGGTGTAACTGTTATGACACTGCACTTGCAAAGAGAAAAACAGTTTAAGAGGACTCAGTTTGTTTCAAACATTTTACACTACAGGCAACCAAAACCACCTAAACCGGTTATAGCATATTTGGTTAGAGAGTGACTTCACCTTTTGCCACAAAGCCCTTTGTATTTGTCCAAATTTCATACTATCGGGCCTCATTCCCGGGGATTTGGCCTGGTCTACGATTCTAAGGAGGCTGCAATGGCATGTGAACCTTCCTATAAATTAAGAAAAATGGGTGTTGTTGTTGCAAAACAAGAAAGCGGAAAAAATAAAAACAAAGCTACAAAGAAAATTGTTGGTGCTAGTAAGAAAAAAAAAGAACATAAAAAATGATACCCTCCTCCCCAAACACCTTGTAAACGAAAACAAAGTTATAGACTGTATATCGTTATAGGATTTTTTGTAAGGATTTTTTGCAAGTATACATGAAACAATGAGCCATACTGTGGATCTGTAAATATTAACCCGAATATACTACTTTGTTTTATCTAACAACATGTACTTTGGTTTTTCTGGGTGTAAACTTTTGCAATATATATGTTGTAAATGCAATTTTTTACCTTACCATATTTGATAGAATACGAAATGAAAATGTTAATTTCACATAATGAAATACCAAACAAAATTTTGAAAAATGTTTGTTTGAACATGTGTATACTTCAAACTTTAGTGATTTGTTATGTATTGAAAGATGAATCGTTTTTTGAAATGTTTGGATTTTTTGGAGAAGTTTGCATATTCCACACACATCAAGTTCATATATAATAGAAGCTACAATTTGACGTGATAGGCATTATGTAAATAATATGTATTTTTTTATATTTATTCTATATGCAGTAAATACGTTATACTCTATTTTACTGTTGGTTTTTCTCTGAATCTTCTAGATCTCCATTATTTCCTACCATGGGCTCTATATACTTCAACGTGGGAGCTTGATTTGCCTCTCTGGGGTTTGAGTTTGTACTAAGCTAAACCCTCCCTTTATTTATCTTTTACCATTGGATTTCAATGTCAAAAAACTTATATATCGAACCCAGATCTGGATTAAGCCTTGAATAATAGAGGCTTTTTTATTTTCTTCATCCAAATCGCCATTTTAATTTCTACTATCAAGCCTGCATTGGATTTTTGACTTATAACCAGCCATTTTATCTTCCCTTCTTCTGTATGAAAAGACTACTCGACATAGCTCTCCATTGCTTCTGAGTGGTCGAGTTATTTTACTTTTGTGCGTTCTTAGTTTTTTCCATTCTTTACATTCAACTGTGAATTTTACCAAAAAACTTTGTGTTTGTATTAAATTTTCTAAGCTCGATTTTTTGTTGGTCTTCTACTTTCACGGCCGTAATATGGGTTATAACTCAGTTCTTATCTTTGATTTGTGTTGCAATGGGTCTGTAAGCAACACAAATATTCAGTCTGGTCACAAAAAATAAAGAAAACAATGAAATTGCGAGCGATGTGTAAACAAACACTCACCGTATCTTGACCCAACACCTTGGCATTGGCCAAAGAAATCTAGTGTTTCCCTTACAGTCATTTCTGCATGGTGCAAATCATGTTGGCTAATGTAAGCAGATGTTCTTTGTGGCACAAATTATGTTAACGAGTGTCCATTGTAGGTCACATTTCTTGCAATATGTTAAAAGAAACAAATATTCATAATTTTTTGCAAATGCAAGCGACCACATTAGTCTTTGCCCTATCTCAAATAGATCATAAGAATAAATTGATTTATTCACCAAGACCTATACAAACAACAAATGCATCCACATATTTTAACAGAAATGAACAATCTCAGCTTCTCTAAACAACAAATCCCCTCACTAGGCAAGATAAAATAAATAGAGCTTGAACTTACTCTGAGATTGCATTCAGGTTCTCCAGCCAGAGTTGTAAGCAATGTAGTTTTCCCAGCACTAGGTGGACCAAGAAGCAGTGTCATCCTGAATGCATCAATGATAGGTTATTGACAAGATTAAAAATAGCCCCTCAATCCTCAATTTATATAGTTTCGACATCTTAAATTTCAGAGATGGTAACGTACACTTACCGTAAAGGCTTGAGGATGCCACTTACATCATGAAGGATGGTGAGAGTTGTTCTCTTTTACTGCAATATGTGCAAGTAGTTGAGAAATCCCTGCACAACAACATTGATTCTTGTGCAGTTTAATAAAAAGTCAACAAATTCGAGGACATTCTCACCCCACTACCTAAAAGGGTAGACAAAGTCCTAAAATGTGGCAATCCACCATAAGATTTGGGGTGTCGGTTTCTTCTGCTCTCTCAAACACTAGTTCCATGGAATCATTTATAATTTGTGAAATGGCTAGAAACAGAGGTGGACATTTCTAATGGTGGTTAAATGTTTCAACCTTAAGAATGTTACAATGTAGCAAATTACTGAGGAGGCCCAAAAATTGTAAGCACATTTCCTCAATTTTTATACTCCATTAATAGCAAATAATTGGAAGCAACAAACATTGCATTCAAGATTGAAAATATTAAGAAATTGTTGATTAATTGCTATTAGGTTGGTTTACTTGTAATTTTTGCAGCACCCTCTTCTTAAATTGGCATTAATTTTTGAAAGATCACAATACATTTCCATTGGCTACGAGTTCAGATTGTGAATAAAGTTAGTTCAAAAGAACCCATACAATTTAATTCTTGTTGGGTGCAGTTGGAGTTGGGTTCAATCCGTAGTGACATATCCATCTGCTGATGTTCTCTCCATTTTTAACTTTTTGTGCCTTCTCTCCCACTCTGTCCTATTGATACAATTTTCCTTTTGTGCTCAAATTATAAACCTTGCACTTGCTCCATTTGTGCTCTGCTCGATTTATCATGAATATGAGTATGGCTGGCTTTTATTTTTAGACATGTGTTGTCTTAAAGTATGAATATATTTGAAATATATGCATATGGCTTGATTTCCATAAAAATACACCCAGTTGTTTCCTTGAGCTCTATGTATTGCATTGTTGATTGAATGAAGAATTGACCCACCCAGAAAAGTTTGTTGCCCTGCTGATTAGGTATTTCTTTCTAGCTGATCTGTTCCAAATTCCCAACTTAGACAATTTCCTGTGAGTGGAGGCATGGCTATAGACATAGACCATACCCCTTCATCAAATTTTAAACCTTGGCATAATGAGTAAACTCTTAGATTTTCCATATGAGGAAAATATCGGCCATTTCAGGTTCAGAAGGCACACTGTTTTTGAAAGCTTAATAAATCGGTAGCAAAAGCATGACAAAAAATAAACACAAACAACACGAACAAGTGACAATTGGATATTCCCTAAGCCCCAAGCAAAAGAGCAAAGATGCATGCTTATCGCAGCTTCTGACAAAAACCTTCGTTTCCAAGTAGTTGTAAAAAATCCAACCCACCAACTGCTACACAGTCACGCAAAAAATAAATTAGGCTCCTATTATCCATATGGAGTTGGACATAAGATAAGAAAAACAAGATTTCATAAATTTACAAAAAAACTAATAAAGGTTTGTCTTAATGTTTTGGTTGACCCTAGCTTGCTTAAGCCTTATAATTTTTTAAAAAGATTAAACTCAACCTCTAAAATGAAGTTAAGAGGGCTTCTTTCAGCCCTTAATGTGCCAAGAAATATACAGCAGAGAGGATTCGTTTGTTGAGTTTGTTCTTTTAAAAAAGATGCATCTTATAATATATATTGTATATCATATTGCACAAGAGGAACACTACATACAAACTAGATACATTTAAAAAGGAAAGCCTATTCGACCACCTGTTATGACACACTGTCAGCCATTAAAGTAACCAAATTATTTTTCAGTAGTGAGGCCACAACCAAAAAGTATACGGTCAAACCATGTAAAGAGGTGTTACACTATTTCATTATCAATAATAGAGTAAGATGTCAGTTAAAATGAAGAACATAATCACACAATTTAGAAAGAATGGAAGTTAGAATGAAGAACAAAATAACAGAAAATAGAAGATAACCATTATTCCAAGTAAATCCCAAATTGTTTGCAAACAAATCAAACTGTAAGCTAGCTTCCCATCACTGAACCACGGCCCTTAGGCTACATGCTCTAAATATGAATACAAAGTAATATCTCAACAAAAGTTCAAAATCACTTATGGTAAGTTTTCTAATATAATGATTTATTTTTTTTATATAATAAGTATCTCTTAATTATTATGTAGTGGAATTTAATAAAGATATTTATATTTAGGTACATTCACAAATGGTAAGTTTTTTTTGCTTGATCATTTTTCGGACACATTTTCTTATGCAAGCTCTTCTTCCGTGCTAAAATGGCATTTATAGAATACACTTATATAATGCATATCTCTATTAAATTTTTCCTTATTCGAAAAAAAGAATCCATAGCTAGCTATTATTTCAAACTCTTTTTCCTTGGGTATGGCTTCATGTGCATTCACAGTTTTTAGATTTGTTCAATGATAACATGTTTGCTTCACCGTTCATTAATTTTTTGCTTCCTCCTTTTTTAAAAAACTTATTTATACAAACTCACTGCTACTATCTATTTGCCTGTTATCATTCTTTACATTTTTTTCTCGCTTCCCTTCCACAATGGAATTTAATAACAAAAAAATGGCCTTTTGTGATTGGTGGCATTGCATTCGATTTTACCTTTTTTGTGCAAACTCTAAGCTACTATCCTTTACCTTGCCATCAATATTTTGATCCACTTCAACCTTCCCTTCCACATTTTCTTTTAGTAAAAAAGAAATATCAGGTTAGATTTTCTAGGTGGGGGCATAACATTCAGTTTGCTTGTTTGTTTTGGTGTGTTCTTTCACCTTCTTGGTTGACTGTTTCATTTTTCATGCAGCGCATCCATTCTCCTCTACTATTTTCATTGAAAACATGGACACAACTTTAACAGAAGGAGGTGTTACGCGCCTAATGTCCAGTTTCTTAGATACGAGTTCCACATTCCGGCTCCTCAACATTTGTCCTGTGTGCTCTCTATTGAATAGTGAAACCTAGCATTGAGTTGACCTTTCTGATGGTATTCACATCCAGAAGGCATTGTTGCCCTCCAAGTTTTCGAAACTGGTTTTGGACAAAACTTTGAAAGAAGGCACAATAATTCAGCTGCAAAACACTATTTGTAGGATGGTCAAACATGAAATGTAAGTAGTCAATATTTTGACTTCCCTTTCTTCTTTTCTATCTCGCACAATATTTTCTAACATTTTCATTCCTTACACTTCCTGCCTGCAGGACCGTTTTAATTACCGATATGGATATAGTGAAAGAAACATATCCGTAGATTGGTTCTCCTTCCCGGATCCCCAGCCATGTTATTCATGGAAAACAAGCCTGTGTTGACTAGCCTAAGGGTGTGCCCAAAACTTTGTTTCCGCAAACACTGCCTCAAAATATTTATGCTTCCTCGAAATCAGCATCGAAGGCCATCTTCATAAAAGACTTGAACATGACCATGCGTGTTTGGTCCATAGAGGGTAGAGCGGTGGCGAAAAACTCCATGCTGACATATAGTAATGATAACGGAAATGGTTGTTTCTTTTTATTCGATTTCGTGGATAGCAGAGGTGGTGAAATCCGTGTCACTTGTTTCAATGAGATTGCGGAAAATTTCTATGGCATGATAGAAAATGAAAAAACGTACACCATCTCTAACAGAAGAATTGGAAAATTAAAAGAAAAGTTCAATAACCTGAACAACGTACTCGAAATTTTCTTGTCGGCATCATCCATTGTTCAGCCTTTGCATGTTAATAATGAAATCATACCTTTGCACCACTTCCACTTTGTCCCCATCAATAAATACCTGGAGGACCTACCGGATCTTTTGTTGACATTCTTGGTGTTGTTCTTGTTATTTCTCCATGATCCACCATTCACAGACATGATCAGACAGAAACGGTGAAGCGAACAGCACAGGTTAAAGACATGTCTAGATTTAGTGTTTCCATCACTTTGTGGGGTCAACATTCAATTGCACTTGGAGAAGAGCTAGAAGAATTCCTTTCAATTCCACAGAAACTAGTTCTTGCTCTTAAAACAGCTCGTGTTTCCAGCTTCAACGGAACATCTCTTGATACTATATCCACTACAAAATGGTTTGTCAATCTAGTGATGCCTGAAATCCTCTCTCTACAAGAATGGGTTGTATCTAATGCTTTCAATGTCCCCACACCATCTATCAAAAACAAGGTTCTAGGGCCTCCATCTACCTTTTCCTCTCCGGAAACAATAGATCAGGTCCTGCAAATGGGTAACACAGAAAAAAATGAATGGGCTACAATTACAGAAAAAATCACAGACATTACATTGGACAATTTGTATTACTTAGCATGCCCTTTAGTGAAAAATGGTACACAGTGTCGCAAGAAAGTGAAAGAACTAGAAAACGGGTCCTGGTTTTGTGGGAAATGTAATGTTCCTATCCAAAAATGTGACTACAGGTATGCACTCTGTCTCACTTTAAAAGATGACACAGGAGAACTTCAATTCGTAACTGCATTTGATGAGACTGCTGAAAATATAATGGGCATCAAAGCTGAAGACTTGCAGTTTTTGAGCATAGATGACAGTGCAACAACCGAAATTGCAGACCAAGTTATAGGCCACGAATATCAATTTATGCTTTCCATCAAAATTGAAACATACCGTGAGAAGAAGCAGTTTACATGTGTCATTATAAAGTCCCACAAACTTAAAGTTGTGGCTTCCCTTCCCTGAATGATGTTTACATAACAATATATAGGCTTCCCTACATTCATGTTCCCCCCTTATAAAGCTCTCTTGGTCTCTTGATATGCTATCACCCTTTCCAAGAACTCTTTCTTGCACAAATGAATGTTTAGTTGTTCCTTTTTTCTCTGGTTTTGTTTATGTAAACTTGGGTTCAATGAATATCGATATATATACCTTTTGTTTTGTATTTTTTAACACACTCTATACGTTGTTGAATATCAATAATTGGAATTCCTAAGCCATTTCCTTTAAAAATTAAATATTAGTGATGGTCTTTTATATTGTATGGACATGTTATTTCCTTCGAACACTTTCCTGTATTCATAACTTTCGTTGAATGAGCTTTGCTAGTGCTATGTTCCTTTACTTGTAATATACATGCACACTACAACTTTTGTATTCTTTTGTTTTACTCCATGTATGGCTAGATACACACTTTTTCCTTTACTTGTCTCATAATTTTTCTCCTACCGCAGAGCGTTGCAACATTCCCCGTGTCTGCAGAGCAACGATTAGCTCGAAGAAGAGAAATCTACGCCAGAAACAAAGAGTAGATAAATGCAGATCAACGCCACTGTTACCATGCAAGAAAAAAAACACCTTGCACATATTTTTTTCCCCATCTCGCACCATTCCGGTCCCTGACACCTGCCCTTCCTTCACCCCATTCCACCTCTCACAGTGCCTCCTCGTCCAATGCCGCAAATGTTTTGCAGTCTCCACCTTCCGCTCTGCTTTACCCGTTCCTTTCAAAAAACACTTCCACCCTTCCCTTCTACGAGGCCCGTGTACCCTTGGATACACAACACTTCCCTTCTCAATCAACACATTCCTCTTCCCCCCCATCAACCACGTACTCTCCAATGTCCTATTCTTTCTCCCTTCATATTGATGCTCTGTCGACCTCTTCACATTCATTTGTGCTACCTTCCCCAGCTACCAATACATGCCAAAATCTTGATGGTTGTTGTTCTACCACAATGTTCCCTTCCGAGCCATCCGCCTCTTCTTCATCCTCCTTCGCAGATGCACAAAGGCGTTTCCACAAAAGGATAGATTCCCTTTCCACTGCAAGCACATGCACTATCTGTTTAGAGAATTACCCTGGCATTCAAACTAGGTGTTGTTCAGGATCTGTCCTTTGCTCCAAGTGCAGGCTTGAGAAACAAGGACACCAATTTTCTTCTTGGAACAACATGGACCCTGGTGTCCAGCCATCCGTACTACAATCTTTGACACAAGTTGAAGAAATGTTGATTGCTAGAGTTAACCCAATTCTCCAAGTAACCCATGCACGTGGTGGACAATACAAATACTCTGGGCACACTATAAGCTTCCCCCAAAATATCTCTTCCATAGCAAAGTACCTCCCTCGACGTCTCGGTGATTTGGATCTACTTCTTGTGCAAAAGGCAGGCTCCCAACAAACAAAATATGATTTCTACATTAGTAGATCTCGTGTATGGCAGACACTTCAATACAAAATTTTACATGACCCTTACTACAAAGATGTTCTCATTGATAATGAATCCCTCAATGCTCTTCCTGTACAACAAACAAATATTTCCTCCTCCCTCAACTCCATACCAATGGACATCCCTACCTCTTCAGACACTATCGCACCTGATTCCAGTGATGATCCTTCACTCTGCACTTTAATTGACACCCATTCTTCTTCTTTCGTCCCTTCTGCCCACAACTCTGGCACCGAAGACGAGCAGATCTTGCAGTTCCTTCTCTCCCATGATCAAAACATGCCTTCCACCATGCCTTGGCCAGACATAAGTCTTTCTCCCATAAATGAATACACCACTGAGGGTTTATTTTCCATGGCATTCCTAACCTTCTTTCCTGAAGGTAAGGCTATGTTTAGGAAACCTCGCATGAAAGAGGTCCTTTTTCATGAATACACCCTCCATTTAATCTATTACCATGATAACCGCTTCGGTTCCCACCCCCCGGTTTCGCTATTTTTTTCTTAACCTCATCATGCACCATAGGAGCCAATCTACAGCAGCCGTTTTCATGCAGCAAAACCTAGAAAATGGCATACCACCAACTATAGCAGACCTCTGAAAAAAATTTCTTGAAGACCCTGCATATTCACTTCTGGATACCTTGATGCAGTTTGGAAATAACCTGCGAGGAACACGCTCCTTCTGGTCCAAATACAGAGGAGAGATATCAAACATGGTTGAACAATTGGGTGCACCTACATTCTTCTTCACTCTTAGTGTTGCAGATACTAAATGGCCTGATCTGCATAACTGTATGCCGGGTGTTCCGCCTCCTGATCATCGGTTCGCACAAAGATTTAGAACACACAACATTATCAACCACCCCCATCGTGTTTCTGCTTACTTGCACCAGAGGTTCACAATATTCCGCGAGGAGGTCCTGCAGAAACACCTTGGAGCCAAGGACTACTGGTACAGGTAAACAAAATTAAATGGTTCGTTTGCCATTCTATTGCTTCTCTTTATTTCTAACCACCTTCTTCTTGTAGGTACGAATGGCAACATAGAGGGTCTGCACATGTTCACGGTTTCCTTTGGCTCGAAGGTGCCCCCAATGTTGACACGATAGATTGGAATGACAATGCTTCTGTTGAAGCAACAAGACTGTACTTTGATCAATACATTTCTGCATGGAACCCTAGAGCTCCTGAACGTAGACCGACATTCTTACAAAGATCTCTCGAGGATGATCCTTGCTTGCTTTCCTCTTCAGAGGTTCTGGCTTCCAACCCTCTGCACGACCTCGAGGAACTTATAAACCGAGTTCAACGCCACACCAAATGTTCTACACAGACATGTCTCCGAAAAAAGGGTTCCAGAACTATATGTCGTTACAGTGCGCCTTGGGAAACACAGGCTTTTTCTTCCTTGACCATGGATGCCAACAAAAGTGTTAAATACCTTCCTTTCACGAATGATGACAGATTAAACATTCACAATAAATCCATGCTAGCTATATGGAGAGCCAACATTGACTGTCAGCCTGTATTGTCTCGACACACTGTTCTTAAATACATTGCAAAGTATTCCTCTAAAGCAGAGCAACGCTCTGAGACATACCACCAAATGTTGTCTAGACTTTGTTCGCATGCTAACCCCAATTTCCCTTCATCTTTTGCAATACGGAAGATGCTCATAGAAAGTGTTGTTGAACATGACATAAGTGCACAAGAAGCTTGTCACTTGCTTCTCAAACTTCCTCTTGTTGTGTCCAGCCGCCAGACCGTCTATTTGAATGTGGGCAAAAAAATACTTAGGCACCTTTCTGCATCGGCTACTCAGGAACAAGATACATCACAGCTTCTTGATGCGTACCTTGTCCGCCCTCCATCAATGGAGTCCCTTTCCCTTATCCAAATTGCTCGAGATTGGAGTTACAACAAATACCGAAAAAAGAGAAATGGAAACAACGCACTACACTAGCAATTGTCCGTGTGTACCCAAGGTTTTCCATCATTCCACCAACTAATACAGAGGCTTTCCACCTTTTCTGTTGGTCTGAGCTCCTGCTGTACAAGCCTTTCCAGAACATTCCTTCAGATATTGGTTCTTCACCAGATATTGTTTCTTCCAATTGGTGCCTGTTCAAAACCTCATACAAACCGTGACACGTTAGAAGAATAGACACGAAACTTGATACATATCCAGATGAATTGTCTGAATCTGACACAGACCCAATGCAAAAAACCGAGAGATTCTATGAATGAAAACTTTTGGCGGGCCTCCGTCCAGGACATTCTGAAGGTCTTGACCATCTACAAATGCTTGGCCTCTGAGAATTTGACTCCCGCTATGATTGGTCCTCAAACAGCGTTCCGGTTCACCTGGTCGACATCGCCCCGTCTTTTATCAAAAATTGTAAGGCGAGTTTTTTCCCTGACCATACAAATCCATCTAGCTTGTCTTCTCCGTCGACTTTTTCTGATGGCCAGCAACTAGCCTTCACTACAATTCTCCACCACTTTTCCTCGACGCACAGCCTGCCACCCCTTCTTCTCATTATTCAAGGAACTGTAGGAATAAGCAAGTCATTCCTTATCCACTCTCTCCAGTCTGCCTTCTCCTCCCTCGTTGCCCCTGCCATTTCACCCCTTCTTTTGCTTGCCCCTACTGGCGTGGCCGCTTTTAACATTTCTGCGTTGACCATTTATTCCAGCCTCCGAATTCCCATTCGAGATTTAAAACCCCTTGAAAGGCCAAGCTTTGGCCTCCTTTCAAGACTCTTTAAAACATGTTAGATACATTTTGATTGATGAAATGAGCTTCATTGGCCCTAAACTTCTTGCAAAAATTGACTTCCGCATGCATGAGGCCTTCTCGCAATTTCATACTTCCCCCTTCGGAAATAGATCAATGATTCTAGTTGGGGACCTTGGTCAACTTCCACCCGTTATGGACATTCCACTATATGCCAGCAATTCCTACGGTGGATCCCTTTGGCGCAAATTTCCTAATTCAATCTCGTTGAGATCTATATTCAGACAGCAAGGCTCTGCTCCGACTCAAGTTTCCTTTCGCAATTTGCTTCTCAACATCTGGAACGGTGTGGCCACCCTTCCAGATTGGGAGACTTTGATGTCATGCACCGATTCATGCCTCTCACAACAAGAACTTTTATACTTCCACAATGCCCCCCACCTTTTCTCAACAAATATTCTTGTTAAAAACCACAATTTACAAATGCTGAAGGAACTCAATTCTCCAATTACCTTGTCCATTGCTCTGAATACGAGAAGAAGTGACTACTATGATCCTGATGACGACCAACTAGAACAAATAGTGCTCCTTTGCAAAGACCAAAAAATCATGCTCACTGCTAATTTATGGATTGCTACCGGGCTTGTTAATGGTGCATCTGGCACCATCGTTGACATTGTCTATTGCCCTTCCTCGGCTCCACCTTCTTTGCCTTCTTTCGTTATTGTCAACTTTGATCGCTATTCCGGTCCTCCATGGAATCCGTCAAATCCCTCCCACATCCCCATCCCCCCCATTTCAAGAGGTTCTCATAGACAATTGCCTTTAAAAATGACCTGGGCATTATCAATTCACAAAGCCCAAGGACTCACCCTTGCTCGTGCCACCATAGACATTGGATCCACCGAGAGACCTGGCCTTACTTTTACTGCTCTTTTGCGAGTTCCCTCCTTGGATAACATTCGTATCTCCCCAGCTTTCTCCTTCGACAGTTACTCGAGAATTTCTTCTGCCTCCCTCCTGTAATTCCGAAAAAAGAAGAGCTTTGTCGCCTTTCCCTTCCATCCTCCCCCGCCTCCTAATCCATCCCCTGTAATCTTCTTCGTCTAAAACTCCCTGCCCCCGTAACATCCTCCGCGCATAACAATCTTGCCATTTCCTGTTTAGCTTGTGCGGGCCTTCCTTTTCGCTTCATCTTCTACATCATGCTCCGATGTACATCTTTGGTTTGTTATACTAAATAATATTATCTTCTGGCCCACTCTTCATTGCTCTTTGCATTCTCGCAATTGAATTGGTTTTTTTCCGCATTGTTTTCTGTACTGCTATCTGGTTCTTTTTTTCTCTTCCGTTGTGGCAATTCTTACGTTCTTCATTAGCAATTAATTTTCAACACCCCGTTGCCATTTCGACGTTCACATCGCACACCTCGCGTGCGATTGCTAGTTTACACAATATTACATTTTTTATTTTTTGGTTAACAAATGAAAATTGAGATTCTTGTAACAAATTATATATATGTCAAATTTATTTCATATATATTCTCAAATTATTAGCGGGGACTTACGCGACCCTTGTTTTATAATACTTTCAAATAATCTATGTTACTTCTTTTTGATTTTTTAAAAAAAAATATTAAAAAAAAAAAAACCAAACCCAAAAGAAAAGATAAAAAAAACGAACTCCCTCACCACCCCCACCAATAAGTTGGGAGTCTACCCCATGACCTTATTCACTTAAAACTGTGGTGGAACTAAGGAAGAGTACCTAAAATTGAAATCTTAAAACCTCATCTTGTGCGATCTATTCCATTAATGGTGTTGGCGACCGCGGCATTAAGTTATGGCGTCCCTGCACATGCATCTTCATCTTCAGTGAGTGCGCCATCAATCTAGAATCTTTCTATATGGTTATTGTGGCAATTGACAACTTCTGGTTGCATGGTAATTGCTAGTCACAGCTTCAATTCCCACGGAGTTAAATAACACAATCCGTGCACAAACCCTCATTGCAGGGTTCCATTAATGCGAGCGACTATCAGCTGCAGCCGACGGAGTTGCAGCAAACGGATGCCAAGAATGAGAGTATTCATGAAGCCACAATTGCCGAGCCATCCTCCTTTTCCTCGTCCTCCTACCCATCCTCCTGCTTCAACAAGGTATGCTTCTCTCTATTGCAAGCCATAGAGATTAAGCTGGGACATTCCTCACATTTTTAATCTGTAGATTGAAAAATAATTGTACACTCCAGACAATTCACAATAGCACGTGTGCTCATATGGGAAAGGAGATATTTTTAAATATCGCGGGTTTAATCGATCAACAAATACTCGAACATGTGGCAAGTTCGAGGTTTAGCTAGTCTATGGATTTTAACATTAAAGAAAAGAGTTTTAAGATGGGAGATCTACATGCACTAAAAAATATCATCTGGCTGTAGAATAATCTCGCATGGATTGTGCTCATGCAAAAATCTGAATTTTCGCAAAGCGGCAGATTGGTAAGGAACATATTACATTCGGACTATCAAAATCTTCTCACTTCAACAACTGTGGCAAATGTAGGTGCAAAAGACTACTGATGTTCTACATCTAAAACCCAAAACAGAAAATTATAAACATTTACAAGAAAATGCTATTATATAACTGTTATCACCGAATCACAACACCCTCCGATTTGCACAAGTGTGTGTGCTTGAGCTTACGGTGTGACTGGGTAACATGGGTACTATCTCCAAGTTGTGGGACTTGCTACTTGAGATAGACCTTTAGAGAAAGCTGGTTTTTGGTCATAAACTACGTGCCACAATCTACTCCTAATGCAGACAAAATTATCTTATCCTAATCAAACTTTCCAAGGGGCCAGGGAGAGAGAGTGCATGAAAGTAAAGGCTACACTAACAACGGCGATACACCAGAAAATGAGGGTATGAGAATAGTCTCCAATGTGTGAAAATGGAAGCAATATGCAGATTAGAGAGGGTGATGACAGTTCTCCACAGTCTAACAACAACATTCACAACACATTTTCATGCATACACAATAATAATAAATCCTTGCAAGAGCATAAAGTAGACACAATACATTTGCAATAAAATTAGAAGAGGAAAGAAGAATGCAAACAAACACAACAAGGGAAGATACATCCACAAACTTGCATCTATTGCTTCATTAATATGCATAGTTTAAACTATTACAAAGGGAAGGCCTGGATCACCATGCAAGGAGTCCACTATAAAGGCCAGCAGCACATTGGCTTCACAAAACCAAAATGACAGAGTTTTGCTACTCTACTATCCTCTACAATGAGCCCAACACTTCAATTTATAGGATTTTGAGAGGAGAGAGAGAGAGAGAGAATGTAATTCCCGAAATTCCCTTTCCCACCAATTACAATTTATGAGAAATGAATGTGGTTGGTGATTTTGGACCTACAAAAGCAATCCTAAGGTGTATCATAACCTGCAACAGTGAAATAATGATTTCCCATGCTCATTAAATGATTCTCCAACCACTTTCCAACAACCAAACAGAACTACGGACTCATTTTACTTAAAAATCTCACAATCAAATCGTCATCAATTCTGAATTTCTTGATTTTTGTATGTTGGTCTCGAAACCAAAATTCCAACGAGACCAATTTTGTGATTTCATTGAGAATTGTCTCCAGTTATGACTTTCTGAGTGAATGCAACTGATTTGGTTTTCAAGGGTTGCTTGCTCTTCACGGGACTGAGAATTAATTCTTTGGCTGGAATCAGAATTTAAATTATTTCCTTCTCCTTTCAATAACTTTTACATATATTTTAATGTGCTGGGTCATTTAAAATTGGTGGGCCCTTTTGTCCTTTCATTTGCATTTGGAAAGGTGGTTGGTGTTTAATGTTTTAAAACATTACATAGCTCAGCCAGCTCGGCTGAGTTAGCTTTCTCCACACATACTCTCCACGGGCTATGCATCCCCTTAATATGCGATGATTCCCTTTTTTTCTAAAATTGGTGATCTCCTGGAGCACTGATCCCTTTTTCCTGGATGTCAACCCTTCACTCTTGGATACCCCACCAATTCCAATCTTCATCAAACCCTTTTATATCCTCCCACATTGGTGTATGCTGAGCTGATCGTTAACCCACATCGCTTATTTCCACGTGATCACCGAATCGGCTTACCATGTCTCTCTTCGAATCCCATTGCATATGCGGATTCCCCACCGATTTCCTTGTAACACACATTACATGATTTGTCCCATCCTTCAATGCTGCCAAGCTCTTCGCATATTGTCGAGTTGGCATGGTTCAGTATATCCTTTTGCGGTGACACCCATTTCTCCTACGCCTCGGGCCATCTTGAATGTATGTAGGATCTATCTGATCTGGCCCAAGCTTGTACGTGTTTTAGGCTTCTAATCACTGTATCGGATGCACAAGGTTCATAATTCTCCTTTGGCCCGTGACTGTCCATCCTACTTGGCTTGGACCTCCATTGGCCTCATGAACTAACCTGGTTTGCCCGCGACTCAGACCATTGCACCCATTTTGACCCACACGACTTGTCTTGACTGGGCCATTCCCCACTTTTGTACAAGTGTCTTGTGGGACATTCGGGCTTTTTTGCCCCTCTTGTCCTGTTCGGCTGTGGACATGCTTCCACCTTTTACAAGCCTGTGATGCATAATCTCCTTGCGGGAAGTCGGCCCTCTTGCATCAATGATATCCCCCATAAGCTGTTGCTCATGCCTTTGGTTGGCAAACTCGCACTAGCTGCATTACACGCATGAACTCGGCTTGGACTCTCCAGTGGTATCCCTGTGCTTGTTTTGAAGACATTGTTTGGACCTCAAGCTCAAAGATCCTAGAGTCGACCCCTTAGCTCAATATTTCACCTTCCCTTATCGACCTGGCTTAGATGGACCTGAATTGGCATTGCTATGTATGAATCACTCTACTTGGGCCATGATCTTTTGGAGCATAAGCTCGAACTTGATTTAGAGTGTTGGTGACTCACCCTCTAAGTGTGTCAACTTGTCTAGTCAAACTCGGTTTGCCATCTGTTATCCCATGAGCTCGATGACTTCATATGGAACTTTCCCTAGTTCACTATTTCATGTGATTAGGGGCCTTGATTTCATGGCATTGAATCAACGTCTCAAGCCTTCCAACCGCTTGCCTACTCCATGCTAGTTCGATCTTAGAGCTCATGGTTACACCTGCATTAGCTCGGGTGAGCTTGCAAAGGCTTAAGCATGCGACTCCGCACACCGTGACTTTGATGGGGAACATAGCTTGCCCATCTAGCTCGGTCCCTATTTGACAATAATCTTCCTTGTTACGAATGTGGATTCCCCATCGAAAACCTGCTATGCATTTCTCATGACAACCAACTCTTTTAGCTCGATGTTGGGTTGACCTAGTGGTGATCGTTTTGAAACATCGAACCTATAGCTAGCTCAGTTATCTTAAGGGTTCCACTCTATTCGTTATGCAATACAATCTGGGAGCTCTTCCTCCTTATGAACAACTCATGGCCTTCACCATTCTTGTCACCCGATGCAATTGAGTGTCATTTTCCATTCATGGAGCTTCTGTATTGCTCAAGGAATCCTTGATCAACCCCCAGTGTGCTTAGATTGTAGAAGCCTCATTAGTGTTAAACTTTGCTCGATGTTTCACAAAGCCCTGATCGACCTTACACAAGGTTCAGTGCACAATGCAATGACTTTATGGAAAACATCAAGGAGCCACGTACTTAAATTAGCTCATGTAAAAGCCAACTCGATGGGAAATGGTTACGCTACATTTTGTATTAGGAGGTAGCTCGACCTCTTATGATATGAGCTCAATGAGTTACATCTAGAGCTGGAGGACTACCTCCTTACAAGTCTACACCTCCTTTAGACATTTTATGATATTTCTTGGATTCTTCAGCTTACCAAGGCTGACTGGAAGGTTGAGGAAGGTGTCTTGGAGTTGTGTACTAATTTGGCCATTCATTCTGTGGTTCCTAACATTTTACCTAAGTGGGCCCTTGAACCCAAGTAGTCCAAGAAGAGGAAGCTTGCCCTTTGTCCAATTTCCTTCAAGGGGAGTGCCTATCTAAGGATAACAATTTGGTGACTCACAGGGCCATTTTCCTACTAAATGGAGCTGACTAATTGGCTGAAGCTATCCATTAGGCATGGAGTCTGCACGGTTATCATAAGCTGATTCGAACTCTAAAAATATTGACCCTGAAGTGCTTGGAATGTCGCTGCTCGCTTCTGGAACTACCCTCCGCTTGTTCATCACTTTCCAACTTTCATAAGAAATCTTGAAATCAAAATTTGTGAGAGTAGAAAATTACTTTAAAACTTGAATTTCACCCATTCCTAGCAATTGCAATCCATCGAGGCTGAATGGCGAACACTGTATAGTTTGGACATCATGGAACTCTAGTAAGTTCCTCTTTCTTTCTTCTTCTGAATGTTCATTCTTTTCGACAGGCTGCTTGGGACACTACTGAAGGTTGCAAAGACTGTTATCAAGCTTTAGAGGTATGCATGGTGGCTACTGTTTGCTGCTCAAACACTGATTGAAGGCCGAGTGAACATTGAGGACTGTCATCTACTGCAATATCAAATTTGCCTCCAGGATTGCTTTCCTGATCTGAGAAACTTAGCTGCTGTTTCGAGGAAGCAAAAGAATTGAAGATTTGAAATCTGCCTCTTGACTTGATTTTAGTTGTGATGCATTTGTTTGAATTTGAAATTTGCAACTGTTACAAACAACTATGAGCTTCCATACTCTAGCAGTCTCTCCTTCTTGAAGCATGGTGAACTGTATACAAAGCATACACTACAAGCAATAGGACATGTGCACCAGCACTTAGAGAAATTAAAACATACTCTAAGTAACAATGTAGAGTGTGCACAAGCACTTCTTCTTCTAGGAAATGAAATCCTACTCATACTCCTACACTAACCAGAGGAATGAGCAACTAAACAAAACCTGCCACGGGTGTTGAGAAATAGCTACCCTTCCTTAAAAATTGCAGCCATGCAGATGATTTGGTACTTGACATGGCTGTGATTATGAGTGAAAATATGGCTGCAAATTGGATCTTCATCTCTTTAATCAAGGCATAAACCAAGAGTAAGATAAATAACTTTTATAAGCTATTGTTCATCCTGGTTTCAAGAGGCATAATGGTTGACCCTTGGCACATTGTGGCTCATCCTCATGCTTAAAAGCAAGCATGACTGTTTTTGGTTTCTCCCTTGACTCCAATGAAGCCAAGTACCTGATTAGGCAAGGTCTGGTCCTTTGAATATGCCCACTTCTCTGAATTCCAACTTCAACAAGGAGCCATCTTCCTAAGACCTTCCTGGGAAGGTGACTATCTGCAATTGGATTTTCTTCTTGCCTGCACATCCTACAGACAACTGATGTGTCACTTTAGTGAATGGTATGAAAGAGGTGGAATCTTCTTTCTCTTTCCTTCCGTGGCATGCTGGAACTCCTCTTCAATATGCAACTCTACGTGGTTGCTTGCAACAACTAATGGAGTGATTTTTGGACCATTACAATCAGCTGCAACTTGTTGTTTGCTTAAGAGTTCCCCCCCTCATAAAATCATATTTTCAAATGAAAGTAAAAAACTTTTAATTCAATTTCTTGCTCATCCAGTGTCTCTAAATCTGATTTGCCTCCTTCCATGTGCTCAACTGTTAGGCAGTAGGTTCTTGAAAGATGCATAGATGGAGCAACCAAAATAGTGATTTATATAGGCTCTAATCATCATCAAAACATTCTTCCAAATCATATAAGTAAGCAAGTTCTTCGCTGCCCTATTGTGCCAGAAGGTTCTCTTTTCTTCTATTGTGACCTCCATATTTTCAATTTGTTCACCCTAATCCTTCTTCCCCTTCAAACATGAAGTTAGTAAGCTCAAACTTATCCTCCAAATTAGATTTTTGAAAGGATGAGGAGGAAGAAGGAATTATAATATCTTTGCATGCTTTGCTCTACACTCAAAGATTCTGAACCTGCATGATTCTTTTATGGTATAAGGCTCTTCGTGCTTGGTTGCAATGCTTGAGATGACACTTTCAGTGAAACTGTTGTAACCTTCTAAGAGTGTTGCGATGCTCTTGGCATGCTAGGAATGAGGGTCATTATATTCACCTGATAAACTTGCACACTTTGGGAGTTTCTTCTCACTTGATTACATGATTTTCTTCTGGTTCTACTGCTGATTTCTTCCTCCTCTTCTGGCTGATTTTGCAGCTGGTAATGGATCAACAATCTTCTGCAAATAAAGTGCCATTATGGACACTACATTCGGAGCACATTGACTACTAATCTTCATCAACTTGGCTTTTTCTACTGCTTTTGCAGTACAATTTCAGCTTTCACCTCTTGTCTTTGGACCTCAACTCTCACCGAAGGCTTAACTATTAGTGGTATCTTCTTGATATTAAATTTGGCAACCCAATCTTTCAATTTTCTTGCCAAATCTTCCTTGCTAGGCTCTTCAATCTTCTCCTCTTTTCTGTTGATTTTCTGATTCGTGTTCCTTAGTTGGTTTAACCATCAAAGGAATTTTTTCAATACCAAATCTCAAAGCCAGACTTCTCAAGTCCTTTGGTATTTCCTTTTCATTGGATCCTTCTTCTTGCCCTTGATGGTTTTTTGGTTCTCATTTTCCCAACATGAACTTGCAAGAGGAGGGGTGGGTTGGGTCACAATTGATCCTTGCATTGTTTGTGGAGGTGGGAGAAGTGCAACTTCTTGTTGTTGTGGAGGGGAAGGTTTCTTCGGAGGGAAAAGAGAAGAAAACTCCAAATGGGGTGGGAGACTTGAAGGTGAAGAATGGGAAACCACAATTGGGGCAATAACTAGAGAATGGAATTCAGGTGGAGTTTTCATGAATGGAGGCCTAGGGAAGCTGTAAGATGGTGATAGAATTGCCTCCCATTGACAAGTTTGACCAATATTAGATTCATAAATTCCCCTTTCTTTGATCCATTCCCCAACTTGGGTCAATGTTTTTATTATAAATTGAAGTTTTTGTTGGGGATTTAACTTACTTGGAAAAGAGCCAGTCCATGGATATGGAACATTGAAACCAATTTCAGTTGCTCTTTTCATCTCCTTAGCTCTGATCAATACCATGCTATGCTCCAACTCTTGAACCTTGCTCTGCAAATAAACATCTCCGGGTGTAGGATAACCTCCAAGGTCTTCATATTGCTGTTTTGGAATTGTTGCATACTCTGGCATATACCCATACTAATTTGCATCTTGTTCTTGTGAGTATGCATACTCAGATTGACTGTGATCATAGAATTGATCTGGAGGTGGTTGGTAATAACCTACAAATGAATCTTGTAATCTTGGAGATGGATTGCATTGATATGGTTGTTGCTGCAAATATGAATTCCATGTGGGGAATGAAGCCATGATTGCACAACTTCATGAATGGAAGAATATGGAAAGATGTGGAAAGAAAGATGAATGAAAATGGATGGAGAAAAGGTATGAAAAGTCAGAGAATGGGTTGTTTGGACCAAATGGAGTTGCCAGGTATGTTTTTGCATATGCTTCCAAAAGCTAAAATTTCAACAAGAACACACCAACCTGTTGAAATGAAATTGTGCTTCAAATGTTGAACTGCACTCCAGCTAATGATCTTGACTTCCAATGTTGTCCCATCGGGCATGCTAGAACTATTATCACCGAATCACAACACCCTCTGAATTTCACAAGTGTGTGTGCTTGAGCATACTCAGTGTGACTGGGTAACATGGGTACTATCTCTCAAGTTGTGGGACTTGCTACTTGAGATAGACCTCCAGAGAAGGCTGGTTCTTGCTTCCTAAACTACCTACCAAACTAACTCCTAATGCAAATAAAAACTAATAATTGCTCCTAATCTAACAATTTCCAAGGGACCAGGGAGAG
Organism: Taxus chinensis; assembly: GCA_019776745.2. Lineage (NCBI taxonomy): Eukaryota > Viridiplantae > Streptophyta > Pinopsida > Cupressales > Taxaceae > Taxus > Taxus chinensis. The sequence continues at coordinate 480,420,048 of CM034152.1, read as the reverse complement.
AGAGAGCATGAAATTAAAAAACCTACACTAACAGAGGTGATACACCAGAAAAGGAGGGTATGAGCCATAACTCTCCAATGTGTGAAAATGGAGAGAGGTGATGCAGATTAGAGAGGGTGATAACAGTTCTCCACAGTCCAATAACAATATTCACAACACATTTGTCATGCACATACAATAATAATAGATCCCTACAATCTGCATAGAATAGACACAATACATATGCAATAATATTGGAGAGAGGCAAGAAGAATGCAACTAAACACAACAAGGGAAGATAGCATCCACAAAACTTGCATTATATTGTTCCATTAAGTATGCAGAGTTCAAACTATCACAAATGAAAGGCATGGATCAATCATGTCAAGGAGTCCACTACAAAGGCCAGGCTTAGCACATTGGCTTCACAAAACCAAAATGGACAGAGTTTTGCTACTAAAACTATGTCCCCTTTTACAATGAGCCAACACTTCAATTTATAGAATGAGAAGAGAGAGAGAATAAAAATCCTGAAATTTGATTTCCAACTACTTGTAAGTTGCAATAAATGAGGTGAAATGATGGAAATTGATTAGAAAAATATCCCTCATGTTGTCTGATAACCTGCAGTTGAAGAAAATGACGACCATGCCAATTAATTACACTCCCAACCATGTTGAAGGTGTCAAATCTGAATTGGGTTGGTTTTATACAAAATTCACCATCAAATATGCACAAATTTTAAATTTCTTGGCTGTTATATGAAGGTCTTGGAGTCACGGTGCCAACAAGACCAATTTTGTGAAAATCCGTTGAGGATTGCTCTAGTTATGACCCTTTGAGTGAATGCAGCTCTATTGGTTTTCACAGGCTTGCTTGCTCTTCACGGGATTGAGAATTAATTCTTTGGCTGGAATAGATCATTTAAATTATTTTCCTTCTCCTTTCAATAGTTCTCTGCATATATTTGAAATGATTTATCTTTAATGGTGGGGCCCGTTTATCCTTTCATTATGCATTTTAGGGGTTGGTGCTTTAGTTTTTTTAAACATCCTTTTTTGAGTCAGCTCGACCGAGTTGGCTCTCTCCATACTTCAATGCCAAGCCCCCCCCCCCCCAATGCCTCGATGATCCCTTATAACTCCTGCCAGCACCGAACTATTTTTTGGATGTCGAGCCTCTGATACACACCGCCGACTTACCATTCCTCCCACATTGGCGAGCTTATGTGTCCTGCATCGCTCGGTGCCACGTGATCATCGAGTTGGCTTACGTGTCTCTATGTGCATGGGCATTGATATGACGGATTCCCTGCCGATTTCCTTGTAACACGCATGCCACGGGTTCGTTTTGGGTGCCGAGCTCTTGCTTTGTGCTGCGTGTCCAACCCTTTCGCAGTGAACCCATTTCTTTACGCCCCGGGCCATTTGTGCTGAGTCTATCCGATCTGCCCGCAACCTTTACCACTTGCAACACGGGATCTTAACTCTCCCTTGGACCCGCACGACCATGTCGGCTCCAATGATGCCCTCGTGAACTAGCTCGGGCCCGCGACTGGTTCACCGCACCCTCGTTGACCTCGCGAGGTGCCGTTGACCGGGCCATTCCCCACATTGTTACCCTGTCGACGAAGTCGGGCTTTATTGGCCCGCTTGTCCCGTGCGGCTTGGACCGCTTCCACCCGATACACCTGCATGCTTCTCCTTGCGGCAAAGCCGGCCCTTTCTTGCACAAGTGGCCTGAGTGCCGCTTGGGCCGTCCAAACCTGTACTTGCCACACGACCCACCATGAACTCGGCATTGGACTCAGCGAGTGATCCTTGTGCCAATTGTTTTGAAGACGTGGTTTGGACCTATCCCTGTGTCCTTTAGAGCCGGCTCCTTGGCTCAATACGTCCCATCGATGGACTCGTGGATTTGGTGCGGCATTGATATGTAGAAATCATTCTCCTTGCCCATCAGGTGGAGCATAAGCTCGGCTTGATTTACGCATAGACTCACCAAGTGTGTATTGCAGCAATTCGGTTTCCGCCATATCCCATGACTCGACAGCCACGGTGAAACTCAATTCGTTTTAAACTTTTATGTGATGCGGGGCCTGACACATTGACCCGTCTTCAAGCCTTCCAACCGCTTGCTACTCCACTAGTTCGATCTGAGAGCTCGGTTACACCTGCATTAGCTCAGGCGAGCTTGCAAAGGCTTGGCATGCAACTCTGCACACTGTGACTGATGGGGAACATGATCTAGCTCCGCCCCTTAATAGTCGAATCTTCATTGTTACTAATGTGGACAGCTCGAACAAAAGCCATGCATTTCTCTTGACACCAAACTTAGCTCAACTTGCTTTAACCTGGTGGTAGGTCGGGGAAACATCTAACCAGCTCGTGGTGATCTTGCATGGGCTTGACTGCTTGTTTGAACAACTCGGCTTGGTCAAAACTCGAACGGCTGGCCTCTCATTCTTTACTCGATTTCCTTCAGTGTGACTTGTCCATGGGAGCTTCTGTATTGCTTGGAATCCTTGATGAACCCCCGGTCTTGGATTGCAGAGCCTGATTAGTGTTAAACCAGCTCATTTTTACAGTGGTTGAGCTCGACCTTATACAAGGCTCGGTGCACAATGCAACAGTTTTATGGAAAACATTTGAGGAGCCCGGCTTGATGTGAGCTTGATGTACACTATGATGGCTCAGTGGCCATTTTGTATAACTCGGCCTCTTATGATACGAGATCAATGAGATACCCAAAGAGCTGGAAACTTTCCCATATGAAATCTACACCTCCTCTAGACATTTTATAAATTTTTTTGGGGTTCCTGAGGTGCATTGGAGATGTTGAGGAAGTGTCTCAGACAAATTGCCAAATTCTGCCATCTTTTACCAAGCAGGCCCCGTAACCAACTGTCATAATGCAGGCTTGCCGGTTGTCCAATTTCACAAGGGGAGTGGAATGGGATAACAATAACATAGCAAGGGGTGGCATATTATGCTCCTAAGCCCATGGTATTATCATGCTTTTTTAGGTGTGTACACAAATTTGGTATCTGAATCGTATTATATCGTATGTTTGTATGCTAGTTTTCTGACCTATTTCTCTCAGCCTTTTTTTCACATATTATATTTTCTGTTATTTAAACCATAGTTACTTATGTGTCGGGGTCAGGATTTCTGGGACAGCAAAAAAATTTCCAAATTTTGGGGACGGTTATTAAAATAATATAAAAAAATTAAAATTTTGGGGATGGTTATTAAAATAATATAAAAAATTAATATTTGAATATTTTAATTGTATTCAATGAAATTTAGGGATTTAGCCATGTGTTTTAGGTACTTTCAAGATCATAATTTAATGTTCTTGGTAAAAATAACAGCATTTTAAAAGTAAAAACATTAGTAGATTTTTAAAAGATTTTTTAAAAAAAGGGAACATATCCTCTGAGTCCCCAAGTCCCCGAAACGTTTGGGACGTCACCAAAATCGAGAGGACGCGTCCCCACAATCCACTGGTTTAAACCCATTTGTTAAATAGTTCGCTCATATTAGAGATTGCGTAATATATGACATATCCTGTAAAATTGTTCTTGACACTGTGAACCTGAAGTAGTGAGAGGTGAAGCATTGCCATTTTCTGAAGTCCATTCTTGATTATTTCCGACTGAAAGTTACAAAGATTCTTGAACATGTTGAGGTTGAGTCTAATGAGTATGTCTCAACTGTATTTTGATCAAAGGGCTTTTATCTTGGAGTTGTAGTAATATTTATTGTTTCAATCTTATTAAGAGGATAGATTTTTAAGATTTGGTACAATGTAAAATGTTAATATGGCTGGTAAAATGTTGGCATTTTGTATATGCTGTTTAAATTAACTCTCAATTCCGAGAGAGACAAAATTTAGAGTTTCCTGTATTACAGACTCTTCTCTTCTCCAAGGGCCTCAGCAGATGAGGAAGCTGCTGCAAAAGCAGCTTCTGTTGTTGCAGACACTGGAGCCCCAACCATGTAAGCTTGAGTTAATTTTCTTTTTGAGATCTAAATTTGAAATTATATCTGCATCAGTGAATGAATTCTATGATGCAGTATTAATGCCAATCTTTACAAGGGAATGTTCTTGTGTTGCTGTGGTTACTTGGTCATCGAGAACGCTATTGTTTTCCATGTGAAAGTATATCGCCTTGCAGTTTGTGCTAGATTTAAAGGAGGTGTTGTTTGTGTTTCAGATTTGATAAGATTATAAAGAAAGAAATTCCAGTAACTATAGTTTATGAGGATGAGAAAGTATTGGCATTTCGAGATATCAATCCACAGGCACCAGTTCATATTGTCCTGATTCCTAAGAAGCGAGATGGCTTGACCCAGCTTTCCAAGGTGAATTTTAACATCCACCATTTGCAATCCTGTAGATAATATGAGAGGTAAAGGATTTTCTCGAATCATTGTTTTCAGTGAGAATTAGGAAAGAGGATTTGATTTGAAGCTACATGTTTGTTCACTTTCATCACAAGCATGATTTGGAGTTTACCTCGTTGATTTCCTAGACCTGTAAAACTGCAACTAATGGGAAATTTTTGCTAAACAACATGCATTTTAGAGGCTCTGTCCTGTGACAGAATGCCCCTTTATCCCTCGCACTTACCATTGAAATACAAATACATAAAAAGTTCAGTCAAGATTAGTTGAACTATCTATGGTAGGATGCAGACATGAGCAATTTTACTCGACACCATTTTGGAAGTTTAAAACAAATTAAATAGCATGAACATAAAATCAACCATGTATGCAGAAAATAAATAACTTGAAGAATTAAGCTATCCACCAAATCTTCACACCAATTTGTTTTACAAGTGGGAAAACCTTTAAATGCAATAAATACCATTCTTTTACAAGTGGAAAACCTATAAATTCAATAAATAAACACCTAGCCCTCTCTTGCTCACAATGGTATAACTCTATTTCCGAGTGTCCATTTACATACGAGAATCCTGTATATGTACGCTAAAAATCTTAGAATGAGTTTGATGTTTCTAGCTGCCCACCTACTTTTAATTTGTTTCAATCTAATCTTTATAGCTTTTCCAGCTGTCCATCAACTTTTAATTCATTCCTATCCACCATTTCCAGCTGTTCCACTTATCTTTTGATTTATTTCTACCTACCCACTTGTGTATAGATTTGATTGATACAAAACTTTAGTTAAATGACTGGCTATAGTAGATGTTCTCATCACATGAAAAGCTACAATATACCTAAGACCATAGATGCTACAACGCTTCATTCCTGTAAATAGAGTGCTCCAGTTAGCCATTAAATTCCTGTAAATAGAGTGCTTTACATGCTCCTTGAACATTCTCCTTAGTACCCGAACTAGCTTTAGACTTGTGTTCCCATAGATATAAGATAGAACAATGGGAAGCATGGGCGTCCTTTTTTATAGCACCTTAGAGGATGCTAAAATCTGCCCCTCAATAATGACCAAAATTAACGATGTATTTGAATGTCTCCTCTTTTTTATTTATAACTTTGACTTCTTGACTTTTCCCCAATTAAACGAGTCTAGGAGATCAAATTTAATATTTAAAGTGTGCTTATGGATCATGTTAATATTTCAATTGTGTCTGCGAATCACTTTTAGCATTACATTTTGTAAAAACAAGATCAAAGGCCTAAGACTAAAATCCTAACCCAATAATTATTATACATTGACACCTCCTTTATTGGTTATGGGGAGTTTTGATCCTTTGTTTCTCTTATCTCATCTTATCAACATGACATAGATGATCACATTTCTCAATAGCATTGTGATCATTGTAGTAGAACATGGCTTAGAACGAGCAATATGAATTTGTTGACAAACAAGCCCCATCGAGTACATGACAAGCTCACCATTGGTCATCATGCCTCTTTTAAGCTCTTCAAAGGATGTCACAATCCCATCATTGGGCAACAAGTCATTAATATAACTAGTGTATATTATGAAACTAAGGTATCTATCACTGAGTGATTACATCATGTAGACTACCAAGGCATAATGCCAAACTATGCCACCAAGGGATTACATCTACATAGACTACCAAGGTATCATGTATCTACACGCAAGGGATTATATCTATAAAAATATGGACTAGGAAACCAAAGGTATTCATACCCTAAACAAAACTGCTGGTTTCTTTTGAGGGAAGTGCAATTTAGCAAGAAGTCTCCTAAGCCATTCAATCTCTTGTGAAACAAGAGTTGTGCCCTCATACTCAGCTTTAATGGATGAAAGTGTTGTAGTATGTACTCTTTACTTTCCAAAGAACGGCTCTGGAACTAAGTTTGAATATGTATCCATTAATGGATTCCCTGTCACCATGGGCACTGTCCCAATCAGAATCATTAGAACCGTGAAGTTTGAAATCATAATATTTTTCATATGATACCATAACTAATATATAAGCACTCTCTTAGCTTCTTTCCAATGTTTAACATGAGGATTGGACATAAACCTTGAAGCAATACACAACCATAGTTGACAAGTTCAGTAATCGGGACTTGTAGGGGAGGAGATTTGGAAGATGGCAGTCTGAAAATCCGGAAGTTTAGAATTTTTCGGAAAGTGTGGTTTATTGAAAAAGTTATTTATGTACGTACATATTTTGAAAAAATAATAAAACAAAAACATATATTAAATTTTAGTCGATAGCTAAGCAGAGAAAATAAGGTTTGTAGATATAAATTTTTAATTTAGATAAAAAATGTACAGATCCAATCAGAGTGGTTTGGTATGCTTGAAAATTCCGAATCCGATGGGATTTGGGCCCGATGCATAGGACTTGGTATCTATGCCACTAACATGAGAGGTACTTGATATACTGACCATCAGATGTACAAGGCCACCAACAACCTTTCCATACAATTCTTCATCCACATTTGCACTTGTACTTGCACTTGCACTATTCTTACTTAATTTCAATCAAACCTCAAAAGACTCAACAAAGGGTTTACAACCCAATATATTGAACTTAAGCGATAAATCAGAAACATATTTGGATTGAGAAATGTCATGAATCTTTAGTTTGAATTACTTGCAAGCTAAAAATAATGCATTAAGCCAAGATCAGTCAGCTCATAGGCTTTCAAAAGCTTTTTCTTCTAGGTCATAGATCATATCCTCATCACTACCTGTGAGTATGAGATTATCAGCAAAAAAACACTATCACAAAAATATAGGCATCACAAAACTTAAAAAATAGATCATGATCATAAAAGCATCAATTAAAACCAAGGCCATCACAAATGAACTTATGAATTTTGTTATACTGGTCTCTAGGAGCTTGCTTGAAGCCATTTAGAGACTTTTAATTTGCACGCACAAGTTTGTTTCCCCTTTATGAACAAAACCTTTTGGTTGCTTAAAGGATTTTCTTCATCCAAATCTCCATTAAGAAAAACACACTTTACATCCTTTCAATGAAGTTCATGAGTAAAACTGTAATTGCAGGCATTGTACTGATGGTTGTGTAAGTCTCATTATATTCAATTTCATGCCTTTTGAAAAAAGCCTTTGGCAATGAGTTTAACCTATAAGGAAATGCCATGGTAGTAGAATTCCTAAGTATTAGGAAAACATCGCCCCTCAGCAAACAACCTAGAATTACATCAAATTCAACAAATAGGTGAATTTCTGACTGTAAAGTCCTTGCGAACTGACGTTAATGTTTATGACAGAGCAGCTACGCTTATGGCATGGCAGGAAGCGGCAGTTGCGTATGTGATAGAGGTGGTTTCGTTTGTGATACCGAGGTTTTCTCCTGCAAAATGGCAGTTTTTCCTGAGTCTGCCAAGTCCAAGAAGGGCCAAGAAAATGTTTCTTCAAATTCTTGATGATTGGGGGCCCTTATGTGTAGGAAAGGACACCACCAACACTTGTTAAAAGAAGACGTAGCCCAAGTGTAGTATAGGAATGTAGGACGCGAGTAGAAGTGAATTAAGTTGTTTGTATGTTGAAGAAAGTGATTTAACAGAGTTATCATTTTCATTTGATTTTTGTTGTTTTGTTTATCATTTTCATTCCAATAGCTGTAGACACTAATTATAGCATCAATCTACCAATAAGTAGGAACTTGAGAATCTACACATCACATCAGTATTAGAGTAGTTTAATCTTTGGGTATTGTGGATGTCGTAGTCATGATTTGTATGATGGTAACAAGGTCCAAGAAAGAAGAATTGCACCCTTGAGAATAAGACATTTCTACAAGGAAATGGAATCAACATTGTTACGTGGGGATGCGTCACCCCTACTTTATCCATCTTGGGGATGGGGGATGGGGGTGACATGTCCCACAAGAGTACCAAAAATGCATAGAAAAAGGTGGACCTTCCTGGGACGTCTCCAAAATGTCCCCTTTTGTAGGAGACATTTTGATGTCACCATTTTTTTTAATTTTAAAATTTTTAATACCAGTACAAATATCTCAAATATATCTATTCGAAAAACACCAATATATACCAATCTTGAGGTGCTTATCTTGTATTTGTCACATAGTTGATCCTTTTGAAGGTTCCACATTGATTAGCGACTCCATCACCTTCACCTTCTCTGCAAATTTTTAGTTGTCTGGTGGTGGATGGCCTCAATCTCGCTGCACCACTACGTTGGGCTTGGAAAGTCTTTTAGGGTATAAATAAATGGGCTCCAAACTCCAATGTATGCCCAAGATATTGTGTTTTTCCGATTGCCTTTCTCAAAGCAAGTATGAAATGTTAAAATTGTCCCGTTGGTCAAGTGGACATCAAATTTAAGGTTGACCATTTTTATTGACACCTCACACTGTTACACTAGCTTCTCTCACCCCCCTTTGGCTGCCATTATAAGTTACACCTATCTACGTAATTATCTTTATATGTTATTATTATTATTTTTTTCTATATATTTGTAGATATTTTAAGAGCCACCCCCCTACTGTCTCCAAAATCTGAGGATTTTTTTCCGCCTTGTTCCCCAGCCCCTTGTCCTCAAGACTTGGCTAACTATGGAGGAAAGCCTTCCAAAAAGAGTTACCATGTTGGAATCAAGTTTGGGGTATGTAATAAAATTCCAAGATGGCATCACCAAGGAACAATAGGTCATGACAAAGAGCCATGCATCCATGATATGTTAGTTTGTGCTCTTCCCTTTAAAGTTGGAGTGGAAAAAGAGCAACCCCAATAAGAAGAGAAAGATAAAGAAGAGTTCATGGATGGAGAGCAGCCCAAGAAAGATAAAGGCAAAGCTTGTGTATAATCATACAACCATCCCCCTTTCAAAGTTGAAACAAAGGTTGAAATTAATAATTTTGAAGGGAAAATAAATGCCCAAATAACGGATAAACGGTTGAAACAAATAGAGGTTTACTTTAGTGTGCATATAGTTGGTGCGACACAAAAGATTTTTTTTACGTGTCAAAATGGAGGGTCATGCTCTAATTTGGTGGGAAAGTTATCTAGTTTCTTTTAAGAAGAAGACGCCAACTGCAACTAGGTGGGATGAATTCAAAGAATTTTAACCCATTGGGCATCATATTGGTTAAAAGATTAAGTGGCAATATTTTAGATAGAGAAGTGGTTAAAATGTGCAAGATTATACTATAGAGTTTTGTAGACAAGCCATTTTGATGGGCTTGGACATGCACAACAAGAACAACTTAGCCAAGTAGATGGGTAGTCTCCATTCATGTATAAGAGATGAGTTATCTCTATTAAGCCAAAGGACCTTGATGAGGCATTTGCAAGTACAATACATCGAGGAAAAAAAGCAACAAGGCAAGGTTGAATTCTCAAAGCAAAATTGGCCAAAGAAAGAGCAAAATCAGTCACCCAAATCTTACGAGGAAGTGGAAAGGTAAGAAAAATGCCACTACTTTGCATGTTTGCAAGGATTCAAAAAATCATTGTAGTCACTGTGTTATTTTTGGGTGTGGTGGCGCAAAATGTTGGTAGTTGCATCTCAAATTGCATCTTAAGAAATGCACTGAATAAGGCTTCAAGAAGTCCATAATATACATGAAGGAAGAAAAAGAGGTGGAGGTAGAGGAGAATTTGGATGTAGATGAGAAATTGGGTTGTATTGCTTCCAATGTGGCTAGCATGTAGCAAGAAAGGGAAGAAATGAGAGCTTTTAAAAATGCTACTAACCTATAATGTGTATTGGAATTTGTGTAGCCAACTTGTGGCTATCATAACCTTTTACTTAGTCATATGATAATTTTAATACCATCATATTATTAACAGGGTCGGTCTATGGAGTATACATAGGAGGTAGTGGTTAGAATTGGAGATCATATCACCAATTGTTTTCTTATTGTAAGGTTGCCCTCTTGAAGTGGCTAAGTCATATTTCCAGTATTGTGCTAAGCTCTCAATCATATTGTGTCGATATGCTCTATTCTGCTCATATTATTGTGAGTCACTATTATTGTTCTCCTTGCAATATTCGTATTGCTATTCATTGTTGTGATTATGCTTATTTATACAAGCAATTTCATTACAAGTGGTATCAAAGCTTTGATTGGGCAAGGTTTTTGTAACGTATTTGATGAGTAAGGAAAGTGAAAATTTTGATTTGGGGGTCTCTTGCAATTTTTTGGGGTCAAGGTCAATGTTTTTGTCCTTTTGGTGGGTTAAAAAAACAAAACTTTTGATCTAGATGGAATTTAAGGTTTTCGTCTCCACTAGTAGATTCAAAATTTTAGGAGTATGGGATTTTTCCATACCTTCGCACAATATAATAGTTGTCTGATTCGTCTCGCCAAGACAATTGCAATGTTGTAATGTGTTAACCGTATTTTTTCAAATTTTTGGGATCTAAAAAACCCTTGCAAAATATGGCAATCATTGGATTAGTCTTAGTGAGATGATGACAACAATAAACGCCCTTGCGGGTAAAGGCCTAAAGGCCCTCGCATGGGGCATGCGAGTGCCCCCTTGATTGGGGGGTGCGAGTGCCCCCTTGATCGGGGGCCCCTCACCCTCCATATAGAGATAGGGGTGGGGAGTGTAGATATAGCTGATTGTGGCCCTCTATACAAATATGGGAACTCCTATCAATCAAGATGACATAGATTTTCAGATTTGATTTGATCTCAGATGTGGACCATCCCATATAGCCCATCCCATATCTAGTTAACCCGAAACCCTAAAACCTAAACCTTGATCCCTAACAAAGAAGAGACAGAGTTAAGAAACGGGAATTGGTGGAACTTTTGATATGGGGTTTTCTTCGATAGATGGTATGGCGAGCCAACTTCATGAAAATGTGCAAAACATACAGTTTGAAATGGTCAGTAAAGGAGATCTGGAAAACATCCATCATTCAATTGGATCGGCTTGTGCATGGGCTCGATCGGTTGATGACCGTGCAAAAGAATTGGCAAAACCTGCCATAGTCCACCAATGCTCAATCTAACCATATTGGATCTTCTAGCCGACATAATCCAAATCCAAATATGAAACAACCTCAACCTCAGGCCTACTCCAATTTGGGACCTTGGAACATGCTATTGAAAGTTGAAATGCGTAAGTTCGATGGGAAGGATATGGTTACCTGGATCGACCAAATGGAGATTTTTTTTGATGTATATTAGATCTCATGTGGACATAAGGCTGTAATGGCATCCTTATATTTGGAGAGCTCAAAAGAAGAATAAAACTCTTAAATGCATTATAGAACCTATCCTTGTGAGTGGAGATGATCACGGATAAGGACTTGAACGAATTATTCATGAAAGGGCTCAAGGATCGCATCCAACATGAGGTATGAATGTTTAATTTGCTTACTTTATCTGATTCTGTTGTCATGGTATAAAAGGTTGAGGAAAGAACACTGGCAAACAAAAGGAAGGCATCCATAAGGATAAGAGTTTAGAGCACTATCATTCCCTCAATGTACCTGATTGACTCAACAAATTGAAGAGAAAAGGGAAAAAGGGCTATGTTTTATTTGTGATAGCAAATATGGTCAAGCACATAAATGTTCTTAAAAGAAGTTCCACATTGAAGGTGCCAATGGAGAAGAAGAGGATGAAGAAATAGAATTAGAGGTTGTTGATGTGTTAGGAGTCAAGAAATATCCAACCAACTCTTGCCATGCACTTTTAAGCATTAGCACGCCACAAACCCTCAAGCTAGTGGGTTTCTTGAAAAAACACAAAATGACAATATTGATTTAATCGGGAAGTATTTACAATATCACCAACAATAAGTTTGCTGCACGCTTGAATTATTTTGTTTGTCTAGCTCTAGAATCTCAGGTTATGATTGCAGATGGTGGTGCAGTCAATTATTAAGGGAAATACCATAGTATTAAACTCACCATGGGAGACCACATGTTGGATTTCCGTATGTTTTCCATTCCCACAGGTGAAGAAAATATTGTGTCAGGAGTCCAATGTCTCCCTACCTTGGAAACGATTGAGATGAATTTTCAAGAGTTGTTCATGCATTTTCATTCAAGGGGTAGGACATTTGAACTACATGGGAGGAACATTTGCGTCATGTCATTTTAGTTTTGGAACTCTTGAACAACAATTCTTTTATGCCAAGTTGTTCAAGTGTGCTTTTGGAGTCAAATAGGTGGAGTACTTGGGTCATATTGTATCACATGAAGGCATCAAGATCAAGGGGCATGGTAGGATGGAAAGTTCCTAGAATCCTCAAGAACTTACAGGGCTTCTTAGGAATCACAGTTTCGTATCACCGATTTGTAAAAAAATATTTAAGCATAACAAGTCTAGTCACAACTTTATTGAAGGAGGAATCCTTCCATTGGAATGAGGCACCTGCCATGACATTTGAGAAGTTGAAGGAGGCCATGTGCACCACTTTGGTTCTAGCTAACCCAAATTTTTTCAAAACCTTCATTATTGAATGTGATGCTTGGGGCATGGCATGAGGGTTATACTCATGCATGTGGGACTACCCATTGATTTAATAAAATTTGAATCTAAAGTAAGGACACTATTGATCAGATAAATATAACAGTATTGAAGCAAGATCTAGCTATAGGAATACAAGCAAGAGTGAAAGATAGGAGATAAAAATGACTCAGCTTGTAACTGTAGGTCTAGACTGATTCTGGGTTGGTAACAGATTTGAAAAGGCAGGTTTTGGACCGTGTAAGCTCTGTTTCTGAAACTGGGAGTTGACGATCTTAGGGACAAAACCACCCGGGAGAGGACACGACCGCTTGGATGCTAGCGTTTGTTTTGGGCATTGGTGTCTGTGAAATAGCTTCAGTCTTGGTTCTTTCTGTGTCGCTTCTTGTTTGTTGTAAGTCATGTTAGGTTCGCTACAATTCTGCTCAGTCGCACCTATACCTGCAAAAAAAACCCTAGCTACCTGTACACGGCTCAAGCGCACGTTCGATTGAATAAAAAATGCATATGAGAGAGTCAGACTAACCCCGAAGGTCACCTCGATGTGATCTTGTTGCCAAATGCTGCACTACATTTCAAACTCCATGTAGTTCTTGTGGTGTGTGATAGAAATTGTATCCCTTGAGCTAAGATGCCCTAGTGCCAGTGGCACAAAGAATAGTGGACTACAACTACGTTGTCCCAATACAAAATGTCTGGTATGGAATTCAGAATAGACCCTCCTATGTAGGGAAGTATGTAGTCCCAAAATGTAGTCCTTGATGTAATAGGTAGAAAATATTAACTCCTTGTAGATGTATATGCCTCTTGAATGCTTGCCCCCTTAATGGAGTTAATTATGTATATATATGATTCCTTCGTTTAAGTTTCGTCATTAACAAGTGAAAGGCTGACCTAGGGTGATAAACAAAGACGAGAAAGTGGACGAAAGCGCCCATAGGGGATAACAACGCTCGGGTGCTCTTGTCCCTAATGGGTGGTTCTGTACAGGGTGCTCAAAGGGTAAAACAATGAAATTAGAGTTGAGAAAGATGTTGGCTAATATGCAAAATTGTAAGGCCTAAGTCCAGAAACAAGCAGTAAAGACAAGAAAGATAAAAGCAATGTCAAAGCAAAACACATGTTATTAATGACTAGTTCTCTTGCTTAGGAATCATGCATATAAATGAAGTATTTAAAGGCCAGATATATGTAGTACGTGTGCGATTTAGTGACTAAACCCATTGCGTTTGAGAGTCGCCAACTCAAAGGTAAGAATTTGTTGAAACCCATTTATTAGAAGGAAATGATGGCTATCCTTCATGTAGTCAAACAATGGAGACCATATTTGATGTGAAGACAAATCATGATAGTCTAAAATACTTCTCAGAACATAGGCTGTCATTAGAAGAACAACAAAATGGGTCAGAAAGATGTTGAGATATGATTTTGAGATCATATAGAAGAACGTGAAGGAGAATGTAGTGGTTGATGCATAATTTATGAGGGATGAGTCTATATACACCTTATTTTCCATTTATTAATGATTTCTCTTTACAGGCTGTTGGAGTATTAATCCTCCCAATTGCATGCCTTAAGGGGTGCACAAGGAAAGGGTTGAGGTCGACTTGTAGCACCTCGTGAGAAATTGTTATGGCACTTCCTTACCTTCCTAGTACTTACTTTAGGTTATGTTACCCTATTTATAGGTTTCATTAGTGTCGGTTCTCCTAGATATAATTAAATAATCTACTCTTCTTGCAATCACAAATATTCCATTAAAACTTAATAGGTATTAGGGTCTAGTGGAGCTTAAACTTAGAGGTCATCATTGAGGTTTTGGGTATTGGGAGCATCAAGAACATGAGATGATATTGAAAAGGTCTACGTTAGTATTTAGAGTCCCCAAAATTTGTAGACTCAAGTATCCTTCATATCCCTCTTGTGACCCACCCACAATAATCTCTCAGAAGATGCTAAAAACCAAGTAGGATTAATACACCAACAATGTCCACATGACGTAAGTATATCTTACCCTAAATCCATTTATTTTATGTTGTTTTATTGATTATTTTATGTATCATGTATTAGATTAGGATAATGTAGCATATTTTTCTATAATTATATTATTGTTCTCTTTATAACACGTACTTACCGCCTAATGGAATTATAACCCTTAGTTTAGGATTAAATCCTTACTACCTTTTTTTTTCAACCATTCGAATCCTAGTAAGAATCCATCCCCATATCTTAGATATAGGTCTTAGAGCCTTACACTTTTGATATCGAGTTGGAGTACTCTCTTCTAAGTCCATGTATATCTACACTTCTTGATTATATCTTTACTTGTGTATTGCCTCTAGCATGGCCGTATAATTATATCCTGATCTAAATTAAGAGAGAGAGATAGGATAATCTTATTGAGTGTCTTATCTCACATACATTCTATTGAACTAGTCATGAATCTTACCCCACCTTCTGATTGTGTCCTATTCATGTTGTATTTTTCGTATCTAGATTCTTAGAGTTAATTTTTTTCAAGTATATCTTGTTTTTCTTATTAATTATCTTCTACCTTTAGAACCACTAAAGGTTATCTTCCTCTTGCTACCATGGAATATATTTATAGTGCTAAAAACTAAAGCATCAATTAGGCCTCCATCAACATTAAAACCTTATATGCAAATTACAATATGACCACATGTAACTCCAACAAATTTACGTATAATGCAACTGTTTCTAGGGTTTCCAATAGATATCAATTGAATTATAAGATGGACCAAGAGGGTGAAAAATATGATTATTACAATTACAAACCTACAATGTCAAAAATCATTTGAAAATTTATTTAATATGCCTAAGAATATCCAAATGTTATCCAAAAACACATGGATGGGATCCTAACCACTTAAAACAGTCTAGTTACACACATCTTTTTCAACCACTAGGGCAAGTCAAAACATGGATTTCCCTATCTTTTCGTCCATCTACACTTCCTACATATTCTTTGACCATGGCAATTGATAAAATTAACAATACACATTCTTAACCAAACAACACTTATCAAAACCCCCTTTGGATTCTACATAAATGATCATGCAAGTGTTGGACCAAATGGCCAACATGCAAGCATTTAGCAATTAACAATTCATGTAAATGCAAACCAAATTGGCTCAAATAACTAGTAGACTGCATCATATTTAATGGGGTGTGCCAAATCAATGTTCCCCCCATCCCCCTTGTTGATAACCATTGGAACTCAATCCCACAACCACTCATTCATAACAAGGTACTTCTACATCTGATGAGCCTTTAACACCTTATTTTGCCACTATGGACATTGGGGGAATAACCCCAATCATCACCTATGATGGATCAATTGATCCCACCAGTCACCATTCATCTTAAGGCTTTTGGGAAATGTCTAGAAGGACTATCTCAAAACAAACTCTTATGCCGCTACCAAGCTATTGGCCAAAAACCTTACAAGTGACGCTCTACATTGGTATAGTCAACAAAAGCTTAACTCCATTGTTGAACTAGAAGGTCTAGTTAAAACCTTGGTTCAAAAGTTTCAATATCATGACTTACCTGAGGACAGCTTGGTTAACTTCACCAATTGCAAGCAATTTGAGTACAAGGTGGTCTAAGAACTCATCAAACGAAAAAAATCCTCAGCCAACAAAGAAAAACTTGACCTAAATAATGATAGTCTCTTTAAACTCTTCACTACTGCTTTAAAACCTTGTCTCCAATACAAGGTTAGGTCCCCCTCTCGTGCAACCTTGGAGGAAGCCCCCGAACAAGCAAAATGACATGCCTATCTCATGAGACAATTTGAGATACTTCATCCTAAGCAACAAACCCCCAAAATGCTAACACGTCCTTGGAACTGCAATGCCACTTATGATGGAGTCGCAGACACTCATGATCATGGCTTTGTATCCAATTGAACCATTCATAATATGGACACTTCTAAGGGTACAACCTCTTCCCAACCTAAGGAAGGCGCCTTTCCTCCACCTCCCTAAGAAAGAAATACCCATCAACCTCTTACCAAAGAAGAACTAAAACGGTGTCTACCTAGACCTCAACTGAGGCCCATGGACCCATCTTGGCCTGCCCCCCAATGGTACGATGAAAACAAGTTTTGTTGGTTCATGCCGAGTCATTCACACAACAATTGTCAGTCCCTTCAAAGCCTTGCTTACTCCTTTGTCGAAAATTCGATCATGAAGCCATGCCAAAGGAACTATATAATGGGGCCATCAAGGTGAGAGAAAATGCAGGAAATCATGACAAACATGATGCAATCCATCAAGCCAATACCCATTTGTGAATATACACTAATCCTTTACCCTATTACTCAAAAGTTGATAAGCCAAATCATCCTACCAATGACAAAATTAGAATCCAACTCTTTCAGCCAATGCCTTTGAAACCACCTTCAACCCCAACATTGCCAATGAAGAAAACATGGTTCACTTATAAGAAATGAAATGAATAATTGCTTGCATTGGCTCAACCTAAACATAACACCAACACGACTTACATGACTGTTCATGCCTATCGTACATGTCAAACTCTTAGGAAATCCTTTAAAAATCCAAAAATCCAAAAATTCCCATTAAATCAACACCATCGGTTTAACCGAGTCTGCAAAGCCAATGATGTTATTTGGGAACTCTGTCAAATCCAATGCCATTGGTTAGACTACTTCAGAAAGGTCGATGACATTACCTAAACCACCCAAGCTCATTAGCCTGACTGATGACGTATAGCAAAAACAAAAAAAATACCAAGCCCAATCTGATTACTCAGTCCTTTCTGATATTATTTTGATTAAGTCTCCTTGGGCTTAAACCAGTGTAATACAACCCGGATTGGAAGAATGGGATCCAATCAAGGAACTCTCAAATTTTCCAAGCCAAATTCATTTCGTCAAACTTTTCAAACTTCTCTCAAACATCTCAATCATTTGATGAAGATACTCTTTGACATGAATATCCCTAAACCGCCAACTCTGGGGAAGAGACTCCTCTGCATGGTTTGAATGAGAGCATTCTACAACAATGAAAAGAGTTTTCTATTCAAATCGATTAGACCACCAATCTACATGATCCTAGGCGAACTTTTGTTTTGTGTAGATGACCCTCCTCTTTTCATCTCTGTCAAAGTCGACAATGTGCAAAATCAACAGGGATTTGTTGGCGAAGGGTTTAATACATGTGTCACATCCCTTGGATTTATCAAATCCTTAGGGTTATTCAACCGATACCCTAAAATTAACTTGTAACACTTGTCAAGGGTATGACCAAAGGAAAATGCTCCACTGGGATGTATTTGGTTGCCCATCACTGACCTATTCTAATTGCTAGGTTGAAAGTTATAATCTTCAACTTTCCCCTATCATATAGCATTCTTCTTGGATGACCATGAACACATTGGATGCGAGACGTCGCCTCATTCGCATGTTAGTGCGTTAAATTTTCTTAACTAGGTGTTATCTATAAAATTCAAGGTGGCACAAACTCATGGAACTTTGATCAATTTCAGCAAACAGGCATCATCAACTTCCTTACCCTCGAGGAACTCCAATGTGTTCCCTTTCAAGAGTACCAACGCACTTTAAATACCTTGTTGAGACCATCCGAGGATAAAGTTGACATCCCACATGAGTTAGGAGAATTCCACCAAATCTCCTCGATTTGGATGATGACAAGCCTGATGAAATCAGCCTAAAAATCAAGACATTCAGACTTTTTGAGTCTATTATTGCCTAGTTGCCCTTCCTTACGGCCCAAATCCCACAAGAGGGCCACTAATGCAATCCCTATCACAATATCCTTTGTAAAGCTTGCTCCTAAGGAAATTTCTTTTCCTGCAATGGAAATGGTAGTCGAATCCCTTGACACTGATCTTACTACTCTCCACTATGATAACAAATACTTGTTATCACTTCTTGTTTGGCTACACCCAAGCTAAGAATGTAGAAGTTCTACGATGTCAAGAGTCTCTCCAATCTAATTTCAACCTTAGCATTGAATCTTGTCAATTTTACACCTGACTTCAACCAAGAGGAAAATGATTTGATGGTTCATTCTTCTTCAACTAAAGTTTGAACCTAATATCACCTTGGTTCATTTAGTTAGGTCTTTAGTCATGAAACTGACACCTCCTACCACCATTACAAATTTTCCCTTAGTCGTCGTCATGTCACCAATATCCTCACCCCAAAATGGCTCATCCACTTAGCCTATACCATTCTGTACATGGCATGACATGCAGGTTTGTTATGTTAAAGATTGCCATGTGTATTGACAACATATGAAACACCTTGAAGCACAAGTATATGAAAAAGAGAACCAACAGAAAACTTGTCTTCCCTCTTCTCCATAATAGTTATGTTCACTTCACATAAATCGCGCACATTCTGATGCAACATGTCGCATACTTTGACAACATCAATTGTGGCTACCTTCTCTTCCCCCTCATGCTGAGGATTTCGTTTCCCCTTGCCTTCTCTTCCGATTCCTAATCACGAGAACTACCCACCTTTGTACACACACTTGAGGCAAGCCAAGTAACAACTTTCTTGCTTTTGTCATTCTCAGGTGAAGGTACAATCTCACTTTCTTTCACTCTTCCCCCTCTTATGGACAACATTCTCCAAGAGGTTCTCTCTATGATTTGTACAAGGGTGGAAGAGGATATGGTAACAATGTGTAACAAGATATGCTAGGAAATTTCCAAGGTCTTTGAAGAAGTTGAGGGCACCGTGATTAGCACATGATATGACATACAAAGACATGTTTATGGTGTGATAGAGGATGCATGTAGTACCATTCTACCCACTCTACGAGCTCATTATTTACATTTATATACTTTTATATGTAGTGCTTATTTTTAGTTTTTACTTCATGTTACTTTACTTTACCTAACCGTATTTCCCTTTTGGGTTTATTTGGCCATTGTGCTCTTTCAGATCCTTTGGTAGCTTTGAATCTACTATCTCCTTCTTGGTTTGTCTAGCTATTGTGCTCTTTTAGGGGCCTTTGGTAGTTCTTATTCTACTATCTTCCTCTTGGGTGTGTCTAGCTATTGTGCTCTTTTGGGGCATTTGGTAGCTTTTATTTTATTATCTCCATCATGGGTTGTCGGGCCATTTTGCTCTTTTGGGTCCTTTGGTAGCTTTCACTTTCTGTCACCTTCTTTCCCTCTTGGGTTTATCTGGTCATTGCATCTTCTTCTATTCTTTGGTAATTTATTACTTTTTACAAACTTCTCTAGGGTTTGTTCAATCATTTGCTTCCCTATTAGGGTCTTGTGGTGTGATTCTTCTTTTGACAAACTATTTTTCTCATAGGTTTAACATGCCATTATGCTTTTTTTGGGTCGTTTGGTAGCTTATTCTTTTATGACACTTTTTCCCTCTAGAATTTTATCACTTATATTTACCTCTTTCCCTCTTGGGTTTTACCACTATCGCTGCTTGTGCTAGACCTATTGTAGGTATACACTCCTATCTCATGGCATCACTAGCTATCTCACTTATCACACTACTTAGTTCATACCTTACCATATTCATTTTCTATGAAGCAAAACTCCCCTCGTTGTGGTCAACTACTAGCATTATCCTTCATTGTATTACTTTCCCTTCTAGTTTTCACTTTTCCTACCCCCTCTCACTTGAGGCACACTTAGGTTAGAGATGAAATCACACCCTTTCCTTAGCGTATGTATAGGTGTACCTAAGTGTCTTGGATGGAGGTTTTCCTCTATAATGGTAAAGTGTAAGCTCTCCAACATTGTCATCTTTCATACACGTTGATCAATCTTGTGAATCCATTTGGAGAAGGAATAGAAAAAACTAAAAAAGTTAAAAGCCATGGTATTAAAAGAAAAAAAAGGAAATGTCAAAAGGCAAATACAAGTCCAAAGTCAGTTACAACCAAAAAAGGTAATGATCATATCATTAATACACCCCTATCCTAGTTGAAAGCTCAAAGCTCCGTAGTTGACCTTGCAGTGGAGTGGAGGTCCTTTGGAGTGCGGTGATTTTTTCTGATGGGGTAGAAGGCTATATATATCATTTGTGTCCTCACTTTTTCACACAAGTATCTAATCCTTTGTTGGCCGATGGCTCCTTTAGGTCTCGAGGTATGGAAAACATGTCATGGGAAGGTAGAGACCTTTAGTTTTCTTGCATCTCATAGTTGTCATGGGATAGATTCATATTTTACTAGTTTTCCCAAGCTGAACCTTGCATAATTAATTTATTTTATTCTTTGACATCGAAACCTCTTAGTCATGTCCTATTGATTAGAGTGTCTTACCTCCGTTAAGGATCTGGTATCACCATCATGGCATCTTACCTCCTTTTTCCATGATCACTCTTATATCCCCTTGATGGATATTGCTGATAGCTGACCATGTCCCTATTCTTTTGCATCCCTTGCTTTACCTTTCTTAAGATTTTCACCTACTTAGTGCTAGCTCCAACTAAAGATTTGTGAATTTAAAATTGTAAGACCTCGGGGAATCAACCGGGCCTTCCTCACAGATATTTCCTCCGCATCCGCACCATCTCCATCGTCCTAGTTATGTCACCATATGGTCGTGCTATTCTCTCGAGACAATCTAGTGCAAGCATTGATTTGGTTTTACACATTTCTTTGCTTCCCTTTTAACATATCTTTTGTTTTCTTTGATTTTTTTTAATTTCATTGGATGCTCATCTTACTTGGGTCAAATCTCTTGTTTAGTAGATTTACTATCTTTTTACACTAGACGTCTTTTCTACCTTCTCACCGTATTTATCACACCTATTTTCTTTGATTTATTTTGGATTTTATTAGATGTCCTTTTACCATCTATAATTTTATACTAACACATCACGTTATTTATTGGATTTTTTTTTGCATTAGATGTCTTTCCACCTAATCTACTACCACATTTGTCCTTTAATTTTTAGTCATGAGTGTTATCACATTCGTGCAAGTAAAAAAATTAAAACATAAAACATCATATACACTACAACATCCAATCACATAACATTATAAGCCATGTACAATGAGTCAAAAGTGCTGTCATACATCTATATATAATATCTCAAAGTACATCATAATATACAACATAAGTCCAAGATCAGGTGTCTCCATCCCCAGGTGTTGAAAGTGCAACACTTTGTGCAAACGCAACCTCTCTTAATTGCGAGTGTTATTGTCAAGGATCACGCCCCAGAGTGCAAACCCTTAGAAACCCCTTGCACAATAGCGAACTCTATCTCTAACTAGAGTATTAGAGCTTTTGTTGTAGGCTCTCGCTCCCGAGCCATCTGTTTGTCAACCATATTCATATGGTGCTCGACAATGTGCATTTGCTGCTCCACCACTTATAGCGCTTGTGTGTCCATCACACACTACATCCGTAGACCGATATCTCCTCTGGCTACAACTGTAGATGAGGAAGGACCAACATCCACTCTCTGTCTCTATAAGGCTCATGTTGTCTCTCCTACAAAGGCTCCTACGTGATGACCTGTTGAGGGTGCTACGTGAATTGGCACAATCATTGTGTCTCGATGATCCAACACACCATTCAAAATATTGTGATAGGTGGTCTAAATAAGAGTGCTGCTCCTCAACAGTCCTCTCTACAAAAACCAAACACACATACTGCACAATAGCTATGAAATCAAATCTTTCACAAACCCTACTTAATAACATCACATGTTCCTACCTCTATCTTGCCAACCCCCTAGCATGTTGTCATCCTCATTGTTAGGTCTTTGAGTTGTTTAGCTCTTATCTACTCCTCTGCACTACCAAAATTGAGGGCCTATGCCTTGCTTGTTGCATTGTTCTCTCTGGTTTTCAGGACAAAACCTCCGAAATATGAACGTACATGGGTCCCATATAGTTGCTTCTGAGCCTTTGCCATCTCCACTTCCAATCCCAAAAATAGGGTCTCTCCCCTGCATGTTGCCCAAAATTTGTTGTGCCGCTGCTACAAGTGGCCTTTGTGTGTGTACCTCTATTGCTAGTACCTCCTTTATTGTTCTCCTCTGCCACCTACCTCTGGGCTAAGGGGCCTATCGCGGTCACAAAATTGGAACATGCATTAAGTAAAACAATCAAATACATAAATACATTGCAAAACGAATTACATTGGCCTATCGTGGTCTCAAAATTGGGACATGCATTAAGTAAAACAATCAAATACATAAATACATAGCAAAACAAATTACATTGGCCATGTGTGATAAAATTTGATAAGCCCCGTAGGTAGGCTTCATCGGTCGGGTGATAAACTTCATCGACTAGGTGATAAACTTCATCGGCCAAGAATAGTTGATTTAAACGTCATCGGCCATGAAAAACAAACTACTCTTGGCCCTATCCCAATATTAACTTGATCGGCCATGGCTATATGTCATCGACCAATTTTTGATTCCCGCTTCTTAGCATTGTTGATGGGGTTAACCATAAATGCGCGCCTCTTATCCTCTTAGCTAACATTTTCCCAAACTAAAACATATCAATACCCAAAAATGCCCAAAACTCGTCTGGATGCAACTTGAGGCAAATTTCACCTTGCAAATTTGCCCGGAGATCAAGATTTCACTTTTCTATTTGACTACCCATCCCAGAATCAAATGCAAAACCTCTACATGGAATTGCTAGTGCAAGCCCTTGCATGACTCCCTGGTGTCCATATCATTGTGCTATCGCCATGGACTCTAATTTCATCGAAAATGGATTATTGAGAGCTCTAAAAACTCAAAATATATAATTAACAAAGTGACAAATGAGAGGTTTGAACCCCTATTTATAGGCTTCAGACCAAAATTTGAAACTTTAAAGATGTTTCACTTAGATTTCGTGAAATCACCATTTCTTTGCAACCATGGTGCCTAGAGACAAACTGGAAGAAGAGTCACGATTGTTGCTTCACAAGGAATTTTATGGTATTTTCAGATAATTTTGTTAAAAACTTCTAAAATGGCTTATTTTTGAGGCTTGTGTGATCGACCTAGTTGTCCTTTGCACCGAACAGGAGCTGTCCTTTGCACCGTACCTTTGTTCTTACCCTTATTTTTCTCTCTCATATGTGTGACTTGTTTTATCCCGCCAATGCACCTTACTCCATTTCCTAGGTTTCTCGGACCTAATTTAGTCTTTCCTTATAGGTTGTCCAGACCTGACCTATAACTTTTCACGACCTATAACTTTTCTTTCCTTATTTGTTTAGTCTTTCCTTATAGGTTGTCCAAACCCGACCTATAACTTTTCAGGACCATTTCCTAGGTTTCCTAAACGTAATTGTGTTCCCATATAGGCTATTCGGTCCTGACCTATAACCCATTTTACAAACCTCTCTACACCTTTAAACCTAATTTAGCATTCGTTTATAGGCTTTCATCTGGGCCCATCTTAGCACTCTCCTATGAGCTCTCTTTACATTGTTTATGCTTAATTTTTAGAGTAACTTGCTTCTAGTGTTGTATTCTTTATAATCTTATGGTACAATTGTCAAATATTGTGGGCCACGGTTTACACACTATATCTGATGGTAGTGCACCTTTATCTTTGTCCTTTTCTTTCAAGGATTCTTTTTTATTTTTCAAAGATTCTTTTTCCTTTTGAAAGATTCTATTTTCTTTTTCTTTTTACCCGTTTTTTTCTTAGCATCATCTTCCTTTGTATTTTCGTCCTCTTCTTCCTCTTAAGGACCTTGACTCAAGAATCTATTGCCAAACCACTTAGTAATTAGTGGGGTAGGGGTTGTACCATAACACATGAGTACAAAGTAACCAAAAAAAAGCATTTGGAAAGTTACACCAATATGCCATTTTCTTGCTTTCAATTTAAAGGGTGCATCATGTTCCACACGTGAACAAAGTACTTCTGTCACTTTTATAAATAAAAGCTGTTTGCTTAACCATCCAGTGGTGGTACTTAGCAGAAACAAAAGGCTTCTACTATAGTGAAATAACATTAGGTTTATAAGTCTGCTATAAATAGACTTGCTGAAAAAAGGGCATGATTTAGCAATTGTAGAATTAGCCCAATAAAAAACTCCATTTCTGTATTGTTGATCCAAGGGATCCACTCGTTGATTGAGGAGTCCCATAGATCACAAAATAGTACCTTAAGAAAAATGAATAACATGATTGGTGCAACCATTATAGCCATTGTATGAGGCTTCCATAATGCTGCATAAATAGGAGAAAGGTAAATGGATGAGAAGACTAGAACTTGACCTACAAAAGAACCGCTGAGAATTATTTCTCCCGCAGGAATAATTCTATTTTCCCTGTAAATTCTCTTATCTTTTAGGAGTAAAGATCTTACATAATAGATTTGTGCCGGATTGATCGACAATGTAGTTAAGAAGCCATAATAGAAACCAAATATTACCATCGAACTAAACGCTAGGACCCATGACGATACAAAAGTATAAATAAAATTGAAATTGCTAAGCATCATATTAAAACCTCCTTATGGCTTGAGTTTAGTATATAATTATATAATTTGGAAATAGGAATAGAATAAAAGGGAATAATGAATTCCCATGAAGATACCAAACTATAAATAAAATCGAAATTGCTAAGTATCATATTAAAACCTCCTTATGGTTTGAGTTTAGTATATTTTTAATAATGTTTACTATATTGATTACCATATTAAGACCTCCTTATGGTTTGAGTTTAGTATATTTTTACTAATATTTACTATATTGATTACCATATCAAGACCTCCTTATGGTTTCAGTTGAGTATATTTTTACTAATATTTACTATATTGATTACCATATCAAGATTTATTACGCTATTTAACTATATTGATTACCATATTTACTATATTGATTGCTATATCAATATATATCTTATCATATTAATATATTGATTACCTTATTAAGACCTCCTTATGGTTTAAGTTTACCTTATTACATACCTATTTCCCTACACTTTATTAATCAACCAATATACATTGAAATTATATATCCTAATCCCAAAAGTGTTAAACGAATGATCTCTATTCTATGTCCATCTGTGGTGTGACATTATGATAATAATCATAAATGATTCTTGTTATATCCCATACAAGTTTGGGAGATTGCGAAATGATTAAAGAAATATCTTTTATCTCCCACATAAAAGAATCAATAGTAGTTATCGTTCACATCCACGAATTTAATTGAAAATAACAATATTGATCCCAATTTCGATCTTTACTCTCTTATAGATCGGCCCCGTAACTTCTTTTTCTCACGAAATAATAGAGCTAATCGAAATCAAATTGGATAGATAAAATTAATAAATAATTAATTTAATCTATAATAATGAGAATTACTGGGACATTTAAAACTTGTTTTTTTATGACTAAGGTGGTTCGACCCAAGTCTTCTAATTTTTTTTGATGCCGTAGGGGTCGGGTAACCAATTCAAGTACATCTCTTGCATTGGCAAACCCACGAATCTGGGCAAAGGTAAATTACACTGACCATTTAGTACTAATTCCTCTTGCCTCTAACGGGTTAGCATGAGCCATTCCAATAATAGCTAAGTCGGGTTGTAATTCACGTATACGCCGTATTTGATTTGAATTATCCGGTTTTTCCACAATTCGTGGTATTGGTACACACATCTTTATACATGTATCTTGTAAAAGTAATAATTCAGCAACTTGATATCGTTTATCCATATATGGAATACCAATTTCATGAACGATCATGGCCACATGGCGAAGGAAAAACAATTGATTTGGCTTTGTATGTGTTCCCATATAGGCTATTCGGTCCTGACCTATAACCCATTTTACAAACCCCTCTACGCCTTTAAACCTAATATAGCATTTTTTTATAGGCTTCCATTTGGGCCTGTCCTAACACCCTCGAATGAGCTCTCTTTACATTGTTTATGCTTACTTTTTAGAGTAACTTGCTTCTAGTGTTGTCTTCTTTATAATCTTGTATCATTAGAATTACTAAGCAGATTTGCACCATCCACGATTGGTACAAAAGGTTCAATATGCATCCATTTTGCAGAAAGGTAAGTAGAGTTAAGTATATTTCATTTAGTTGAATCATTTATGACTTCATTTACAATCATTTACTTCGATTTCAGTGTGTTGTGTTGCTTTCCTGAAAATCATCCCGTGTTATGCCATTGTGACATGCAATGATCTTTAGTTGGGACATATGTATACACCTTATTTTTCACTTACTAACGTGTTTTTCTTTGTATGTTGTTGACATATTTATCCCTCTAAGTGCACATTCTTTAAGGAGTGCACTTGGAAAGGGTTGGGGTCTATTCGTAGCATCTGATGAGATATTAGCGTGGCACTTGCCCTAGACTTCCTACTACCACCGTACCACCACTCTATACCTCATACTACCTCCTTATAACACCTTCATATCTCATTTCCATATGCTCCAAGTGTCTCGCTTCACCCTTTCTTCTCCCATGCGAGCTCGGTTTGCCCTCTCCCAGACATCAGCGGTTACTACTGGCTTTCTGTTTGCAGACATGAGACTCGGAGTTTTGGCGGCATCAGAGGATCTGGCGGGGTTGCTTGTTTAGTCAGGGACACCCTTTCGAGCAGGATTTCTATTGCCGCCGAGGATGAGTCTGCCCGCTTTCTTTGGGTTCGGATCAAATGTAATTCTCCCCTCTCAAGAGACATCTTTATTGCAGTCTGCTATTTCCCTCCAGCTTCCTCCTCATTGGCTATCCACCGCGGCCTAGACGGAGACCCCTTCTTTGACCTTTATGCTGGTATATCTTAGTTCTCGGGCTTTGGAGAGGTCATCATTTTGGGGGACTTCAATGCCCGTACCAAAAATATGCATACTCTGAGGCACGATATGACTGATGATGTACTTTGCACTTCTGAGGTGGATCTAGAGTTGGTTGGCTTCCAGCGAGAGTCTGAGGATACGACGGGGCCCCTGACTTCTTACGGTCGACATCTTCTCCAATTAGGGGAATCTCATGACCTACTGATTCTGAATGATATTCCTCGCTTTCCTGAATCCCGGTTCTTCACCTGTAGACCTTTTTGTGGTGGGGCCAGTGTAGTTGATTACGTCATGACTATCCCCGACTTGATTCCTTACATCCACCACTTATGTGTCTCCTCCATCCCTCTTGCTGACCATGCGACCCTCTCCTTTTCCCTCTAGAATATCCCTCTCATTTGCAGCTTTCTGAGTTCCTCGATCAGTTCCATTGCAGAGCTAGGGAGCAGGTAGGCTTCTGACTGACTTACCAGACTATCGATCACATCCTCACTCTTCGGGCTATCAACGAAGAGGCTTGCCACCGCTCTTCTAGAGTTTTCTGCTGTTTTGTGGATTTTTGGAAAGCTTTTGATTCTGTTCCATGGGAAGCCCTTTTCCTCAAGCTCAGAGATATAGGCATTTCTGAGACTCTTCTTACAACCATTATGCGCCTTTATGAGGAGGTCCTTGGTCGCCTTCGCACCTCTGTTGGCTACTCTGACTTCATCAGGAGTACCATTGGTGTCAAACAGGGCTGCCCCCTCTCTCCTACCTTATTTGGGATCTACATCGATGAGCTTGAGGACTTTCTCAGGGATCACATACAGGAAGGTGATGGGTGTCTTCTGCACCAAGTTTTGATCTACATCCTCCTCTTTGCAGATGACGTAGTTCTCCTTGCTTCTTTTGCAGAGGGTCTCCAGAGGCAGCTGGATGCCTTAGCCCTTTTTTGTGATCACAGGAAGCTAACTGTGAACCTTAGGAAAACCAAAGTTATGGTTTTCAACTGTCTGAAGACTTCAGACTTCCACTTCTTCTTTAAGGGTGTGGAGATTGAGATTTATACCTACTTGGGGATTCTTTTCTTTGGACCTCGTTTTAGCCTCTGTCCTGCTCTCCAACCTCGGGTTAATAAGGGGTATGGTTCTTTGGCGATTCTTGAGAGACAATGTTACCGCCACCACTTTCAGGACATTCTTTCCAAGATGTCCCTCTCAGATTCACTGGCTAGGCCCACGGTTCTGTATGGTTCGAAAATTTGGGGTCCCTCTCTTTTGGACTCAGATTGGGCTACTATTGAGCGCGTTCAAATCCTCATGCTCAGACGTATTATCAGGTGCAAAGAATATGTTCCTCACAACATTATTCTTGTTGAGTTTGGGGCTCGCCCTTTTCGTTTGGAGACCATCTTCGGCCTTATGTTGTTGCACCGTATTCGAGGGTTTTCTCGTTCTTCTGTTGACAGGGACAGGTGCATTTATCTTGCCTATTGCTCCTCTGAAGCTATTGCATCCTTAAATCACAGTAGTCTATCTCGCTGCTGGTATGCCTGCGTTTCATGCCTTTTTGAGTCCATTGGCATCCAGATGGACTGTCTCCCACCCTTCAGCTATTCTCTGGATGCCCTTGCCCATCTCCTACCCAACCAATAGGACCTTCATAGAATAATCAGAGATGATATCTACAGACAGTTCATCCAGCACACATTGGACCAACCCCCCGGGGGGTTGCGTCCGAAGATGTCATTCTATGCGGCACACTTTCTCGAGATCCGTGATGGGGTCATTTTCAGACCCATGTACATTTCCCGGCATTGGTTACAGGTCCTTCATATCTCTCTGGGTCAATTTAGAGTGGGCTCACATCGACTTTGTGTTGAGACTGATCATCACTTAGACCACTCGGAGCGGACTTTCCTGCTTTGCTCTCTCCAGGAGGTTGAAACCAAAGAACACTTCATTTTCAGGTGTCCTGTTTACTATGAGATTCGTGGGCGATTCCATTGCCTGTTCCGTGAGCTTCCTTCCTTCACAACTTTCTTCAAATACTATGATCAGAGATGTCTTGCTCTCTACCTTCAGGAGGCCCTTAGGCTTCGGGACAAGCTCCTCCATCCTCCCCCCAGATGGATGGATACTAGACTGATCACTTCTTTCTTCCCGGTGCTCTTGCCGGTGAGGGGTGCTAAGCGGCACTCGGACACGTGTCTGGACCCCCAATCCTTATCTGTCAGGTCTCGGGATTCCGTTTCTTTCACCTGAGGCTCCTTATCTCAGGCATGTCCTAAGGCCCCTCCACATAGACAACGACCCACGAGGCTTACTGCGAGGCACCGCCTTCCTGTCGAACATCGGCTCCCCAGGCATTCTACAGTCTCAGCTTCTAGTCATCGGCGCACTGCGAGTTACTCCCATCCGGCCTTGAGTGTTAGGTGATGTTGTTGGGGATGTTGCTCCTTCTTCCGCTCCCCCCCGCACCGTCATCTTTTTCTTCTTCGTTTCTGGTTTCTCGGCCTCTGTTGCTTCCTTCTCTTCCTCTCCTTCTCTCATTGTATTTCGGTCGACCCGTTTGGGTCCTCTTGCTGGGTTTGTTTGCTTTGTACTCTGCAATCCCATTGACCTATTTTTGTGGTCATGTGTTGGACATTAATAATATTATCTTATCCTATCTTATCTTATCTCTCTTCTCCCCCTCACCTTGTATTGGCCTAGTTGCATCCGATGTCATCGACCATGGTCAATGACATCAGTAGAAGACCCTATCTAGCCAACATCATTAGCCGTCGCTGATGGCGGGCTGAGTTGTGACTTTAGGTTACGTTCCCTTATTTATAGACGTCTTTATTGTCTTTTATCAGATATATCATTGAATAGAAAGGTTTTAGGTTTTAGTAGAGTTTACACTTAGAGGTTATTATTAGAGTATTGGGCTACTAGGAGTTGAGCCAGTGAGTTCTACCTTATTATTTGGAGCCATCAACATTGGTCTACTTGGGTTTTCTACCTATCCCTCTTGTGATCCACCTCACAACAATCTATCACAAAGTGCTACAAACCAAGGAGGGGGATTATTGTGCCTATAGGGTCCACGCGAAGGTAAGTATCCCTAACAATAAAGTGTCTTTATTTGGTTTGATTTATTATTATGATGTATTATGTATTAGACTAGGATAGTGTAGCATATCTATCTATTAAATTATTTCTATCTTTATAGCATATGCTTACTTCCAAATGACATTGTAATTTAGGCTTAACTCTTATTTATTGCCATATCCCTTGCTTACAACACAAGATTCTAGTTAGACTCGATATCCCATATCATTGGTATAGGATTTGGAACCTTGTACCTGATGTTGTGGATTACTCTCTACTAGATCCATTTACAACCATCATTTATTGGCACTATATCTTGCTTGTGTGTTGGTCTAGTATGGTCTTCTAGTTATATCCTATAATATAGAAAGAGGGTTGTTATTGACCATCTTAGCTTACATACAAAGTCCACAAAGCTACTATTATGCGCCGTGTCCATATTGCAAGTAGGTTGAGTGAACGAGGCAAGATGAAAATGACAGAATAACACTGATACACAAGTTCTCATTTAGAAGCTCCAACAAGATCCAAACGTAACAAATAAATTTGTGTGGAAAGGGAACTCTCTATTGTACAAAGATATGTTGTATTTGTGTAAGAAATTAATCCTTAAATATAAGGTTCTCGTGGAGGGTCGTGCTTCTCTAGTAGGTGGAAGGGTGAGACAATTAAGACCTTAGGTCTTCAACAACCTCTATGTATTTCCAACTGTTGGTGGGAGGAGGTTTCCATGTATTTCATCACAGGGCTGCCCAAGTTTGAGGGGAAATATTGCACCATGGTTGTTGTGGATAGACTCACCAAATATGCCCATTTTTGTGCTGTCACATTTGTTTGTAGGAAGTACAATAGCCACAACTCTTATGGATATAGTTCAAAATCTATACGTGACCCAAAGATCATAATAAGTGACCACGATCCTATATTTACCAACAATTTTTGGACTTAGTTATTCTCATGTTTGGGCACTTAGCTGACATGTATCTCATCATATCATCCCCAATCTGATGGGAAACTTGAGGTGGTCAACCAATGCTTTGTGGGTTATCTCTAAGGTTTTTCTTCGAATAAGTAAGATAGATGGGTTCAATGGCTGCTGCTAGTAGAATGGTAGTATAATATTTCTTTCAATACCTCATCCAAAATGTCTCCATTTTTTGGCATTGTATCAGTACTGTCTGCCATCCATCACCTCATCTTTGAGGGTACAACCAAAGTTTCGAGTAGTCAAAGAACACATTTAGCAGAAATAAGAGGTAGTCTCTAGTCTCATAGTCCGTGGATGTAGAAAATAAGTCTTAAGATAGTCTCAAGGCGCAGTGGGTGGGCAACAAATTCTGCTTGGGGATGCACCGAGGAACTATCTGCTTGCAACAGCTCATGCGTTGCAACATACATATAGTGAAACTTTGAACAAATTTTGGAAACCAAAGGAGAAACAAGTTATCTGATACCAAAACTATAACACCCATGTTATGAGCAACCAAACTAAGAGATTTTTTTAAAACTCACCCTTTACGTACAATTGATGGTATTAATGATTAACATTATTATTTAGCTTGTTGCTAAATAATCCAACATAATTAAATATTCATAATCCATCTGTAACATATGATAACCATGTGCAGCTGTAAGGGTATATCCAGATCTCCACGATCTCCCTTAAATGACTATAACTGAGTGTGTATACTTTGTATACTTGGTTAAACCTTTTACAAGTTATGAGAACTATGTGCATCTCCTAAATGCCTACCTGGAAGACATTCTTGCTGCATTCCATCCAATATCTGACACAAATAAATAAGGGGGTTGGTGAACAGACAATGTAGTCCACTAATACATTACTTTGGCCAAAGTTTCAAACATTGCTTTGCAAACTTAATTCCGAGACTGCACATAAGCCTATGAAACTCGTCTTCTGTCACCGCACAACCATCTCAACACAATTAGCTGGATTCATTTTTATTGTTTAAGAAGGTGATTTAGATAAGAAGAGGGAGAGTTCATGTCCGACTCATTTATCTCAACGAAAGGATCCCATCCGTACCATCTTAGGATCCATATGGGAAAGATAGGGACCACCTATTGATCACCCATCATTACGTCCTCCCTACCCTTCCCGTAGTCATCCTAAGTTGGCACAAAGCAAGATACTAGCGAAAAGACAAAGGATCATTTAATACCCATAGGTTGCCTTATATAGGTAACATAACTAAGTCTTTCTTAATGATTCATTTTTAAAATATTATTTTCAAAATACTTCATAGGTTTCCATAAGAGGTCATAGTAACTCATCGAGCTACCTTTCATTTTTAGTACCTCTTGTTGTATTTTCTACAACATCGAAATTGTCGTTAGATGTAGGTTAACTATTCATTTTCCCATACTGAGTTGCTGTACTCAATGTTTTAAAACTCGGAACCAAACTCGGAACCGGTCGAGGGTCTAATCGGAACCGAACCGGATTCGGACCGGTTCAAACTTTATGAATCGATTTACTAAAAAATACATTAAATTTTATATTTTTAATGAAAACAATATATTTGAAAGGTTAAAAACCATGATTCCAACAATTACACACAAAATATGCAAAGTTTGCTCTTATATATATGTAAGAAAGGCGTTTATAGCAAAATTAGGCTTTCGAAAAATAAAAAATAGAAAATGTATTTAAATTTTTTTTTTAATTAAAATTGTTGTATACGGCCATGTAGAGTCAAACCGGCCGGTTTGGGTTGAAACTGGATCAGTTTGAGGCCAAACCGGTCAACTGATCCGGTTCTTTGACTGGTTCTTGTAAAAAACTATTAAACTGGTCGAACCGGCAGGTTTCGGTTCTGGTTTAGCCGGTTTTTAAAACACTGGCTGTACTGCATTTACTCGTTAAGAATAGTTCATTAATACCATAAGGTAGAACAATATCTTTATTTCGTTTTCGTTATCCTTTCAATTTATATGCCGTTATTCGATTTGCTTTAATTACTCAATCTGAATTTATGCAATCAAATTAATCTCATGACTTGAAAACAATCAGCTTATTTATTAAATCAATTGTATAAGTAGTATATCCATATTCTTAATTCAAACAAGTTAAGTCACATAATTTGATTTCAAATAAGGATAAACCTTAATCTTCATTAATAACGATTTACATCAATAAACAAGAACATTGGGCCATAATGCCCTTTATAAGGTGCGATGACATTTCAATCACATTATCAATTGATTACAATAATCCTTTTCGGATATATATCAAAATGAACTTAATACGTAATACAATCACAAATCAAATCCAAACAGTCACTTCAAGTAAGTTGGCCTTTCCTGCAAATCTTTATGAGAGAGAATAGATATGGGTCAGTTCATAAGAACTGACATGAGTCCGCATACTCTTAGTCTATGCTGTAACTATAAGGAAATAATTGAATAAGGGATTGCTTAAGATTATTCTTAATCATTATGTTATAATCTTAAACTCCCTAGTTTATGTTAAGAGATCTATCTCATTAACAAATAATAACGAACTTCATAGTTATATAAAAACAATATGTTCATTATCATTGTATGCAACCAGTGCATTATAACTTAGATATTTAAAACAATAATGGAACATTTACCGCATCACCAATCAACATTTACAAATGTAATAACTTACAATATTTTCCAACTTTCCTGCTATTTAACATCTAGAAGGTCATAATGTAGGCAGTCCATAATGACAACGAACAACTAACATATAGTAGTGTTAAACTTTATAAAGTTTACAACAACCATTCATAGCCCAACTAGTACCTTAGTTAACTGAAACTAATGAAGTAACTCTATTTAAAGTCTCTTAATGAGTTGACTGCACCTATATATATATATATAGATACAATGTTTGCCAGAACTCCTTGATTTGAAACAAGAGAACCAAAATGTCTAATTCCAAGATGGAAAAGAATTCCCATCGTTAATAAGCAAATACTAAATTACATATCCCAAAATAAGTTATAGAAGGAGACAAACAAAAACAGTCCTACTCAACCATCTCAGGATCCGAACCTATTTCATATCAAAATAAAAGAGTGATAACTGCAAAGCACAAAGTTGGAGCTATAAAATTATCTCTAATTTGTTTTTGTAGATCCTATAATCCAAAACATAAACTTACCCTGAGAGAATAACAACAATAATGCTCTATAAGAGAGTTGTAACATTCTTATTTCTCTTCCCCAATTTCGACAAAATAATCAAACCCAAAACATAAACGAAATGATAGCAATAATTGCTCAAGGAGTTGTTTCCAACTCTTTTCTCGTTTTCCAAATTTGCAATTAAACCAAAACCAAAATGTATCTATTTCCAGTTTTATCAAATAAACCAAACAAGTGTATTCATTTCCAAATTTCACATAATATCCCAAATCTGAATATGTATGCAGGGAGAGAGAATGGTAACAATAATGCTTTGTAAGAAATTTGTAACATCCTTATTTCCTTACCCAGATTTCACCAAATAAGCAAAAAAAAAACGTGTTCAAAGAGAGGTTATAACAACCATGCTCTACCAAAGCTTCTAAAACAATGATATTGACAAAGCTCAAAGATGAACTTAAACCAAACAAAAACAACAAAGCTCTACAAGAGCTGTTAAAATTACCAAACCTGAAACGCATTCATGTTTCCAGATTTCATAATAACACAAAACCCCAAAACGCATTCATGTTTCCTTGTTTATTTTCCAAGTTTGATATAAAGATCAAAACCTAAAACGTATTACTTTCATATTTCTCATATTAACCAGAAACAAATGTGTTTATGGAAAGATTGCTAACAACCATGCTCAAAAAGATCTATAAAATTATCAAATTGTTCTTATTTCTCCAAACTAACTCCTTATTCTATTTACCCATAACTCTAATGATAAATCAACGAAATGAGTTCATTTACTAGAACCAATATTTCCCACAAAAATGTATACAAATTTCCACAATAATGATTCCAGAGATGTATTCAACTTTCCTTAATCATTATTCCGATTTTGCAAACTAAAACCAAAGGAAACATGTATATATTTTAACACAATAATTTCACAACTAAATGCATTCATTTTCCAATTAGTAAGGAGTGAAAATAGGAACCCATGCTTGTATTTGCTTCCATTCTTATTTGAAATCTTCCAAACCGAATGCTTTCAAAACACAATTGAATCCTTCAACAGTGTATTAAATAACAAAAATGTCATGATAACCTGAAACACAATAGTAAATTTGCCATGCAAAGCCATTTAAAACAGATTTCCTACAAAAACTCCATGCCCAACTCTATCCAGAGCTCCCAAAAACCAAGCAATGCAAATGATCAAAGATCAATGCATGCTTAGCTTTTCAAGAAAGCCTCCGCTTCCTAAGGCGCCTTACTGCCAATAATTAATTCACAAGTCTCCCTTAATTTTCCTTGCCAGGTAGTGGCTTAAACCCTAAAACAATTACTCCAAATTGCCATGCAACTTAAGTCTCATATTATGTTTATTAAAACTTGCAACACCTCACACAATGCCACAAATGCCAACTTAACTCCATAACAAATAACTTATGCCAATAATGCCACAATACATTATCAACCCACGGTGGTCCTATGACCAAAAGCAAGCTAAACATAAGTATTTATATTTATACTGTATACATACATATATATATATATATATATATATTTATTTATATATATATACATATATATATATATATATATTTATTTATATGTTTATTATTAAGTCTTAGATATTCATATATATATAACAAACACTTCGTTTTTCAACAAGTATCAATGCAACCAGATAAAACAATTATTCCTCAACTTAGTCAAGTAATAATGATCTTACTGATTCAACGAATTTATTAAGTCGGGACGTTACATACTTCCCCTCTTAAAAAGAATCATCGTCCCGATGATTTAACTATAACCATTACTAACATATCAGTCACAAGCAACATCAAAAATTACAGTGAAAAATTCAATTCAACTTTCTTCTTCTTTTGATAAGAAGTTACCTAGTCCAAAAGGTCTAAACCCCCTGTGGGAAACGCTGTTTTCCCCTTTGCCTTGTAAGAAGTGGATTGAATAGGAGTAGACTGAGGAGGAGCATTTGGATTGGCTAGGAGAGCAAGCACTGTGGCCCTAGGACCTGATGGAGCAAGAGATTTGGAACTAGACTCACCCTTGTAACTCCTCATTAAAGGTGGATGCTCTCTTGGTAGAGGAACAAACAAAGATCTTGATACTTTTTGCTCCATCAAAGGAGCTCGCTGCACTGAATGAATGGAAGGTTGGAGAATAGATTTGCCTCTGCCCTCCTTGGTGGTGGAAAGTGATGCTTTAAAACTTTGTGGGGATGAAGGCTCTACTTCTTCCTCATCTAAAATAATAATTGGGGGTTAATAGCTGAAAACCTAGGCAGTCATGAGATAAATCTCCCTCATTTACTAGTGAGGCTCCCGTGTAAGATTTGTTAATTAAATATGCTAGTATCTATTTGGGTTATTACTTTAACCATGCAGCTGATAAACCATAGCTGTATAGTTTTGCAGCAAGTAAACAACTGCTAAAAAAAGGAAATATCTGATGAAGAAGGAAATAATAAAAACACAGGAAAGAAAGAGGGAAGATGTGCAACCCAATCAATAGATTACAGAGTTGATTGCATGCACATAGACATAACCTATAGATATTAACACAAAATTATAAGCAAAAACAACTTTCAGATCTAGATCTAGAATAACACAAAGTTTATAAGTAGATCTAAGACAAAAAGTTAGAAACAAAATGCACTGTGACACAAAGTTCTCCGGAAATCTGCTCCTTTCTATTCCTTTGCTTCAAATAGCTATCAGGGGTTTTAGCACAAAGTTTGGAACACAAGAATGCTGCTTACAAATTCTGATCCTTTAACCCGTAGGTTCTCCCTTTACTTATGGCATGTAGAGAGGAAATTACAAATAAGAAGCTTTTAGTGAACTGACACATGCGGAAGTTGTAAAGGAAACAACTGTCAATCTCCCTCCTGGAATTCCTCTTTGCATGACATGCATGATTTGCAACTGAAAATAGAACCTTCTATTTTGCATGTCTGCCACCTATTTCTAAGTAGTTGACTTCTTCAAGAAATGGCTTTTAAACCAATCACTTAAGTTGTATAATTTGATTGATCGCTTAATTACTTTGTCGGAGAAAAGAAGAAGAAAGGAAAATAAATTAGAAGAAAGCTGCAACACTTCCAGTTTTGTTCTTTTTCCATATTCTGCATGTGGTTGATTCTTTTGCTCTTGATTCTCAGCAAACTGGATCTGGAAGCAGCTGGATCTGAAAGTGGCTGGATCTGGAATTTTGCTTACGAGTGTTGCCTTTGCCTTTGAGTTGTCTTCTCTTTTATCCTTGAAGCTTTTGTAGTTCTTTCTCCAGTACATGCATCAGTGCAATGTTTGCCGTAAATAACTCATCATTTTTATTTTTAATTGCATATGAATGCAACTTCAATGAAGGCTTCAACTGGAAGATTGGGAGCACATGCACAAGATCCTGGAAGGAATTTTCCACGTACGAACTTCTACGTGGGCTGCGTCAGAAACAAGAGGATGAATTTTTGCCGGAAGCTTTTGCAATTATGAGATATGGATCTGGATCTGGGCCTGGATTTGTGTCTCCGATGTCAGCAAATCTGGAAGTAATGCATGATTCCGCTGAGCTTTCTCATTCATCCCGCTTTGCCATGGCTGGAGCAATATTTGTTTGAGCAATTATTTTTCTTTTTATTCAGCCGAAATTCTTTACAATTGGTGCAGATCTGGGAACTTCTTCAGATTCGGAAGATATATTCAATGTATTGGACATTGATTTAAGCTTCCTTTCAATTATATAAGCACCTGGGCACCTGTAATACTATGCAGACAATTAATCAGACTTAAATCAAACTCCTTCAAACCTAGGCGCCAAACTTTGAAGCTTTCCGGCAGTGAAAACACCTTTTTCTGAGCAAAATTCCTCCTTTGGGTGCCAAAACTTTCCGGGCTGCACGCCTTTGCTAAAAAAATTAATTAATCCATCATTATGGCAGGGCATGCTTATATAATTGCCCCTCCTATTCCTGACAATTAATTAATGAACAATGATGTTTATTCACCCAAATTGGGCGCCTATTTTTGCATGCTGCTGGTTGCCATTAAATAAATTAAATTTATTTAATTTTAGCTTTCTACTTCCAGTCTACTTTGACTTCACACTATGATTTGACCTCATGTGCCAAAAATAAGAATTAATTCCATCAATAAATATTTTAAAAAGTATTATTTCTCCTCTAGGTGGGTCGCACTTTTTTAACATAGCTGATTTCTATTTTTAAAAGTCGATTTCTATTTTTAAAAGTCAATTTCTAATGGGATTATTCACCCTGCATCGCAGCTCCAAAAATCCCATGGTCCACTTAAGCTGTTTGACTTTCATAATGGGATTCTTTACCCTGCAAGGCAGGTAAGAAATTCCCATCAATGCCTTACGTGATTTTCTTTTATTTTATAATGGGAATTTTCACGTTGCAAGGCAGGTAAGAAATTCCCGCTTGCCTGCTGCCTCTAATTTTTCCATCATGACTTAAGTGAATTTTTTTTCATGGGAAAAAGTACTCTGCCAGGCAGGTACAAAATTCCCACCTGCATGCTGCTACCAAAAATCCCATTGTAGCTTAAAACCTTCCTTTCCCAAAAATGCGACTTGCCCAGAAGAGGCTTTTTTTGTGCATGACTTCGTCTTTTTAGAGAGAACTAGACTTCCTGTGGCAAATTCCTTCTGGCATGATGTCCGTAGATGATCTCCAGATACTCCAGGCAAGAAAACAGATTGAACCGGCAAAGGAATTGACCTAGGGAAATTTCACAAAAAACAAAACGAGAAAAATACCAAAAACGCAAAACGTTCCCAGAAGTCATAGATAAAGCCTAGGATTCATTCCTGGTTAAAACCCTACTAGTGTATGGGAATATTGACATGTAAAACCTCAACAGGGTTAAACCAGAGCACAATTTACCTCAAATAGGGCTTAAAATAATTAAATAAAAATTTCCGTAGGCAAACCCTAGCGATAGAATATAATGAGTTTGGGCATATGGGTATTTGGCGAAATTGGCTTATATGACTCTCTGAGAATATCTTGACACAATACAGACATTTTCTGGCAATAAAAACACAAAACTACCCATAATTTTAAAAGTACGAAATTTTTTAAATGGGGTAGTCTCAGATTTCAGGGTGAAATCTGGGGACACCAGGCTTCGTGTTCGCTCACTTGTAATCACACAACTATTGGGCATCCTTTGCAAGAGTTGAAGAGAATTAATAGAAATTTCAAAGAGCAAAATTGTAATTTGTAAGTTTCATAGATACGTAATTTATGATGATAATTTTCAACGACAATCATCATAAATTCATAAGACTTATTAGCTGGCTGTTGTATTCACATGATGATGTGATTTTGTACTCTATTTGTATTCAAATCTAATAAAAAAAGCACTTCCTTGACGTTTTCAGACTCATTTGATACATTTTGTATAAAATTTATGTTTTTAACTTTGTAAAAGAAAGATAGGTATTGTCTGAAGTTGCCGAGTATTTGCCGACATTTTTCTGAGTCTATTTTTTTTGGCTCTGCCGAGTATTGGCCAAGCACAAGTATGCGAACTTTGCTGTCGATAAAATTATATCCAATATGATAGCAATTCACATTAATACACATCTTACTTAAGTTGGACTTATGTAAGGCCATTGTTGCCTTCCCTGCTAAGCAGATAGCTACATGTACAACCTTATCCTTGCAACTCATGCTTGGTAGTGCTTGTATAACATTTTGTAATAGTGCTTCAGCCTAGCTATACATTAATACGCATCTCATCTATTGTGAAAATACTTCCACTCCATCATGCTGAAATTCACACACACATTGTACTTTGTCAAAATGCTTTGACAACATGCCAAATATACTCAGAGGCCTGTTGTTTCGCTTCATACATCTGTGCATGATATGGAATTCCTAGGCATTGGATGCAAATCATGAGAACAGAAATCAACAAAAAGCACTTGGTGTTTGTGTATATTTGGCCAGACCAAGAATCATATCTCCTACCTGCTCAAGGCAGACTGAGATCTCAGAAAGGCTAAACTCAGGAAAGTACGTAGCTATTTTTTTTGGAGAATAAATGCCTCCTCTCTGTATCCAGACTACCATGATCTCTGCTGGAAGGTTTGATAAAAAGCAGAAATCAGGGCATGCCAAGTGAATTTCACAAATTTATAAACCTCTTATTTGAAGTAATTTATACAAAAGGAGCAGATTTGACAAATGGGGTGCTGGCATGCTGGTCCTAGATTAGGAGCAGGTTCGTCAGATTTAGTAGGAAAAGGTTGTTCACTATCACCATAATCTCTATTGACAAGGAAGCATAGATGATTTGCTTTGGAAAATAGAGATACTAATATGCAATCCCAAGACAACCAACGAGCATTAACTTGGATGTATCTGCAATTTGAAGATGCATATTGAAGAAGCAGATCACAAGAGAAGTGGCTTTTAAATTTTCAACTATGTTTCTGTTGTTTACACACGATTAATGTTCTTTATGTATATATTGCATACATTTTCTGCTTGTAAATATCGAATCAACCTTGCACATTTACCATGAGCCTACACACATGCAAACTTGTCTTTTAAAACTTTTAGCCTGTGCATGCCTTTGTGATTATTTGTTTCTTTAATTTCCTTAACTCGGCCTTTTTCTTTAGTTTCCTGTTTCGATCATTGGACTCTTTGAATTCATGATTGAGGTGCATCTTATATGATATTGTCTATATGACTGTATAGGCGGAATCTATGCATGCCAATATCCTGGGGCACATGCTTTACAGTGCAAAGGTGGTTGCCGAGAAGGAGGGTATATCAGAAGAATATCGTGTAGTCATCAACAACGGTGCTGATGCCTGTAAGAATGGAATCTTGAGCATTGGAATACATATGCTAACAATTCTAGTTTAGTTTCTCTTGAAAATTGCATGCAGATGATGCAATAATGCATTTCTATTTTATACAGTAAAATAAAATATGGTAACATCTTTTCATAGATATATAAATTTTTTCCGTATGAACATATCAGGTATCTTAGTTTTTTCTTGTTTACTCTTCAGGTCAATCAGTTTATCATCTTCATTTGCATATATTAGGTGGAAGGCTAATGAAATGGCCACCTGGCTGAGAGCAATCCTTTAAGGTTCCGTATAGAGGAGGGATTCTTTTTCTGTATCTTGGATAACTTGGTGTTCTGTGATTAGGATCAAAATTGCCGGTTTAACATTGCTGTTAATTTAACTCATGATTTAAACCATAAATTTTGCACATGGCATTAGGTGTACAATAGTATGAAAACAAGTATGGGCCTTTTTTTTCTCCACGGTTGGTACTGACTGAAATAGTCTGAAATATAATTATTTAACATTCTATAAAGTCTGTTTTTATCACCATCAGATGCACTCCTTTTTACCTTTTGGTTCTTCAAAATAGAAGTGCACTGTTCTACATCCAGAGTCCATCACTATAGTGGAAACAGTGAGGTAAATAATTCTATTGAGATCTTGTGTCTCCTTTGGTAAAACGATAGTTTTTGTAAAATTCATCCCAATTTGAAAAGCAGATTTCTCCTCAAGACTAGTTGTATATGGACAGATAGCTTGTAGATTGCCTGAGAATCCTCATTCTTCTGTTTCCTGCCCTTCCAGGAAATTCATCCCAGCTAAGCATAAAGTTGTTTTAAGCCATATCACTTTTGAGAATCATCCAAATCACCACAATAATCTTAGTTTGAGGGCCATGTTGAAGCATATTTACCGATCCCAACCACCCCATGCTCAATAATACTGGGGAGTATGAATGTTTTAGAATTGTTGCTGTGAAAGCAGAGATTAAATTAGTCTGATATCATTGTGTTTCAACCGACATAAAAGCATGAAAACAGATCAGTATCAATGGCAAATTATGGTGCGTTGAAGTGATAGCAAATTGATCCCAAACACCCCATGCTTGATAATATCGGGGAGCATGAACGTGGCTTTGAGTTTTAGAACTGTTTTCGTGAAAGCAGTGATTAAAATAGTCTGATATCATTGTGTTTCAATCAACGTCGAAGCACAAAAACAGATCAGTATCAATGGCGAATCATGGCGTGTTGAAGTGATAACAAAGTGTGGATAACTCTTGTTGAAATGAGATGATCAGGTAAATATTATTGTAAAAGTATTGTTGAATCTCAACTTTATTTATCAATGCAAAGAATATTTGCAAACTGATGTATGATACTCCTTTGACATGAATTTTGAAATGGAGACGGAGATGGAGATGTGTAAATATGCAATTTTGTGTAGAATTTTTGGCCTGTCAGATTATTCCCATTTCCAATTTCTCTTATGATTTTAGTTTTGAGATTACCTTGTTTGCAGTGTAAAAGTGAGGATTTTTTGGATTCAACTATGTAAAGAATTTAATACTGGATCCATCTTCAAGGAAGTGAAGAAATGAAGCATTCAATATGGATCGATTAGTGAATGCTTCATTTCTTCACTTCCCTAAAGATGGTTTCAGTAGTGGGATTTGAAACGTTGAACATTAACTTCTTTATGCAGTTGAATTCAGAAAATCCTCACTTTCTTTTATGTCTCCTAGAGGTATCTCATGATGGCCTTGGGCTCTTTGGAGTTGCAAGTGGAATTATTTGAACTTTAAAGATAATGAAAAATATATCACCTTGGCATGCTAATAAATTAATGCTACAAAGTTTAGGATTAGTGTGATCAAAGCTTAAACTATAGTGATTATGTCGGAACCAGGGTTGGTGATTTGACAGTAGTCAACATCGTGCTTTCTGTTTACACCCTAGTTATATTTTAGAATGTTATTGTATAACAAATATGAAAGATGTAAGGGTTAACAAGTAGATTATTATGATTTAATTAACTTCTAACATCAATTATACATGACTATAATAATGCATTCAATTTGAAATGAGCTAAATGATTGATAAACGATACACAAATAGTTCAAAACATGAGGGGAGCAATAGACTTAGCTATTTTGGATGATTCATGAGGGATCTGGTTGTGTAGGGAAGCATAACAAGAAAATATTGAATTGTGGATTCTGCATTGAAGATTCTAGAATTGGAAAATGAGCAAGTTTAGGACCGTATGGGTTCTGTATGACATAGGCAGGAGCTGTATGGTCCAGGAC
This sequence comes from Taxus chinensis, assembly GCA_019776745.2. Lineage (NCBI taxonomy): Eukaryota > Viridiplantae > Streptophyta > Pinopsida > Cupressales > Taxaceae > Taxus > Taxus chinensis. Next base: position 480,376,020 of record CM034152.1, on the reverse strand, counting down.
ATGGACCGTACGGTTTCAAATCTCGAGATAGTTTGAGTCTGCAACTTCTTGTGCAGTTCGCTTGCTTGGAAATGGTGCTCGTGTGTTGCTTTTGCTTGCACGACTTCAGTATGACTTGCGATGTCTTTCAACAAAAGTAGAAACCCTAGCAAGTTTCAAAACCCTTTCTCATAACATTAGTAAACAAAAGAAGACAAACATGTGTGCATTTGAGGTTGGTCACCCTTGGCGGTCATACTCCCATCTATTAAACCAATTCAAGTTTTGCACTGCATATCCTTGTTGCATAATTCAAGCCTCATTTAATTCTTTTAAGTGATTGTGTAAATGTGCATAACTAACCAATCCACTAGGGGTGTCATCGTGCCATTTAACACCAAGATAATAGGCTAAAGGTGTAGCATAGAATGTACCCAATGTAGTAATAGTGGGATGTGGTGTGCCTCAAATACATGGCATAACCCTTAGTTGATTGAAACCCTTGTGCATTGTTTGGAAAAAGTTTACGCTTATTAGGACATGACCCTATGATCTTTACATGCTTGTAGATGGATGGAACTAGAGTCATTGACCTAATTGAGTGTTTCAGACTTGTAGTAGGGATTGCCCTAGATGATGTGTAGTTGATTTGAGCAAATTTAGGAATCCTGGAGTGCTTTTGGAATGTTTGCAAGAGAAGCTTGTAAGAATGTCAGGTGAGTTATAAGGTGATAATGACTTGCTTATATAGCCTTATGTATGTGAATATTCTAATAAAGCCGACTCCAGGAAGATGAAATGACCCAAAATATGATTTTAAATTGAACGCAAAGTCTATGATTGAGATGGGAGAAAATTGTACATGTCAGTCAAGACTGGACTCCACATCCAGACTCTTATGTATGGTTTTGGATAGAAGAGAAACATTTAAATTGAAAGTTGTGTCATGAATATAAGATGTTTTATGTTGCTTTGATGAAAATATAGTCATAGAATTGAGGGCAACATAGTGTAAAGATAAACAAGTTGTATAATGACTAGAGAGATGAGGAGATTGAAGTTTGAATGTGAGCATGTCTTAGCAAAGATACAAAGTCAAACTTGACATTGCACAGGGACAAGTTACCAAATTTTAGTGTCTATGTTTGTCTTCCCTTAAGTGTGTAATTGTAAAACATATATGAGTGTGCACACACATTTTGCCTTTGCTTGAAGAGACTTTGTGATGTGTTGTTGACATGCTCCATGATGAAACGTGCAACACAAAGTGTAGTCAATGTCTATGATATAAATTGCACTTTAACTCATAATATAGGCAATGCTTGTAACTTTGAACATTGCAAAAAGTATCCAAAATGGATGTAAAACATTGAAGGAATAACCTGTTCATTTTGCGGAGGTAGGAGCTCCTATTGTTGCTGTACCCTTGAGGGTTGGAATTTGCTTCGGAGATGTCGAAGGATTGGGGGGTGATTAGTCCCCAATGTTGTGCCATAGGAGATAATAGAGAAGACATTATATTACAGAGAACCCATATGCTTCAATACCTTCTGTATTTGAGAATTTGAAGAATTTGAAGAGAGGAATGATTAGTCTATGAAGCATGCAATTTTGTTTCGATGCTTTTTGTAGTTGTGAATACGTTGAAAGAAGAGGAAAGATCAGTCTACGAAACTCCAATATAGTTTTAATGCTTTTTGCTAAACCCACAAACCACACCGTTGCATACAGATGTAGGCCCAATTTGCTTTAGCTTGAAAAAAACAAACCTTAAAAGGAATAGACATTGCCATGCCCCCATAATGTGTTGTGTTTGAATTAATCATGTAAAATTTTGAAAATTTGTAGGGGAGGAGACACATGCCCCCAAACCCATTTTGTAACTATATCTGAAATAACATTGTGAAGAAGGAATGAAGTACTCACAACCCTTGTAACTTGCTCTAAATTGTTTTATCTGTAACTGTGTGAAAATTTGGTAAACCTTTGATATAATATGTAGAAACTTTAAACTTTGAATGAAATTGTTTTGTCTGAGAATGTATGGAAAGGTCAAGAGCACACTGCGGTCATTATGTATTGTAGGGTCTTGACTTTGTTTGAATTTTGTCACATTTAAGTATCTGTGACATTTTCTAAAGATCTAAACCTTGTAAAATTTGTTCTTGTATATTGTAATTTGTCTATAACTGTAGAAATACCCTCCATCAAAGATTTACAGAGATGGCCCCTTCCCTATATATATGGGGTCCCTTTCTATCTGGTGACAAGCTATATATAGATAGAGGGCGATGATCTTGTCTCAAGGTTAGGGAGTAGTGGAGGGAGGAATCTATCTCTTGCCTCACCCCTATATATAGATATGGGGGGAGATAGTCGACTAATAAACAAAATCCAATACCCCCTTTTTTTAACACAATTGAACACATGACTCAAAAAAACAGATATGTACCCATATACGGTATGTTTAATCATCTACATAAGATCACCTAGAATGTTGAAGTGGTGGTCACTGTTAAGGACCTATACCTACAAAAGGGGTTACGCATGGTGACAACCATGTCGCTAATAACATGCAATATGCAACAAACAACTTTAGATACCCCAAAATCACATACTAGTTCCGAGTATTATCCTAGTACATCCTGTTATTCATTCCTTTATGATTGATTGATTAAATTGATTGATCATGCACCTTACATCTTGTTGGGATTAATTAAATTAGTTTGTAACCATACTTTAGCTAGCTTAATTGTCATTTATTAAATAAATGATTAATTAGTTATTTTGCACATTGTGGCTGATTAAATTAGTTAATCGTATTTTCCTAGTCAACTGCTACTTAGGTTCCCTTTGGACCCCACTTGGACTCCACTTCACCAGTCCAATGAACTGCACTTCTAGAATCCTAGAAATGTGGGGGCAATTAAATTGCACACACAACCACCTTTCTGGATGCAACTTTTGCCAACAGAATTAATTTACTGCCCCTCAAGATGCAACTTTTGCCAATTGAATTAATTTTCTACCCCTCAAATGGGAATTAATTTACTGCCCCTCAAGATTCAACTTTTGCCAATTGAATTAATTTTCTACCACTCAAATAGGAATTAATTCATCTGAACAGTTTAACCTCCCTCAAGTGCTATTTTTAGCATGTGCATTCAACCACATGTAACCGCTTTCAACTACTCTCAAACCACTACTCAACCTCTATAAAAGAACAAGCTTATACCTTTGCAAATCCTCTTGGATTCATGTACAATCAATATGTTATTTTTCTTTCCAATATTTGCATATTGGAAGCTATCCCAAAGCTAAGATTTGTGTTCGTAGCATTATCAAGTCCATAGTTAGAGATTGAATCAAGAGCACCCACAATCAAATATTTAGAAGGTTCCACAAGCTAAAAGCTTCCACAACCTTAACATCAAGGTTTGCAAGGAGGACATGGAGGAGTAGGTTTGCTGTTATGCTTATCTCTCCGTTTCTACCAAGTTTTTCGTGCTCGCATTCTGGCACGCGTGGTGGGACTTACCCACATTTTTCTTTCATTTATGTTTCATCTTTTATTCACCTTTGAATGCAGTTTTTAATCCTTACTAACATTTGTGTGAATGTTGTTTTAATTGATTAATGTTGCTTTTGGTGTGTTTTTGTTGTGTTGTCGTGTTATTGTGTTTGCAAAATCCTGGGAGAAGCAAAAATCAAAATATATACAAACCGTAATTTTTTTAATGTTTCTTTGTTGTTTTGTAACTCTTTTACAAGTGTTTTTGGGAAGCAGAAATCAATTTTAAAATCAATAAAATATTTAGGTGTTCCGTATCTAAATTTTGTAATGCATTTTAGTTATAACTAACATTTTGTTAAAAAAAAGGCAAACACTGCTACACACAACTAAACCCTGCTAAATCCCCCTATCTACCCCTAACTCGTCACACCCCCTAACTCAGCTCACAATTTGGCGAGCTACCTCTCTACATTCTCGAGCCCTACACCATCTCCTCACCAGCTCATTACTCTCTCCTCACAACTCCCCTCACGAGTTGGCTTGTCATCCAACTTGCTCTTAGCTCCCAACTCATCGCCACCGCCGAGCCAACCTCCAACTCGCTTCACTTGACGACCTCTTAAACCGTTTAACTCCCCTCACTGAGCCCTGTGTTCTTCAAACCTTGTCCAAACCAAGCTTCCCTCGCCACATGAAAAATGATCGAGCTGCCTCCACTTGGCCCTCATACTAACCGCATAGGCCAATCCCTTCATTGCCCTCCCGAGCTCAAACCACTCCAAAACCGAGCCACATCTTTAACCAACACCTCTGAGTTGTACAAACCCTTCACCCCTGTCGAGCTGTCCCAAACTCCTTTTTCTGAGTGGGCATCTACATGAGCCCGAGTTACTCGCTGTCTACCATGCGTTTAACCCTGCATCCGTTCTTTGCCACGCTTGAGCTTTTCAGATCTTCCGTCTACTGAGTTTCAACCCGGCCAATGCCGACCTACTCCTCGATGCCTCCCTAACTCACGTGGTCCCCATCTCCTGTCCGCTGTGCTCCAACCCGGTGGTTGAGCCACCACTACTCGACAACCACGTTCCCATTGTGTCACTGCCGAGTCCCGAGCCATTAGTCGCCGTCCACAATGTCCCCTGCAAGAAAATTCCCATCGAACCCGATCCCTTCCTTTCACACAAAACGTTAGATTTTTAGGGTTTTTGGTCGTTTTTAATAGTTTTACTTAGGTTTCATTTTTATTTAATTTCTTTATGTTAAACTTAGGCTTAATCTTAGTGTCATGCCTAGTTTTCTTTTTTAAAATTAATTAGATTATTATTAATTAATGATCTAGTTAGGTGTTTATTTAGGCTAGGTAGTTTATTTTAGTTAGTTAATTAGTTGGTGTTAATTAATTAATTAATTAAATTACTTAATTAGGTCGTTTAACCTAAATTAGGCCTTTTCATTATTTTTTTGTCAATTTCGATGAATGGACTAATTGTGAAACTTGATAATACAAGGTTATTTGACATTTTTGTCCAATTAATTTTTGCTTTTTAGGCCATTCTTAACCTTTGTGCACCATAACTAATGCTTTTTGGAGGGGTTTGCTTATGTTTTGTTAATCATTTTTTCGTTTTTGTGAGGCTAATCACACTAAAACCACATGTATGCTCTTTTCTAGCACTTTCACAAACGATCTTGAAAATCAGAAACATGAGTTTTTTAATTGCTTGTTTGTTTTCGTGTATTTTCACTGCAGAAAAAACTTACTTATCTTTGTTTGCAGGACCAACTCTAAAGACAGTTTTAAAAAACATTCAAACTACTAACTGTAGGATACCTTGTTCGACGATCAAGCGAACCCCTTTATCACCTTTCTTAAATTTTTCTAAAATTAACTTTACTAAACTTTTTCGGAGTTGAGATTATTCCCTTATTCCGATTGTAACTGTGGGAAGTGCATGGCCAGGGGCCAGAAACTCACCATGAGGAGTACCACAGGAACCCCTAAGTAGTCGACGCCTTGAGTGAATTGACCGACGAAACGGGTACCCCCCACCCAACTGACTAGTAGGCCTTTTTGTGAAATTAGAGTCACGAATATCCATAGTGGCGGCCCCAGTTTGATCCTTTGAGTGGAGTAAAATCCTTGCTCATTGTATTAAATGGGGTAGAGTAAAACCAATAATTAGCAATAGTACCGTGCTCGCTCGGATATATTGCTGACATTTAGGGAGAGAACTTATTTTAGGAATCCACACCTTGTCCTAGCCAATCTAAGGTAGAGGCCCACCTTCCATAAAACAAACATTATTTTTCACTTTTATTGTCTTTTCTTCATTTCAACAAGTTTGTGTTTCACTCTTGTCATCCACACTCTCTATCTCTCCACCTTGTCACATTGCAATTGAAGTTAAGTCTTGAGTTGTGGATACATTCATCCTCACTTAAGCACCATCATCCTCATTTTTTCTCTCATCCACCTTGTCACTTTACAAACAAATTTAAGTCATGAGTTGCGGACATCCATATCCGAACTTGAGCACAATCATCCTTCTTCATCTAAGTCTTGACATCGTGATACTCACTTTATCACGGTCAAACACCAACGTGATCACCTTGATCTCTCATTTTCATAAGTATTATGCTTAACATTACATTGTTGAACTTTAAGCATTCCATCCTCTTATGTCCTCACATTTCACATTCACTTTGTTGAATTTTTGAGATCTTGATATTTTTCTTCACTTCTCTCTTTTAAAACATCCATCTTGCTTTAATTCAAGATCCTTAAGCACTTTTTTTATTTAGTCTCCTCCCTTAACAATCATTTTGTTAAGAGTTGATCACTTTCATCGTCTTTCTAAGCCTCTTCCCTCTTAACACTCATTTTGTTAAGAGTTGAGCAAATTCATCACATTTTCAAGTCTCTTCTCTTTTAACACCCATTTTGTTACGAGTTGAGCAAGCCAACCTCTTTCACCTCTTCCCTCTTTACATCCACGTTGTAAAGGGTCCTGAAGCCTTTCAAACCTTTTCATCTCTCTTAACACTCATTTTGTTAAGAGTTTTCTAAACTAACATTTCAATTCCCTCTTCCACCTTAACATTACTCATTTTGTTAAGTGTTACGAAGTCACCCCCTTTCATTTCTCTTAACAATCATCTTGTTAAGAGTTAACCTTTCACCTTTTTCATTTCTCCTAACACTCATTTTGTTAAGAGTTAACCTTTCCAAACCTTTTCATCACTCTTATCACTCATTTTGTCAGAGTTGATCATTCACCTAGTTAAGTCTTTTATGTTAGGAATATTCCTTGGATTAGAGCTCACATTATTGTTTGTAATAGTTGAATATAATATTCATATATTACATTAGTAAGTTATTGTGTTAGTAAGATATTAATATTGTTATATTAATATCATATTTGTGTGAGAAAAATAAAAGATTGTAATATTATTAATATGAGTCATAAAACAACTCATTATTAATAATATATGATATTGTATTAGTTGTGAGTTTGTTGAATAGAAAACTAATGTAGATTATTGTGTGGAGATATTGGTGGGATATATGAGAGAATAGTGGTGAGTGATCATAGGAGAGATTCTATAGGAGAGATATGGGGATAAAATGATAAGATTCGACTCCATGATTTTAGGAGCAAACAATTGTATAAAATGCTCTCTCATATTCAATAGAAATTGCTCCATTCTATTTACATCTTGTCTCTATCTTCTATACATTCCATTTCATGAGTTAATTTGATTTATTGTTGTTGAATTTATTTATGCAAATCTAGATATTTAGCATCATCTTATCTTTTAACATCCATTTTTGTTAAAGAGTAGAGCACATCTAACCTCTGTTAGTCCCTTCTATCTTAACACTCATTTCATTAAGAGTTAGACAAATTTACCAGGGAAAGGGTTTTAGACTAGAAGTTGTCATGGAAGCCATTAATGGATTCACTGAGCCCCAGTTATCACAGGGGTGGTTTGGAGGTGAAATCTCATCTCAAACCCTTGGTATAATCATTTTCTTGGTTCACTGGCGGTGAGAAAAACTTCTTTCTTGCAATCATGGATGCCCTGAGAAATTTTTGATAGACTGATGGCTGTGTTTTTAGGTTTTCATAGGTCTTCAATCATCAACCACGAGTGCTACCTCAAACCGTGTGAAGAAATTTCTATAAAACAAGTGGTTTTAAGCTTTTAAAGCTTCGAGATAGTGTTTTTGAGCGTCGGATGTAGGTAGAAGTTGTAAGGTTGAAACCCAGGGTTTGCATGCACATGATAATATGAGGTGAATTTTACTGTCCCCTTTGTCCTCTTGGGACAAGGGACAAGAGGGACAAAAAAATTGCACCCTCTCCTCTGCTTGACAAGTGTCAACTTTCAACTGGATGATGTGGGAATGGAGAAAAACACCATTTTAACACCATGCAACTTAGACTAGGTGTATGAGGAACCTTGATAGGGGATGAGAGAGGGGCACCTTTTATTGTCCACTCCGTCCCCTTGGGATAGGGACAAGAGGGACTGAAAAATGCGCCCTACCCTGGTGATGACAAGTGGCACAATTTGATTCGGAGAGGAGGTGAGAGGGAAGAGCTTGTTTTAGCACTGCAGAGCTCCAACTGGGTCACATTGAAAACCATGGAGGGGGCAAGAGAGGGCTGAGTTTTCTTGTCCTCTTTGTCCCCTTGGGATAGGGACAAAAGGGATAGAAAAATGTGCCCTCACTTGGTTGTGACAAGTGACATACTTTCATTGCACGACGAGAGGGGCTAGAAATGGGTAAACATTCATGTAGAGTGCTTATTAGGGTCATATGAGAAACCTAGATGAAAAAATGGGCGGGGAACATTTTTTTGTCCCCTTTGTCCCCTTGGTATAGGGATAGGAGGGACATAAAAATGTTCCTCAACATGGAGGTGACATGTGTGCTCTTGCACAGTTGGCTAAGTATGAGAGATGTATCTTTCGAGAGAGAAACTTGTTGACGACATTTTCGGGGCACCAAAAAGACTTTTTTGATGAACCCTTATATGATTTTGAATAAAAAGAGAATTTTAAAGATGATGGGACGTGTCTTAAATTCCAGTTAGTCCTGAAACCCCTTCAAATAGCTCCTTTTTTCTCGGGACAACAAGGCATGTTTACATAATTTGAGATTCCCTGAGAGGTGATCATGTTTTGTGAAGAACTTCACAATTTCTTCTTGTAGAGAATTCTTCAAGATTTCCAATGAGTATTTGTTTGAATCCTAGCTCCTTATGGAGCTCCTAGAATCATCTACGGAAGATGAGGTACCTTTTTCAACTACTTGCTCCTTGCACCTTAGAAACCCACAATTACACAACTTGTTCCTAAACCTTAAAATCTTCCCTAAACTTTCCTAAATCAATTCCAACATTCTCTAGGCTCTCCAACACCACTCCTAGATGATTTTGGTCATTCTTTTCAATCCCGGAGGATGCACACCAGTCATGAAACAATTAAAAAATTACCTTTCTAGACTAACAAGAGGTTTCACCACTGAAATCAATTTATTGAAAGAACTGAGTGAATTTATCACCATTTCTCAAACACTCAGGGAATTTTTTTACAACAAACAATAGGCCCTGCAAGGTTAGGATAGGCATGACACATAAAACCGACTGATCAGAAGAGGTGTTCAAGAGGGTTTTAAAGCAAAATTTTGACATTAGGGTTAAATTGTCATGTTTCAAGTTTGAATTTTTCCCTTGCAAAAATACATGACAATAGCTGGCTTCTGCTTGGGGCCTTGTCTTGGATCGCAGCGAGGAAAAGCAAAACGTGGTCCCCGGAATCTCAAGACATTGTATGGACTGGTGCCTTGTCCATTGGGCTTATGGAGTCATTTCTTCCAAACAAACACACTGACGAAAGGGAAACACACCAAAAGAGGGATACAACACACAACGAAAAGGGAAATTATATTACAAGGGAGGGAAATTTACATAAGAAAAAAAAATGTACACATACGCGGCAACAAGTTGGAAGAAATATACACCATCATGGAATAACGAACTGAAAGCAGGTCTCCAAAGCTTGAAGACCATTATCTGTTCGTTCCATGATCTTGTATTGGCTCTTCACATTTGAGAAGAAGGAGAGATACCCAGATTCCATCTTCATACTTACATTGCATTGAAAATACCGCTACATTCCATTAACACTTTGTTACCTTCTTGGAGTCCTTACTTTTTGTAGCCTCAACTTGATGCTTTGTGAACATAAGAAGCCATTCCTCCATGTTTTAAAAAATGGAAACATTGATTTCATCATGGAAACATTCATCATCCTTGAATTGCAACATGCAATCATTATTTGAATTAGCGAGGCACTTAGAAGAAGTGAGAACAAATTGGTTCTCTTCGATAGATTTTTAGAAAGTTTCACTTTGTTGCTTTGAGCAATTTTTTTCAAAAATGGATGCCACATCATTGGTACGAAGGTCTTCATCATCCTTGAGTGAATGTTGCAACATAAAATTAACAGGGGCTTTGGAAACGGTGAGTGCAATATGATTTTGAATACTTTCACAAGAGTCATGCATATTCTTGTTTTATTGTCCAGAACAATTGTTGTCAATACCTACAAGCTCAAAATTGACCTTGATGTCATTTTCAAAACTGTAATCCTTGATTTTTTCATGGAAGCACTCCTCACCCTTGAGTGAATGTTGCAGTATGAAATTTGGTTTAAAATTGGTAGGGCATCCAAAGGTGGTGGAAACAAGTTAACTTTGACTACACTCACAAAAATCCTGCACCTTTTCACTTTGTTTTGAACAATTACCTTCAATACAAATTAGCTCAACATTTTCCTTACTATCATCCTCCATGACAGAGGCGTTGTCTTCAAGATTGTGATTATTTATTCATAGGAGATTCAAGAATATCCTTTCCTTTACATTCATGACCCTCTTCATAAAACAAGGTAGAGGAAGAATTACCTTCACACTCATGTTCATCTGCCAAGGCTTCGAAAAGAACAATGAGCTCATATGTTTTCTCCATCTCATTATCAAACATTGGTGCATGGAAAGGAGAAATGAAAGTTGTCTCATATCTATCTTGCATTTCCATGGCCCGAGTCAGGATCTCAAGACTGAGTTGAGGCTCTTCAGTTGCTTCCATAGTCCTCAAGATGTCTTGCATAAATAACTCTTCCAAATCTTCCATGTACTCATTGTCGTCTTCATTGGGCAGGTCATTGCGCTGGGCCTCATGGAGATGAGTGAAGATCTGATCCATAAATGGCCAAAAATCATTTGAAGAATCCTCATCCTCTTATTTTTCAATTCTTTTCATCCAAGGCTCACCTCCTTGTAAGACCTAACATACTTGGTTTTCAACATTATCTGACAAGGAGAATAGATCCATGCTATGCGGGAAGGGTGTTGGACTGACATAAGAGCTAAGTACAAAGATCACGTGGAGGAATGAGGCATGCAAGTGAGGCGCATAAACTCGCGTGAGGACTAGTTGAGTGGCACATGGAAGGTTCACACTCGGGAAGATTGAGCCCAGGATTTAGCCAATTTTGTGTACCACAAGTTAAAAATAGAAAAACAAGATTGAGTGCCGACCAAACAAAGGCTATTTTTGGATAAAGCATATGCGAAGTGAAGATGAAGGGTCATGCATGGATCAGGATATTAATAGGAATAAAGGAAGTCTTATTTATAGGATTGTCTATTATTAGCTGTCTTGTAAAACACACATGTAACATACGCATGGCTATTTTGAGCATGCAGTCTATTTTGAGAGTGCATAGGTGGTGAAGGGAAAGTCCCCACCCCAATATATATCTATTACATGTCATTGTTTTGGTACCATGACCAAGTCCTATTGTTCACGTCTGAGTGTTGAGAGTATTTTTATGCAAGGTTATGGATTAGGGTTTGATGCTTACGCATGTTCTAGTGCCTTGGTATCCATGGGTATTCAACTTCTGTTATGTAAGACTTTGTTATAATGAATTATGGAGGATGGATTATAGTTATTGTTTTGTCTGAATATTGTGATTACATGGTACAATTGATCTTCATTGTTATTTGATTTGTATGTTTCCTTATTACATGTGTTTCCAATATAAGCTCATGATATGATGCAATGTTCTATACTTGAATGGTTGCTTTGATAATGGTTATCATGGATATGTATGCTAACATCTTGACAAGAAAGTACAAAGGAGGGACATGGTAGCTGCGCACGCTTTGGGTGAGCATTCAAATTTTTCTGAATGAGGTGCTAGTGCGCATAATATTTAGGTGAAATAAAAGACTACATTTTGGTTCTGTTGCTGGGACCTCTTTTCGAAGTGTCTGCCAGGATGTTGCATACAGATGGCGTATTAGTTGACTCTTTAGAGCATTGAAAGTTGGGTGGAATACAAACATGACTAGTTTGCATAGAGATATAACACCAGACCTGATTTCAATGCACGTCGTTGGATGGAAGATAATATTTATCATGAGATCTATGAGACATTCTTCAGTTTCTTTCTAATAGAATTGTATGAGTGGCTAGAAGCATACACATTAGGGAAGCGTTGGGGTCCTAGAATGAGACTTTGGAAGTAAGAATATTACCAGACTCTTTTTGCTGCTTATGTGGAGTGGACTAGAGCTATAGATCTTTGGTGGACTGGAGTGTTGCACAATTATACGTCGGAGTACACTATTTCAACTTATTTGTGTCCAGAGGAGGTTAAAATCAGATTCTTACGCGAGCCCTAAGGATCTTACTTGTGCACTATACTGTTATCGATCGAGATTTTGATTATAGAAATGGATTTAGAAATCCTACCAATGGCTAACTAAAACCCCACTGCGCGCATGGGTAGATTAGCAGGTGTGGAGAAAGATGGCGGACTTGGCGGCAGAAAGATAGAGAGAGGAAAGACAGCTCAAGTTTAATGAAGTGCGAGAGAGGGACATGACATTTGCACAAGAGATTGAGGAGACATTAGAGTTGAGAAGGATGATGGATTGCAGAAGTTTTGAAGCTCTCGTAGAAGACGTGGAACCACATCATAAGCTCTCCCAACTTTAGGAAAGCGCACTAGAGAATCCCCTTCGGCTTTGGATGAGAGTGTGTCAGAAGAAAGGGTAAGGACCACACGGGTGCATCTGATCCCACCTAGCCACCTAGCCCTTGCGCTTAGTGTTGTAGATCCAGAGGTAGTCATTGAGAAGCAAGCTAGTGCAAGTAAGAAAACACAGATGGGTAGATATCACTTTGTGTTGAATTCAGGAGATCAAGTTAATAGTGTGCCCATAGAAATGCAACAGGCACCAATGTTTGGGAGTTCTATTGCATGACTATTTTCGGGAGCATCATTAGGATAGGGTATCGACGTGCAGACCATTGGGAGCACTTTGGTGGGTGTTGTGACTGCGCAGACCGTAGGTGTCTAGTTTAGTACTATAACTAGGAAACAAGGAAGTTCATCAACTGGATCGCAACCCATAACATGGGGCGCAAGAGGATTAGGTCCGCCACAACACGGAGGAGGAGGTTCTTGTTCTAGATTTGGTGGACAGGGACCGTAACCACCATCGAATCAGCCACCACCTCAGAAACCTTTGTAGTTAACACCTCATGTTTACTATGATATGTCTCTCTGTTTACTAGAGTATAGAGGGATTGAATATGCAACAAAGCATGTGCATAAGTGTGAATTGCTATGATGCACTAATGGAATTGCAACTTTAGATAGGAAAGCGAGTCAATTTTCCACTACACTGCAAGGGCACGCGTATAGCTAGTATAGGAAGTATGACCCACATCATACTGTGGTGCACTACAATGCGTTGCGCACTACATTTTTGGACAAGTTTCACATTCTAGAGTTTGAGTAGCAGAAAGCGTGAGGGAATATGACGCGCATTTTAAGACTCTGTTGTCAATATTATCTTATGACATTCATCAAAGTCAACATGCATAGTGGTTTGTTGGAGGAACGCTGACTCCGTTCCGTAGGGCTCTATCTAATAAGACATATACTGATTTGCACGAGGCATTGGAAGAAGCTCTGCTCACTAAGCCGGTTGGAAGTGTTGATATTGGAGTGTTTCGCTCAGAATGTTTCCGTTCCTGGAATAGAGTTGCTTCTATCCTTTCATTCTCTTGAGAAACAAATAAGGGTTAGGGCTAGGAGGAATACCTGTTGAATGTTGAGAGGGTGTGCGCGTACTGTAGAAAGAGATCAGATCGATTGCGAAGAACTCCTTTTTGTCTAGGAAGGACTACCTGCAAGTAATAATACAAGACCACCAGATTTTAGTTAGATAATAAATGAGGGAACTGCCTTGGGCCCAGGAAATATTAGACTTCCTTTCGAAGGTGGTCAGTTCCCCTTTTAATACGAATTAACACAAATGATAATAAAGAAGCTATTGCGAAATCACGATTTATGTACCTCGTTACAAAACAATAGAGACTAAACTACCAATAATAAAACGTCACGTAGTTTGTTTGGTCAATGGTCGTTGATACGTTCAGCTTGAGTTACAGGGATAAACCAGACTGGATCTGAGGTTGTTAGGAGACAAATAAGTGAGAGAAAGGTTTTGGGTATAAGTCATAGTGACCGATGCCGGTCACTGGATAACCGACCGTGGTTAGAGAATTGCTACCAGTAGGGGATAACCGACACCGGTAGGGTCAGTAATCTAGGTGCTCCTGGATGAAGGTTGGTTGTAGGGTGATTATGGGGTTTTTAAGACTGGTGGATGGCTGAGGGGAATGGTGAGATGACAGGGAAGACTCAGAGTGTGATAAAACTGTGTTCTGGGCAATACAAGGCTGTATGGATGAAGGTTAAGTGCAGGGTGCTGGCAGGTGGTAGATCTAAGAGTGAGCTTATAGTTACTATTAATCAAAAGACTCAGGAAATGGTGCTTAGAAACATACAAGACACTACTTACTCATCCTTGATGAAGATTCAGGTCCAAGGAATGTGGTAGTGACAGTAAGGCTCAGTTGGGATGATCTGGTATTGGAAAACGAGCTGATGAAGCTATCCTCAGTCTTTTCCAATGCTTGAACGGGGGTGGCAGCGATCCAGAGGCTCAGTTGCAATCTTCGGCTCGATGCTCTTCTATTTTCTTCACTTGTCTCCACTCTGCCAAGTGAATTTTTTGGATCCTTCAAATGAATTCCCGATCCTTTGTTTTTGGTTGGGGGAGGTCATTTATAGGGAACCGACGGCGGTTACGTAACCGACGACGGTCGAGTAGGAACCGATGTCGGTTAAGTCAAAGTGGGCTATTTTTAGTAAAATAGCCAACTTTCCCTCCTTTTCTCCCGAGAGATTAGTTGTGGGCTTGGTCAAGTCATTATTAGGTTGGTTTTGGTGCGGGTGAGGGGTAATTAGTCATGGGTGTGGATGTAGACCAAGTTATAGGTCTTAATTAGGTTAGTTTAAGGTTAGGGCTAGGTCATGATGAGGTGGCGAAATGAGGTGGCAGGTTTGAAAATGTGGATTTATTAATTATAAGGTAAGTAATAAATAATTGTGCAAGGTTTAGGTGGTGAGGTTAGGTTGCGAAATGAGATGCGGGGCACAGGGTGTCGTAAGACAAAAATTTGGTGTCTACATTAGCCCCTTGTCGTGTAGCTTGTCTTGTAAAGCTGCACTGACAATTAATAAGAAGTGATTGCCCCAGTTAAGGGTATAGGTAATCCCCCTCAAATCTATCACAGATTGAGGCGACGTGAAATCAGGGATAGGGTTGATAAAGGGTGAATGGTGTTGAAATGATGGTAAGATGGTGGGATAAGTTCAAGGAAGCAGACGCACGTTGAAATGCAGTAGTACGACCAGGGTACACGATTTGAAGAGCAAACAAGCAATACATAGACAAAGGTCGATAGTTTATCCAAACAAGGTTGATATAATCCTGGTATCCAAGGCATAAGAAGTAGCTCTAGGGGATATAACGGGTAAGGTACAAGAACGTTTTAGGCATGTTCGACAGTACCAAATGGTTGGTCTGGTTGAGATAAACGTCACAGTCTCGGTCTAGGCAAAGTTGGTCGACTGATCAAGTTAAGTATCCTAATCATGCTAAAACACGAACATGTGAGCCTGATTGAACAAAAAGTTACATGATGGGTGGATAAAATTATAATTTGCGGGTTTTGGGCGAGGTACTTAATTGGTGCGGCCGTGGGTCGGGCCAAATGGTTGGTTGCGGCCGTGGGTCGGGCCAAATGGTTGGTTGCGGCCTTAGGTCGGGCTTGATTGGTTGGGTGCGGCCTTGGGTCGTGCTTGATTAGTTAGTTGCGGCCTTAGGTCGGGCCTGATTGGTTGGGTGCGGCCGTGGGTCGGGCCAAATGGTTGGTTGCGGCCATGGGTCGGGCCAAATGGTTGGTTGCGGCCTTGGGTCGGGCCTGATTGGTTGGGTGCGGCCTTGGGTCGGGCCTGATTGGTTGGTTGCGGCCTTAGGCCGGGCCTGATTGGTTGGGTGCGGCCTTAGGTCAGGCCTGATTGAGGTCAAAATAAGGCTAGTCAGCAAAGCCAGGGGTAGGTGATGGGGGAAAAAATTGGAGATTGGTGGATAAGGGTGGGAGTTAGGTGAAGGAAGTAAATAACCGATATCGGTTATGTGTGACCGATATCGGTTAGAAGACCGATACCGGTATTCTAGGGTGTAAAATAACCGGTATCGGTTATAGGTCAAAACCTATAAAAAGAAAAATACGGCCTGTCATTGTCACTTTGTGAATTTGAGCGCCCAAATTTAGCTGTCTGAGGTGGGAAGTGATTTTTTTGAGTTTGTGGACTGAGGTGGCATTATTTGAGTGGAGTGAGTGGTTGGTAGACCCCAGTGAGCAGGAGGCAGAGTTTGATTGGTTGAGGACCCAGCTGAGGAGATTTGGAGCCATGGCTCAGCCAGGAGGAGCAGGAGGTGCTGGACTAGCTGGACCACCGCCACCTATACCACGACGACGACGTGTAGTCATACCGGTAGGCTCTGAACTCCTACCTATGTGAATTTAATGAGTTTAACTTAGATGTGGGTTTTGGGTAGGAATTTTTAAATTTAATAAAATAATGAATGAATGGAAGGAATTTGTAAAATGGAGTGGGTAGGTAGGCTAGTTAGGCTAAAACGGCAGGGTGGGTAGGTTTGTAGGTCCTTTGGGCGGGTAAATGGGTAGAAATAGGAAAAAAAATGTTTTGCGGGCCATTTTGGGTTTGGTCCTGGAATGGGACAGTGACTGATGTCGGTCACTAAGCGACCGACATCGGTCACCGAACATTTCGGAATTTCTTTGCCGATAGACCGGCGTCGGTCATGTGTCGACCGACGTCGGTACTTGTTTTGTTGTTTTTTTTTTTAATATTTTTTTAATTTTTGTTGTTGTTGTTAGAATTGTTGTTGGTTTGTTTTTGTGTTTGGGGGTGAAGGGGGAGGGGGTAGAGTTGATAGGAAAGGTGATTGGGGTGGGGGGAAATAGGGTTGTTGTGTGTTTGGTTCGAGTAGGATAGATTAAGTGTTGGGTAGGAAGTAGGAGGTGTTAAATTGGCGGGGGTATAGTTAGATGGCTAGAGTAGATCGGGGTGATTGGTAGGGTGTGAGATAAGTAAAGGGGATATCGTAGAGGTTATATGGTAAGATAGGTGGGTGTAGATGTGTGTTGTAGAGTCGGGTTGTGGTCGAGTGGGTATAGAGAGTTAAGGTAGTTGTTATAGTAAAGGGTATGCCTGATGAAGTGGGTTGTTTTTGCAGGCACGTCAACAGCTCACGATGCGGGATCGGATGCCCCCTTTATTGAGATGGATGCGGCCACATGTGTCCGTAGTGCATTGGACCATTATGTGAGAGGTGGGACTCGGCGGAGTCCAGCGGTATAGAGCTGTGGATAGGGACCACAGCCTGATGGTTGCCCTCATCGAGAGATGGGATCCGGCAACCAATGTTTTCCATCTCCCTACTGGAGAGATGACGATTACATTAGAGGATGTGTATCGCATCCTGAGACTGCTGATCGTAGGGGAGACAGTGTTCCAGGTGGATGTGGAGACAACAATGGATAACATCCTGCATGTATTTGGGGATGCAGCCGCATTGTTGACCTATCACAGCGCGAGCATTGCCTATGGCGACATGTATCGTGCACACTGACAGGAGACACAACTTGCCGTGTTGATGATGATAGGTATCACTTGCTTCACCCTCCCGGACTCAGAGGGAGGCTGCTTCCCACAGGCTTTGATGGGAGTGTTGCACGAGATGGTAGAGGAGCATACATGCTGTGCCTAGGCACCAATGTATCTGGTGCAGCTATACAGAGAGTTGTGGGGTTATCGCCGTATGAGGTGATTTGGTATTTGCTCTACATTTTTGTTACACTGCTGGGTGTACGAGCACATCATCTGTATACGACCAGTAGGGCTGCCCTAGTAGCCAGGGCCACAGATTGTATATAGATATGGATTTCAGAGGTGGTTGGGGGTCGTGGGCCAGCCATGAGCGGTGCTCGCAGGACGGGATGTGGCCTACTACCGTCATATGTTGGAGGGCTTGACCGCACTAGACATTATATGGAGGCCCTACAGAGGCCATCAGCCCCGAGGAGGAGCCCGAGCACAGATGCGCTGGATCTAGTATAGCTTCTGGATAGCTGGACGGAGGCCTGGGGAGTATGAGCGGATACCCCTAGAGAGGGTACGACGGCAGTTGGGCTTGCGACAGGATGAACCACCTCCCTTCCCACAGTACCGCAGGGATGATGTAGAGGCCCCACTGCCTGCACCGCAGCCAGTTGACCCCGACTGGGTAGCAGAGAGACCGGTTGACGATACAGTGGATGATGCCGGAGTGACAGGGGCCTTTTTGGTTTGGTGGGCAGGGGAGAGAGCAGCCTAGAGAGCACAACCAGATTTGGTGGCTGTTACAACGGAGAGGAACCGGCTCTTAGGACAGGTGCAGTTATTACAGGGGCAACTTGCTGCTGCACAGGCACAGATTGGGGTGCTACAGGGGCAGTTAGCCCAGGCACAGGCTCAGGCACAGCCGCAGGCACCGGTACAGCCACAGGCACCGGTACAACCACATGCACCGCCACAAGTATAGGCACCGCCGTAGGCACAGGCGCAGGTACAGGTACAGGCACAGGCGCAGGTACATGTACTGCCACATGCCACTACTATTAGGAGTCAGGGGACCAGCCCCAACAGCCATGGTGGCACGGGCCAGCTATATGGAGGCGAGAGCGGAGGCCCGGTATTATTAGGACGCCCTCGATGGTACCAGGGCTGACTATCAACCATATGCGGCTCACAGAGCCGAGACATCCCGGAGCCAGAGATCCCAGGGAGGCGTAGCCATAACCGGTGGGTCTATTACAGGGAGGAGGCGAGAGCTAGCACAGGGACCAGCAGGGAGACAGGCCGAGGGTGGTGGAGAGAGCTGAGACATCCTGGGAGCAGCGATGGGTTTTTGATATTGGATATAGACACCGGTCTACGAACTGGATATGTATATAGAGGCCTGCGTGCCCACATATGGTTTATTTATTCATTTTTGTTGTATATACCGGCCTGCGAGCCGAGTACATGTTGTATAGTTGATACCAGCCTGCAAGCCAAGTATATTTTTGACATGAGAGACCGGCTTGCGAGCCGAGTCGAGATTTTGATAGGGATAGCGGCTTGCGTGCCAGCTTTGTATTATTTTTAGATCACAGAGGCCCCCATGCAGGGCAAGTTGTATATTTTGACATTGATATATATATAGATGATGATTTTGATCCACATGGTGTGTAAAAAAATGTCTTATGTGTTTTGTCGATGGTTTTTGAAATTTAATGTATATAGATGATGAGTTTGATCCACATGGTGTGTATAATGATGGGTTTGATGTATATATTAAAATGTCTCATGTATTTTGTCGATGGTTTTTGAAATTTAATGTAGATAGATGATGTTGATGAAATTGTGATGATATGTATATGTGTTGATGGGATTTTGATAACAAATATTGATAATGATGTCGTTATGTAGGAAAAAGAGGCGGGCGCCACCAAAAATTTACAAAAAACGAAGAAAAGACCTAGGTTTAAGGAAAGGGAGACATGACCGATATCGGTTAGCTAACCGATGCCGGTAGATATATGACCGATAGCGGTTAGGTAACCGATATCGGTTATGCTAAAACAAGCTTCTCTAAAAATGGAAAAGCTTGGGAGACAACTTGAGTTCTTATTTTTAGAGGCATGCAATAAGTTAAACACGAGGATGCGACGCTGTTTGACGACTGATACAGATAATTGCATGGGAGAATTGAGTGATAAGGTGGAAAGAGACAGGTAAACTGATTGTGGGCTGAGATTAAGAAGGCAGAAAGACAAGTTATATTGAAGAGGGTGGTGAACATGGCTGGACAAGGAGAAGCATCCAGCAGGCAAAGACGAGAGGGAAGACAGGTTCCACCGCAAGTTGCTTCGTCCCAAGAGGTAAACTGTTTGGTTGTAATTTAATTCTTGCATGTTTTATGAATAGGATGAGAGAAGGTAAGTGGATAGAGACGAGAAAGAAAAGGTGATAGGTAAGGGTTTGGGATGGGGTGAGTGTTATGGGGTAGGTAAGCAGGGGTTTCACGTATGTTTGTAGGTGGAGAGAGGAGTAAACAAGCAAAATAATTATCGTAGGGGATGTTTTTAAGCAGGTGGTATATGTTTGACAGTGACCGGTATCGTTTATAGATAACCGGTATCGGTTATTTACTGTATGAAATTATAGAATGTGAGAAAAAAAAACTTAGGGATTTGATTTATTGAATGGTTTGTTTGTTGATTTGATGTATGCAGGCAGAGGCAGGGTTGAGAATGAATGATAGTGTGCCAGCTTTGTTGTCACGAGTCCGAGCGGATGTAACACCAACTGAATGGGCATTGATAAACCGTGTGGGGTTAAGTGGAATCCGCTATTATTTACGAATCACACACAATCATGCTATGTTGTAGGCATTGATTGAGAGGTGGAATCCGGAAAAGAGTACCTTCTATCTGCTAACAGGGGAGATGACAGTGACATTGGAAGATGTGTTTAGAATTTTGAGACTCCCAATTATAGGAAGACCCGTGTATCAGGCGGGGCCTAGCACGGCGCGGGGAGCGATAACAACAGTATTTGGTTCAGCTACACGAGATTTGACACAGCGAGGTTTGACATTCACTTATGGTACAATGTATGCGACACACCCTGAGGAAACAAGGTTGGCAGTGGTACTAATGATAGCGGTGGGGTATTATGCATTACCGAGGGCGGATGGGGGAAGATTTCCAAAAGCATTGATGTGTATTATTTGGGAAATGATAGAAAGGAGCGTGACTTTCGCATGGGCACCCGCATAACTGGCGGAGCTATACAGGGGTTTATGGGCCTGCAGGCGAAATCACAGGATGACACTGGATTGTGCATACTTATTACATTGTTGGGCCTATGAGCACATTGTGTGTGTGCGACCAATAGGCCGACCAATCCAGGAAAGAGAGACATGAGTGCAGAGGTTGGGATTCAGACGATGGGTCCAGACAGAACAAGAGGCGAAGTCCTAGGCCGTGATAGATGACATCGAGTATTATAGGCAGGTATGGGAGATGGTGACGATTGCGGATATTCGGTGGAGGCCTTACGGGAACTATATGGTGACAGAGAACATAGCTGAGGAGTTGAGGGGTGTAGAGCGATTGAGGTGGATCGCAGGGCACATGCCACGTGAGTACAAGAGGATTCCTCTAGATCGTGTGCGATGAAAATTTAGATTTGTTCAGGATATACCCATGGCTTATAGACCATATATGAGGATCAACGCCAAGGCATCATTCTCACCTCCCCGGCCGACACCTCTAGAAGGGCCAAAAGAGATAGCAGCCGATCGCAGGGTAATGGATGCGGGAGCGACAGAGGCTTATAGATTATGGTGGGTAGCAGAGCTGCGAGGTGTACGTGAGAGGGCCGATCGTCCTGACATAGCTGTGATTACAGCGGAGAGAGACCGCCTGCAGGCTTTGGTTCACCAGCTTCAAACATAGGTGAATGAGACAACAGGATTGTTAGAGGTTTCACAGTTATGAGTGGAGAGACTAGAGGCAAGATTCCTCCACGCGAGAGGGCGTATTCGTATGTTACAGGAGATGTTGGTGGATCAGTGGGAGGAACCAATAGCAGTGGCCCCTTTGAGGATGGAGAGGCCAGGTGAGTGGTGTCGACGATCGCGATCACCACCTGATTCGGGAGGAGGCGCAAGAGTCTAAGTGGATTTTATAGGGGTATAAGAATAAATAAGGATGCCGACCTGCGCGTCGATGATAGAGAAGATGTATTTGTTTAACATCTAAATAAAACTGAATATGTATGTTGATTTGAGTTACGATAATAATAAGAATGGTTGTGTTTTGAATGTTTTGTTTTTAACAAAGGATAAAGATGAATGTGATCAAATAGAAATACACAAAAATATTTATATTTACAACACATGATAGGTTATGGTAGGGGATGGTCAAGCTAACCTTGGGAGACCCCATGTCTCCTAAGTGCTGCCTACATAGCCCATTGCACAAAGCAAGGAGGGGCCTCAGACCGATGTAGTTCTCCTTTAGGAGCAGGGAGAGGTGAATTCAGGTAATTTGGTTGTGGTTAGGCAATTTGTTGGTTGATAAAAAAAATATTGATAGTGGTAGGGTAATGTTGTTGGTGTTGGTAAGGAATTGGCGATGTTGGTGTAGGTATAGGTGAAGCGAAAGTTAGCTTACCCAAGTAGTAGGGAATTGTGTCCTGATTAAGGTCAACACATAATTCTAGATTCAAGTAAAAGAGGTAAAAGTGTCCCGTAGTTGAAAAGAGCTAAACAAACCACATATTAACGTAGGATAAGCTTGAATCCCTAGGTACCTTGCATATGCGAGAAGTCGATAGGTGAAAAGAGTTGTATAATCACAATATATCGGATATACGTCACGTCCCTTGAGTTTTGTTGCTTTGACGAATGGTGAGGTGAGGTGGTTGATATAGTTGGGGTGCAGAGAACTTGTTATAAGGTGATTATTCTGACGAAAGAGAACCAAACCTAAATAGACAAGTCCATGACTCAAAAGTGCTTTGGAATACTGCTTTTTACTTTTCTGGATATAGACTGATCGATGTGGGAAGTCTACATGGGATATGTATTTTGTTGTTCTTGAGGTCTTCACGAAGCTGATCAATGTGAGAAGCTTCTGATAAAGGTTGACTTTGTATAGCTGTCCTTCAAGGGAGCAGTCTATTTATAGTAGCAGATGCGGTTTTTGTGTATAGCTGTCCTTCGGGGGAGCAGTCTATTTATAATAGTAGAAGTGGTTTTGCACATAGCTGTCCTTCGAGGGAGCAGTCTATGTATAACTTAGAGGTCTAGATGTCTGTTTGGCATGAAGCATCTAGTTTTGTAGAAAGTTTGACTCAAGAATATCCCATAAGCGTATAATTGAGAACGTGTTATTTTGATTACTTTTAAGTCATGGACCAAACTAAAAAGGGGAAGGCATATTTAAGAGGAGGTGATGACCAAACCATGTGTGCTTGATTCTATTTTTAGCTGTATGAAACAAAGTGTATGAGGTGGTAAACGAGCTCAAGGGACGAGCGCAAGGTAGATAAGAAGTGATATAACACTAAATTCAACAGTAGAATGGTCGAAGATGCAAGGCATTAAGGGGTTCAGGCTCAGGTTTACCATTAAGCGAAGCTAAACGATAAGTGCCTGATCCGTAAGTGTGAGTGATAATGTAAGGCCCAATCCAATTTGGAGCAAATTTTCCGCGT
Organism: Taxus chinensis; assembly: GCA_019776745.2. NCBI lineage: Eukaryota > Viridiplantae > Streptophyta > Pinopsida > Cupressales > Taxaceae > Taxus > Taxus chinensis. Next base: position 480,352,685 of record CM034152.1, on the reverse strand, counting down.
TTGCTCTTTTCGAGTTTGGTTACATGTTGATTCTCTTTGAGGACAAGATCACCAACCTTAAAGGTACGCTCATGAAGTCACTTATCATAAGCACGCTTGATGTGCTTTTGATAGATTTGAAGGTGGTCAAGAGCTGTAAGACAATGCTCGTCAAGAAGCTCCAATTGGGCTAACCGCTCTTGGCAAAAATCATCATTGGTGAGAATATCCTAAAGAGATATTCTTAGGGAGGGTATTTGTATTTCGAGAGGCAAGACAGCCTCGGTACCATATACCAAAGAAAATGGGGTGGCATTAGTGGAGGTACGAATGCTGGTACGATAAGCCCAAAGGGCAAAGGGGATGTGATCAGGCCAATTTTTTCCAGAATCTTTAACGACTTTCATGAGAATTTTGGTCAGGGTTTTGTTAGAAGATTCGGCCTGACCATTTGCTTGTGGATAGTAAGGTGATGAGAAGCTAAGTTTGATACCAAAGTTGTCACAAAGGTCTTGTAATAACTTGTTTTTGAAAGATTTTCCATTATCTGTTATCAGGCGATGAGGAACACCAAAACGATAGATAATGTGATGGTTAATGAATTCTACAATTTTTTATTTTTTGGTTGAAATGAGTGGAATGGCCTCCACCCATTTAGTATAATATTCGATTGCTGTGATTATCCAACAGTGACGTTGCGAAGAGGGCGGGTGAATCTCACCAATAAGGTCTAAACCCCATTGTGAGAAAGGCCAAAGATCTCGTGCGACCTGTAGCGGATGGCTAGGAGTATGTTGAAGGTTGGCATGTTGTTGACACATAACACAACACTTAACATATTTGTAGCAGTCGTTATTAAGTGTAGGCCAATATATCCTAGGTGAAGGATCCATTTGGCCACGGCAAGGCCACTAAAATGTCCACCACAAATACAATCATGGACTTGTTAAATGGTATAGGTAACCTCCGCGCCGGTTAGACATCGAAGGAGGATGCCATCAAAGCCACGTTTATAGAGGAGTCCCCCCATGACTACATAACGAGAAACACTTTTAAGAAAAGCGTGTTTGCCGTTACTAGTAAGGTTAGGTGGGAGAATAGAGGTTGTAAGGTAGTCATGAAATTGGTGATACCAAGTATCCTGCGAGTCAGCAGACACATTATTTATCATACAAACGTCCGGGGCTGAGTAAGATGGGGCAAAGAGTTGTTGGACCAAGAAAAATATGTCAGAGTCAGTTGGTGAGGTAGGAATTTGTGAGGCTAAGCAAGCCATAGTATCCGTAAATTTATTAGTAGAGCGGGGAATGGTTTGGATAGAATAATGAGTAAATAAGGTCAAAAGTGAATCCACGTAATGTTTATACTTTTGAAGTTCCTCATTTTTACATTGGTAGATGCCCATAACTTGATTGACTACCAATTGAGAGTCACCGAAAATGTTAATAGATTTTACACCTAAGTGTAACGTAACCAGGAGACCCAAAACAAGGGCCTCGTATTCCACTGTATTATTAGTGCAGGGGAAATCAAGCCGGAATGAAAGAGGCATAGGTTCAGCATCCAGAGGAATGAGAACAACGTCAACCCCTCCGCTGCACTGGCATTTGGATCCATCGAAGAAGAGGGTCATTGAATATGACTCATCACTGAGTGAAAGAGTGGCAATGAGTTTGTCAGGGAAAGTAAAATTGGTAACTTGTTCCCCAGGTAAAGGGGCTTCCACGAGTTGGTCTACGATAGTTTGTCCTTTGACTGATTTTTGGTGTACAAACTCAAGGTCGAGGTCGGCAAGGAGCATAAGCCATCGGAAGATGCATTGGTTTAGATGAGGTTTGGCGTACATATAATGGATGGGGTCTGCGTTGGTGATGACAAAAGTTTTGTGATTCAGAAGGTAGTGTCGGAGTTTGGTGGCCACGAATGATAGGGCTAGGCACAACTTTTCGACATGTGTATACCTAGTCTCATAATCCACCAGAGTACAACTTACATAATAAACGGCTTGTTCTCGATGCTCGGAGTCACGATGTGCGAGCATGGATCCTACAACATGGTCGGTGGCGGAAAGGTAAAGGTAGAAAGGGTGATCGTCCTGAGGTGGGATAAGCACGGGTGGCTGCAAGAGATAGGCTTTAAGAGCCTCAAAGGCATGGTGGCACTCTTCACTCCATTGAAAAACAATGTCCTTTTTAAGGAGATGATGGAAATGTTGACATCAATCCGAGAGTTGGGAGATGAAACACTGAATAGATTGGAGTTTGCCCTGCAAACTACGCAATTGTTTGAGGTTAGTGGGTGGGGGCATTTATAGGATAGCTTTGACTTTAGCTGGATCGACCTCGATGCCACGCAAAGAGACAATGAAACCAAGGAGTTTTCTCGAAAGGACACAAAAGACACATTTCTTTGGTTGAAGACGAACACAGTATTGTAACAGGCGATCGAAAATAATGGTTAAAACATCGAGATGTTCACTGCGATGTTTAGATTTTCCAAGAAGATCATCGACATAATCCTCAAGGATAGTGTGCATAATGTCATGAAAAATGTAAGTCATAGCCCGCTGATAGGTCGCACCAGCATTCTTAAGGCCAAACGGCATGACACGATAGCAGAAGGATCCCCAAGGAGTTATGAAGGTAGTTTTATGTTGATCGGCCGGGTTTACCAAAATTTGATTGTATCCCGAGAAGCCATCCATGAGGGAAAGCATCTCATGGCCTGCAGTGAGATCAATAAGTTGATCAATACTTGGTAGGGGGAAGTCATTCTTTGGGCAAGCGAGGTTAAGGTCCCAAAAATCCGTACATATTTGAAGTCCCCCTGTTGCTTTAGTAACAGGTACGATGTTAGAAATCCATTGAGGATAGTCGATAGGTAAGATGAAGGAAACAAAAAGGAGTCATTGAAGCTCTTCTTTGACCAAGAGGGAAATGCGTGGATGCATTTTTCTCAGTTTCTGATTAACTGGTTTGGAATCAGATTTTAGGGTAATGTTATGGACAGCAATGTTAGGATCAATTCTTGGCATGTCAGCGTAGGACCAAGCGAAAGCTTGGTTGCCGGCACGGAGGAAGGTAGTGAAGGCCATTTGTTTTGATGTGTTAAGGGATTGTCCGATCTTCACAATGTGAGGATCATCCTCTGTGTGGATGTTGATTTCTATAGTCGACTCATTCAACATGGTTTGAGTTTCTGATGGTAAGGCGCGTTGAATATAAGAGTCGTCCGCACCAAGGTAAGTGAGGATGGAGTCGTCATCCTAGCACTCAACAACATTAATTGAAGGCGAGTCCTCTTCGATCATGTCTGAGATATAGAAGGGGAAGAGAATATGGGTCTTCATTATCACGTTGATAAGTGAGAGGACCCAGGAAGATAACATTTATGAAAAAAAAGGTTAGGAGGAATGGATTCAGGGTCTATCGATTCTGCGGGTGACAATGACAAAATGGGTGATGATGGTTTGAAAGGAGTGACTTCGTCATCTTCCTGGATACAACGGATATGTGGTGTCTTTGGTGTAGGTGGTTCAGAGAATCCAAGACCATGACAATCTTTGTGTTTGTGTGTAGTTACAAGAATGATCGTATGTCGGCCTTGTTCATAAAGACCGAAACCGAAGCCCTTCCAAGCACAACGTGTCAAGAAGGTGAGGGCGAAAAGCGATGATTAGTTAGATATTGAAAATCGGATTAGAAGGGAACCACACCAAGGGGAGGTTCAGGGGTAACAGAGGATGCGTCGACACCCCCATATGTTAGGTTGGTGCGGCAATTAGGTGGTCCATAGGAGATTACCTCCCCCACACGACGGTCGTAGGTAGGATGCGCATGTAACTGTCCGTACTTCTGTGGGGTATGGAAAGAGCTAATGTTATACAGGTGATACTCCCCCAGCGTAAGGTGCTGAAAAAAATCTACTAAGGGGTCTGAGGTCGGGATGTTTTTCCGCGGGGAAGGAAGTGGTATTTGCGGTGGCGGTTTCATTGGTTGAAGGTGTAAGTGCGGTTGAGGTGGATGGTTGAGGTGTGGTCAAAAAAAATGGTTGGGTTGAATGAATGGGTGTTTTTACTGGTACAAGCACATCATTAGGGCGATATAATATATTGCAAGTTTTAAAGGGGGGAGCGATCAGATTTTACTGGTGTAGGACTTCCCCTCATTCTCGAATTTTATGCATCTATGTAAGGTGGAGGGAACGCATCCCATAGCCCGGATCCAAGGGTGGCCTAACAACATGTTGTATTGGAACTTCACCCTCAAGGACATAGAAGAGTTTAGGTAAGGTCCATGGCCCTACACGAATGCTGAGAATCACGGTGCCTAAGGTAGAAGTAATAGCATCGTTGAATGAACGCAACATGGTGGGGTTGGTACACATGCAGCTAGAAGGGATATTCATTTGTTGGAAGGCTTTGGAAGAGATGATATTTAGGCTGGCGCCCTCGTCAATCATAACACGATGTACCCGGATGTCCCAGACGTAAGCTGAGATGAAAAGAGCGGGGTTAGTGTCTTCTGCACCAAATTCAACAATTTCGTCTTCGGAGAACCTGACAGCAGCAGTTTGCTATACAGGGACGGAAGTGGTAGATTGTTTGGTGAGAGAAGCTAAAGAAAGCACACCTGCGGCCTCTCTTTCTCTGTCCACCATCCCGATCGCACCACCACCTAAAGTGGTTATTCGGTAAGACCTACCTACCCCGTCTCTAATGGAGTTGCCCACTGAGACCATGAACAAACAGACTTCACCAATCACCTGTAAAAATGACATTGTATGATCTCATTCAAACCTCTGAATCTCATCGCCAAGCTTTTGTTGAAATCCTTCAAGGGATAGAGGTCTTACCTAACGAAACCTTGCCTATTACCTCTATTCTAACACCCAATCATGTTGCTTCATTCACCAAACAATCTATCTCCCCAACCACTTCCGTCAGGGGCATGAGACAAATAGTACTGTACATCGCTAGGATTAGCGTCCAAAAATTTCACAAATTCCTTATCTCCTATAGGGATTTTGGGAACCTCACTGGTGTCCGTAGGATTACCCATAGGGTGTGAAGGGGGGTGATTCAGAGCAAAGGCATAGAATAGGCATGTGAAACCATGGCTGCAACTTGTTTCCGAGTGATAACAACCATGGACAAGGGTACAAAATAGGGATTCAATCTATCAGGAACATAAAGCAGGAACAAAATGTTGGAATTGGTAGGTTGCTGGTTTTGGGAACTGTGAAAGGCAGTAACCGATATTGGTCAGGTAACCAATGTCGGTTAAACTGTAGGCAGCCATCGGTAAGTTAACCGATGTCGGTAGAATAGGACCGGTGTAAGAAGATGTAAGAAGTTGCTGATTTGGGGTTAACAATGCTTAGTATACCTACCAAACTGTTCTGAAGTGATCACAGAAACAGTGTATGAAAAAGAAACAGAACTAAAAATAAGAAAGATGCACAAGCGAATCAAGAGACTAACCCTAGGATTAGTTTTAATTATTGTGGGCTTATGCCTTAGACACAAGATGATGTCAATCCTAAACAAAAGACCTAGGGGAAATGTCAAGTTTGTTTTGGCTTATAAGGTTACCTCAATCGGGTGGAGGAATACCACGAAAAAGGGGGGATGTTTGAGCTGTTGTGTTAATTATGAGGTGATTTGGTACATGCTGTGCAGTGAAAGTAAGATTAATTTCTTGTCAATACCGTGGATATCAACCCCACGTGTATGACCTGTTACTTAATCTACGTTCACTAGAATTGAAAACAGTACAAGCAAGAATGTGATGCACGTGTTTTAAATCCCAAATCAAAAATGATATTTGATGAAGCAAAGAAGTTGACTTTCACTAATGCAAAGATGTGAAAGCAAGAAAAATTCTTTTACCAAAATAACAAAGTATCTTGTGAATATTTTAGAAGAAGAAAATAGCAAGTGTCCTCCCTATATGAAAGCAAGCAAGAAAGAAAGAAACCCAAAGTGGGTCCCACAGGGTGTGCCAAAATATTTCGCTCAGAATGTTTCCGTTCCTGGAATAGAGTTGCTTCTATCCTTTCATTCTCTTGAGAAACAGATAAGGGTTAGGGCTAGGAGGAATACCTGTTGAATGTTGAGAGGGTGTGCGCGTACCGTAAAAAGAGATCAGATCGATTGCGAAAAACTCCTTTTTTTCTAGGAAGGACTACCTGCAAGTAAGAATACAAGACCACCAGATTTTAGTTAGACAATAAATGAGGGAATTTCCTCGGGCCCAAGAAATATTATACTTCCTTTCGAAGGTGGTTAGTTCCCCTTTTAATACGAATTAACACAAATGATAATAAAGAAGCTATTGCGAAATCACGATTTAGGTGCCTCGTTACAAAGCAATAGAGACTAAACTACCAATAATAAAACGTCACGTAGTTTGTTTGGTCAATGGTCGTTGATACGTTCAGCTTGAGTTACAGGGATAAACCAGACTGGATCTGAGGTTGTTAGGAGACAAATAAGTGAGAGAAAGGTTTTGGGTATAAGTCATAGTGACCGATGCCGGTCACTGGATAACCGACCGTGGTTAGAGAATTGCTACCGGTAGGGGATAACCGACACCGGTAGGGTCAGTAATCTAGGTGCTCCTAGATGGAGGTTGGTTGCAGGGTGATTATGGGGTTTTTAAGACTGGTGGATGGCTGAGGGGAGTGGTGAGATGACAGGGAAGACTCAGAGTGTGATAAAACTGTCTTCTGGGCAATACAAGGCTGTATGGATGAAGGTTAAGTGCAGGGTGCTGGCAGGTGGTAGATCTAAGAGTGAGCTTATAATTACTATCAATCAAAAGACTCAGGAAATGGTGCTTAGAAACATACAAGACACTACTTACTCGTCCTTGATGAAGATTCAGGTCCAAGGAATGTGGTAGTGACATTAGGGCTCAGTTGGGATGATTTGGTATTGGAAAACGAGCTGATGAAGCTATCCTCAGTCTTTTCCAATGCTTGAACGGGGGTGGCAGCGATCTAGAGGCTCAGTTGCAGTCTTCATCTCGATGCTCTTCTCTTTTCTTCACTTGTCTCTGCTCTGCCAAGTGAATTTTTTGGATCCTTCAAATGAATTCCCGATCCTTTGTTTTTGGTTGGGGGAGGTCATTTACAGGGAACCGATGGCGGTTACGTAACCGACGGCAGTCGAGTAGGAACCGATGTCGGTTAAGTCAAAGTGGGCTATTTTTAGTAAAATAGCCAAACTTTCCCTCCTTTTCTCCCGAGAGATTAGTTGTGGGCTTGGTCAAGTCATTATTAGGTTGGTTTTGGTGCGGGTGAGGGGTAATTAGTCATGGGTGTGGATGTAGACCAAGTTATAGGTCTTAATTAGGTTAGTTTAGGGTTAGGGCTTGGTCATGATGAGGTGGCGAAATGAGGTGGCAGGTTTGAAAATGTGGATTTATTAATTATAAGGTAAGTAATAAATAATTGTGCAAGGTTTAGGTGGTGAGGTTAGGTTACGAAATGAGATGCGGGGCACAGGGTGTCGTAAGACACAAATTTGGTGTCTACATGGAGTAAGCTTGTTATTAGAGGTGTAGATTACAACCATGGAAAAAAAATTAGAGAAGGTCTCTGCCAACTCAACACATGAGACGCGTAATGGAATATGGTGCACAGATTGTGAAATAGAGGGACACACTATAGATAATTTCCCACACGAGTCAGTGTGCACATTATTACTAAATTGTGAAGTCTGTTACTTGAACCATGATGTACGGGATTCCCCTCTTTTGAAGCTCACGATCTAAGAGAAGGTTTCCATGTACTATAAGATTTTCAAGTCCCATACTCACAACACCACTGACTAAAGATCGATTGATCACATCCTCGAAGCTATTGAAACATGAGTGCGCTAGTCTAGTGTAGCGAGCAGATCGAAGGAGTAGGAATGACAACATAATGAAGGGTCCAACAATGAAGATAATAGGAATGACGACTTTCAAGGAGGATCTCAAGGTCGAGGTCATAGTGGTGGAAGAGGCAGGTTTGCTAGGGGAACTTGTTACACCTGTGGATCCCCTGATCATTACCAACGAGATTTCCCTCTTAATACAAATTGCTCATAGTGCGGGAAGTAAAACAAGTTGGAGGATTGCTCGGACCTAAATGAGCACATGAGTAGAAAAAGGAAGAAGGAAAAGGGCGCCAGGATGATCAAGGTGCAACGTGCAAATGTTAATTAGTGGATACCAAAGAAGATGACTGATCCATAATTATAACCCATGCTGGTTACAACATGTGCCGAGGAAGCACGTGCACATGAGCCTATGAAGGCCAAACCACTTATAACAAGGGAGGAAGTGATACATGCTAAGTATCTAGATGTGGCACATCAGAAGGAAGTCTATCAAGAGACTATGGGAGTCATTAGGGATCTCCACGATGAAATATAGTGCTTAAAAAAACAGGTGCACACAAGAGATAATTCAAAGAATGTTGAGATCCTGCAGAAGGACGTGGATGATTTGAAGGAAGTGTGTAAGATGTTGCGCCAAGAGAATATCATCCCATTTCTCTAGGAATGGTTTCAAGAGAAGGTACGACGTGCTGGATTCGAGTGCGAGAGGCAAATAATTCATGCAAATCTACCACTTTAGGACCATGAATTTGATAAGGATATCACACTTGATGTGGCTATTGATAATTGGTTGGTAAGAAACATCTTGATAGATACAGACACTGAGATAAATGTACCGATTCTTGAAGCATGAAATAACATGGGAAGGCCTACATTACAACCATCTTTGAATGTGCTGTACATGGCAAACAAAACTAAGACTATGGCTATTGGGGTACTAAAGGATGTATCTATTATCATTCAAGGAGCCAAGTCTAGTGGAGACTTTGAGGTATTAAAGCTTGTTGAAGCATACAACTTTCCAGTGTTACTTGGATGACCCTGGTGCTATGCAAACAATGTTGATTTGAACTTTAATAAGAGATACATGAGTTTTGAGAAGAAGGATGAGCACATGATTATACCTCTGTTTGAAAAGAAGGAATAGCCTTATGTTGAGCCTTTATGTGAAGAATAACTTAATAGAATCTATGATCAAACAGTGCATGATCCAGGTAATCTAGAACCATCAAAAGAAGGCATGTTTTAGTCAGAAGACGTGCAGTCAGTAAGTGACATTACTAGTGTTGCTTGTGATAACTAGGCTCATAAAACATATGAGATGGCTGGGCGCGAAGTTAAGGGGCGAGTAACAAGGATGATCAGGTTGCGCATGGTGAGGAATTTAGGTTTGTAATAGGTACTAAGGTATGTTAGTGAAGGGAAGCCTGAAACATTCTTGCACACCATGGAGTCTCAGTTGCAGAATGAAAGAAATAGATGAAACATGCTGGTCTATACATTGCGCGGGATAAAAATGTGCTAGTGGGAAATGTAAAGAGATAACCTCTTGGAATGGTGAGAAGTGAGAACACCTTTTCCACCAGGTTTACTCAAAGCAATGTACCTATGCACATCTCTGAATTTCATGGTAAGAATACGGCTTCACATCATGTCCATAATTGTGAGAGACTATCGGCACAAGGCCAGGAGGCTTTAATACCATCCATTTGGGTACATAAGTTCTACTCCACATTGTGTGGTTGCACGTGCACCTTGTATGTCCATGTTGAGCTAAAATGGGAGACTGCGAACTAACAAGAGATGACTGCAGGTATGATTCAAGCTTTTTATTGCTTTTCTACTAAGCCTCCAGTCCATGAAGCATTGTAGATAAAGAAGCATATCACTTTGGGAGATAACGCAAAGGTTGAATAACTTATGCTAGAACTGTTTGGTGAACCTGATTCCGAGGCTTGCCTTGATCTTGAAGAAATAGAAGAGGTACAAGTGGGTCACACTTGGAAGGAGAAAGAGAAAGGAAAGCGAGTGTACATAATTGACGATGAAGAATTGGAGAACTTGGATGTTAGCCACACTGAGGGTGCACGCGAGGTGATGAACACCGTAGATGAGAAGGCACACACGTACCATGCTCCTATGAAGACAAAGAAGGTAAACATTGGCACAAAGGATGAACCTAAGGAAGTAATCATTGGGTATTATTGGTGAAAGAAGGAAGTAATGAATATTATCGAACTCTTGCGTGAATTCTAGGACTTATTCCCGTGAGGCTATCATGTGTTAAAGGGAGTACACCATTATTTAGGTGAAATAAAGATCAAGATGAAAGAAGGCGCACACCCAATTAGGAAGTGGCCTTATATGATGAATCCTAACCTGCGTGTGAAGGTGAAAGAGGAAATTGATAGGATGCTCAAGTCTAGAATAATTGAGCCAATTGAAGAATCCGAATGGGTCAGCCCCATGGTTATCAGTATTAAGAAGGATGGGAGGATTATGATCTGTGTGGACTACACAGAGTTGAATGCTTCATGTGTCATAGATCCTTTCCCACCCCTTTCACAGATGAAATTATTGAAGGCATAACTGGGTGCGAGATATATTCTTTACAGATGGTTTTCCAGGCTATCATGAGGTACACATCACAAAGGAAGATCGAGAGAAGACCACTTTTACTACTGTGTGGGGTAGTTTTTCCTAAACATTTATGTTGTTTGGATTGAAGAATGCACCGGAAGTATTCTCGCGCATTGTTATACAAGCATTTCCGGATTTTATTCACAAGTTCTTGTAAGTATATCTGTATGAATGCATTGTCTATGGGTTAGTCAAGGATCAATGTGACAATCTAAGGCTCATGTTTGAGAGGTGCAGACAGTTGAGCATCTCTCTCAACATTAAAAAGTGTATCTTTGCTACACCCTTTGGAACACTACTTGGGCACATTATTTACAAGGATTATTAGTAGACCCAGCTAAGATAACTGTCATTTTGGGTTTGGAAGAGCCTACCAATCATAGTGAATTGCACGTATTTCTGGGACATAGAGACTATTATAGGAAATTTATAAAAGGTCATGCAAAGATTGCCGTGCTCTTGGAAGAATTATTGAAAGCTGAACAAATTTTTTATTGGGGTGATGCACAACAACATGCATTTGAAACTTTGATGGAATGGTTAACTATTGCACCTATTTTGCTCTTTCCTTCATGAGACAAACCATTTCACATACACGTTGATGCCTCTGGCATGAAAATTAGTGCAGTGTTGGCGTAACCAGGAGAAGGGATTCTGGATCATCTTACTTACTTTGCAAGCAGAAATTTGACACCCGCAGAGAAAAATTACACAACTACTGAGCTTGAAGCTTTGTATATGATCTAAACACTGCATAAGTTCAGACAATACTTGTTAATGAATCCATTTATTTTTTGTACAAATCATATGGTGCTCAAGTACTTAGTCAACTAGCCTATTTTGCAAATGCACATTTGTCGATGGATACTTCTGTTTCAGGAGTTTTATTTTACCGTTGTGAAACCAGGTAAGAGAAATTCAGGGCTTGATCATTTATCAAGGATAAATTCTGGCAAGGATGTGCAAAGCATTGAAGACACTCTGCCAAATGTAAAACTGTTCGGGTTAAACCGCGCACCCGTAGATTTGGAGGATATTTTAGTATTTTTGTGCACTAGACAGGCACATGAAGGAATGAAGACATTGGAGAAAAAAATAGATGGCTATTCGAGCTGCACCTTATCAATTGATTGGAGGAGACTTGTATAAAATGGGCAAAGATGAGGTTTTGCATCGTTGTGTGCTGGAACGTTAATGTGACACCATTATGGAAGAGGCTCATGGTGAAATAACAGGTGGAAACTATGCAGGTGATACGACTACGTGAAAAATACTTATGGCTGGACTTTGGTGGGAAACATTTTACAAGGATACCAAGGAATATGTAAAAGCATGAGATCATTTTCAGCGACTTAGGAAGCCTGGACATAGATATGAGATGTCGTTGCAACCTATAACAAGTTCATAGTGTTTTGAAAAATGGGATATTGACTTTGTAGGTCCTATTTCACCACCTGCACAGACTATCTGACATGGTGGGCAGAGGCAACATCGACAAAGGATTGTATGGTAGTCACAACAACAATGTTCTTATGGGAGAATGTTATTAACATGTATGGATGCCCATTAATCTTGAAAAGTGATAAAGGAACTCATTTCCTTAATGAGACAATAAGAATCCTATTGATAGAGTTGATGGCTGAACATGATAAGACTACTCCTTATCACCCACATGCTAATGGTACTGCAAAGGATTTCAACAAGATCTTGGGACAACCTTTGACAAATATATGTGATGTTGGAAGAAAAGATTTGGGATGATAAAGTGTCAGTGGTACTTTGAGCATACATGACCATTTATAAAAGGTTGAGCAAGGCCACACATTTCTAGTTGGTGTTTGACGCGGACGCAATACTACCAATAGAATTCATGATACCATCCTTGCATATTATGCACACAGGTGGATTTGATGATGAACAAGCTATGGAAGAGCGCATTGACAAACTAATGCAGTTAGATGAGATGTACATCAGAGAGTGTTTGAGAAAGAAGACCGAGAACGCGAGATAGAAGGCATGACATGCCAAGCACATTACGACCAAGACATTTGAAGTTGGAAATATGGTCCTTCTTTATGACTCCAAGTTTACGTGCCACCCATGAAAGTTGAAGGTGCATTGGTTGGGACCTTTTGTAGTAACCAAGATACTTGAATCAAGCACATGTTAGTTGTAGGCACTAGAAGACACAATGTTGTCCAATTTCTTCAATGGGAGTAGGCTGAAGCCCTACCATAAATAAGTTTCTTGGTGTTTGTAATAAGACAATATTTCCATTTAGATTAGATTTCCATTTCATGTGTTTCTTTCCAACTGTTTCTATGCTTTTTTATTTTTGTTTCTCTGTTTTGTTGTAATAAGCGCGTTTGCGTGTAAGAAGCTGATTACTATCTATTGAGTTCATGCACAAAAGACCACACATAATTTTAGTGTGGGGTGAACTAGGTGCAAGTACGTGAAAGAGAAATCCATTGGTGTTGAAAGAGTTATATTCAGGTTGGCGTGTTGGGAAGGATGAGACATGTACATGTGTGATGTAAGGATTCTATTTGAAAAAGGTGTTACAAGTGCTAAGGATGATGGTGCTTATAAGGGAAATTGTTTAGAATGACGAACACACATGGAAAGGGGTCACACAGTGTAACACGAGGTAGGAAGTGATATGATAGACTACTTGGAATATGACATAGAGGATTATGTACTTTGGCACAGGGAGGCACATGTAAGGATGTTGGTGGCTTGAAAAGTATTGAGGTGCCCCAGAAGGTTACGAGTGTCGGGCACTAAAGAAAGTAGTGCAAAGCATGGAAAAATCAAAATATCATAATTAAAGCTTAGTACGGTGGTAGGTGAGGAGAAATTCATGCAGCAAAATTATGACAAATCTATAAAAGGAGTGCAAAGGATTTCATTCTTACCTTGCATGTTAGAGTGTTTGAGCCTTGAAGAGAGAACAAAGTGGGAATGAGTGTGAAGTATGAGTGCAGAAGTGAATCTATTGAGATTTTAGAGAATTCAACATGGCCTGAAGTGGAGCTCCTTTGTGGGAAGTGTAAGAGCAAGGAAAAGACGTGAAGAGAGAAAAATAGAGCTTTAAGGGTTCAACTTTCGGAGTTAGGGTTTGAGAATAAGAATTCGCAACTAGGGCATGTCGAATCAAAGAACCAGAGACAACGAAGAAGGGGTTGGTAGAATGGAATGAGATGGAGAGCATGATTAATAAGGAATACCCTGAGCTTTTACATCTTGTTGAGGAGTGAGGTGTGCTGAGCATTCTTCCATTCTTCATTATTTTAAAACATGTTCTTTATTCTTTTGTTCATTGTAATTGCATGATGAGTCAACCCCATTTTCGAGGACGACAATGTAACTAGTGTGGAGTAATGTTGGACTGACTAAATACCTAAGTACAAAGAGCATGCAAAATAATGAGGCACACAAGTGGGGTGCATAAATGATCGTGAGGACCAGTAGAGTGGTGTGCGGAAGGTTAAAAATAGTAAAGCAAGATGGAGTGCCGACCAAGCAAAGAATATTTTTGGATAAAGAATATGCAGAGTGAAGATGAAGGGTCATGCATGGATTGGGATATTAATAGGATAAAACAAGTCTTATTTATAGGATTGTTTAGTATTAGTTGTCTTGTAAAACACACATGTAACATACACATGGCTATTTTGAGAGATCATAGACAGTGAAAGACAAGTCCCAACCCCTATATATATCTATTGTATGTCATTGTTTTGGTACCATGCATACGTCCTATTGTTCATGTTTGAGTGCTGAGAGTATTTGTATACGAGGTTATGGATTAGGGTTTGATGCCTACGCATGTTCTAGTTCTTTGGTATCCATGGGTATTCAACTTCTGTTATGTAAGAATTTGTTATAATGGATTATAGAGGATGGATTATGGTTATTGATGTGTCTGAATATGGTGATTACATGGTAAATTGATCTTCATTGTTATCTAATATGTATGCTTCTTATTACATGTGTTTCCAATATAAGCTCATGATATGATGCAATGTTTTGTACTTGAATGATTTATTTGATAGTGGTTATCATGGATATGTATGCTAACATCTTGACAAGCAAACAAAAAGGAGGGACGTGGTAGTTGTGCATGCTTCAGGTGAGATTTAGATCTGTCTGAGTGAGGTGCTAGCGCATATAACATTTAGATGAAATAAAAGACTACAAAGGGCACACCTTTGAGGTCAAGATCCATTTCATCATCCTCATGATGGGAAGTAGAGAACCATGTTGGGGCATCAATATGAGAAGAATCTTCAACTCCATCTTGAACATTCCTTAAAGAATCTTCATGTTGGTAAGGAAACAAAAAAATTCCATACTCACGGTGATTATCAACATTACGTTCATTTGGTGAGGATGGTGGAATTATCTCCTCAGGGAGGTCATGCTTAATTTTCTCATCCGCCTTGGTTTTAAGAAAGAAATTGGACTCTTCCATTTGCGCATCTGTGCTAGAATAGAGAAGGAAGTTTGATTCTCCAACTATCTCCATTTCATCATACAACATTTGTTCATCAATTGAAGGATCAAAATTGGGAAGGAGATGATCCTTTAGTACCTTGAATTCATCACCTTGAGTTAGGGATGAATGATTGTTTTGGATGAATGATTGTTTTCCCTTACTTATTCTTTGTTGATGAAATCCTCAGAGAGATTTAGATCATGTATCATAGAATAAGAATATTCATATCTTGAATCCATTGTTTCTCCAACGAGATTTTCCTCAAGCTAGAATGAGTTGATGAATGGAGGTTTAGCGATTGCATCTTCTTCACCATCCTCCAAGGTGTTGATTTGATTCTCGTCAGAAGGTACAAGAAAAAAGCATTCATCAGATGTGCATAAGAATATTCTAGGGATAAAAAACTCTCAGTGTGGACAATCATCAAGGTCTCTTGAGTTTCTTCTTCCTAAACATTACAAAGTGCTTCAATATGTTCATACCCTTTTTGCAAGGCCAATTCATAATTCTAGACTTGATGATTGGTTTCACGATCAAAATTTCTTTCTTCCATAGTCAGAAGCCTTACACATACTCCCTTCTTAAAACATTCATTTCTTCATCTCCGTATGCAAGAAAATCATCTACAGAAAGGGAAATGAAACAAAATATTATGAGTTACTTGGTCAACTACGTGAAGTTAAAAATGTTACCTTCAACAAATTCTCCACCCTCATGCCATTCATACAACATTTCATATTTTTTCTGATTTTTCCTCATCCATTTCTTAGATTCTCGATCATCAACAAGTGCAATTTTTATTTTATTTCTTCTCTCAATAATCTTCTTGAATTGTAGCCACCATGACTTGATGACTTGGTGTTAAAAAATATCATCTTCTCCATTCTAGAAATCATTTTTGTGGCTACTGCAGAGATGGTACAAACCTTCTTTCCCTAAGTCGATTGTGAATTTTTGTTTTTGCAAGAGATGTTCAAGAATGATAGCTGATCAAATATTTGCATTTCTTGGCATTCATCATCATCTTCTTCTTCACTGTCACTCCAATCTTGAAACTTTGTCTTTATGTTATGGGAAATGAATGTGACACAAATTCATTCCTTGACAAAGTGCTTGTACGTGGTATAAGGGAGGAATTTGTAGCAATGAGGGGTGAAGGAGAGAAATTAGGAAAGGGAGGGTTATCATTGCAAGTAAGCAATAACAAAGATTAACACAATAACTGGATTAGTTCAACATTCTATTAGAGGAAAGAAACAATGTAATACATTAGTGAAACTAACAAATTAAAGACACATATTTCCTTATATTCATCTATCAAAGATGCAAAGTTCCTGACAAAGTGTAGAAAAGAAAGAGATTATAAGAAAACATGAAAAAGAGAAATGTAGCTTTTATTTCTTGTGTTGGTGATACAAATCTCAACACCCAAACAACAATCCACAATTTCTACCAAGAACTAAAATTTCAGGATCCCTTTGGAATGGAGAAGCCATCCCAATTTATAACATTATGAATCAACCTTTCATCTACCCCCACATGACTCTTCATGACCTCATTCAACTTGTGACTTTACATCTTCCCAGGAAATGATAAATAAGTTCCCTTTTTATAAATCAAAGGGACTTTAATTCAAATTTAGAAATTCACTTAAGTGAATGAGATGAAATATCATGATTACATATAACAAATAATTAGAAAGGGGGAGAGAAGAAAGAGGGGAAAGAGAGGAGGAATGAATTGACATATATAATGAAGAAGATCCTTCTGACGATGGAGTTGATGATTCGTGATCCATGGTAAGGAGTCTTTGAAACATGATCTTGTTCCTTGAATTATTTGCTAAACTAAGCTATCATAGTTGTCAACTTATCCACCTCTGGAATGCAAACAAACCTAACACCTTCATCCATGCACTAGGAACCTCACTAATCCTCTTGCATTGAATGAGCCATCCTTCATGATCCTTTGCAATTTCCAAAATGTAGTTTCTAATTTTGGCAATAGACTCTAAGACATCTTTGTCAAAGGGGAGAAATTCACCTGCCACTTTCTTGGCCAACTCATGAAAGGAAACAATGAGTTATTCCTATGAAAAATTCTCAGTGAGCATAGGGAACTCAAGTTTTTAAACACAATTGTAGACCTCATTCAAGATATCAAAAGAATTTTTCCTGGAGGAGTCCAATTTAGAGATGACATCTTATAGAATTCCATATCTTGCATATGTGATACATATCCAAACTTGAGACAAATTCTCAGCAGCTGATGGAAGCACATTATTTTTCACAAGAGTGCAAGAGTCGAAGGAGCTCATCTTGGACACTAGTGGGAACACCTCATCCAAGTGGATTACCTCTTTTACAATATACTCATTCTTTCTTTAATTCTATAAAGTTACAAGAATGTACTTGATGAGATAAATGACATTTGGAAACAATGTCTTCCCTTGCTTGACGATTTTCTCAATCGAATTCTCGTTAGTCTTCTCCTACATCATGTAACCTTGTTCTTTCTTGATCATCTCAGGATCAACACTGCTAATCGGAGGAATGTCTTCTATAGGGAGAGAAGATGTTGAATTGGGATCCAATAAGGGTTGAATGTAAGAATTGAGATGTTTAAGCTATTCCTCTAACTGTATAATTGTTTGCTTGTATTCTTCATTTTGAGCGAGGAGGCAGAAAGAGGATTCCTCGAACAGATGAGAATCACACTCTTATGAATCTTGACCTAATGAGATGTGGATCAAATCATAATATGATGGATTCATATCCACAATAGGATTTTCATTCCTAGGCCTACCAACTTTAACATACTGATTACTTGAGGTGCCACTGAAGAAGCAGGATGCTTTCTAGGCTTTCTTCCTTCACTTGGATTTGAAATTTCTTGAGATTACTCTGGGGTTGGGCATGATAGCTTATTGCGCTATTCTTGACTCACTTTATAGCATTTATTGAATCCATGGGAATGGCTCTTTAAGAGTTGACACAATGTCCCATGCCGAAGAACTTTCAAGACCTTGATGCAAGATCACTTCTTGTTCATCATGGGGAAGCTCCACCATCATGGAATATATACCTAGATACACCTGGAGAGATGAAGGCTGAAATGAATCAATTTTGCATGAATTGAAAGGTTATGTGGGACCTTCAATGGAATTTTTCCACTTACAAAATTTCTTGAAATATGAAATCACTTTGTGTTATTCGTTCATTACCTTCACTTTTGAAAACTTATTCTTTCTAGCTCATACTTTCAATACTTTATGGTAACCAACTCACCTTTGAAAATTTACTGAGCTTACTCAACCGGCTCGCCGAGCTTTAATCAACCAACTCACTGAGCTCCAATCAACCAACTCACAAGGGAGAGATGATGATGGATCCAACTTGACCGATGAGTTATGCTGACACACTTATCTTGAATCTTGATGGAGATTTGGATCTTTTTTGAATCTCTTCAGACTGCACAATGCTCGTGGGTTTTACATGTCGCGCCCTGTGATATCCTACCTTGCTCCTGAACACAAAATTGATGCTTGTGGATCCCTAAGAAGAGTAAATGACCTATTTTGATCTATGAAACCAAATTTAAAACTTGTGAAGATTTCAAAATGTAGTGAGATGAATGAAAATGAATCCAAATTTAATGTTCTGCATCAAAACAAAGACTTTTTTATTTTTAGCAGATGGAACTAGGACCTTCTATTTTGAGAAATTTCACTTGTTTTGATCAAACTTGAACTTCTCGATCCTCTGGTATACTCAATTGAACTTTTTTGATGATTCCTTTATGTTTTTTGCAAGTTTCTATTTTTAGCAGTTACTTTTTGTTTTTTTAGTAAAATTGTCAATTTTACCCTGTTTAATGTTTTGCACTGTTTTCAAATGAGATGAATGGTAAAAACTTGAAATTTGAAGGACTTATCATTTTTAGCTTGTGGATGGGCATGTAATATGATATTTTTAGTAAGTGGATATTCTGGCCTCATTTTGTATCAGAAACATTATTTTTGAATTCGGCTCCTTGTTACGATCTTGTGCTCCAATTTTCACTGTGTTCTGTCTGTCGGAATGCTTGGAAATAAAAAATGAATTTTACCATGGCAAGGGTTTCAGACCCGAAGCTTTCATGGTAGAAATTAATGTATTTACTAAGCTCCAATTATCACAAGGATGGTTTGGAGGATAAATCTCAGCTCAAACCCTTGTTACGATCATTTTCCAGGTTTATTGGTAGTGAGAAATTTTTTTTTCTTGCAATCACAGATGCCCTATGAAAAATTTGATAGAGTGATGGCTGTGTTTTCAAGTTTTTAAAGGTATTCAATCATCAACCATGGAAGCTACCTGAAAATCTGTAAATAAAGTATTTTAATACAACTGGTTTTAAGCTTTTAAAGCTTCCCGACAATGTTTTTGAGTGTTAGGTGTAGGTAGAAGCTGTTAGGTTAAAATCTAGGGTTTGAAATGGTAGTATGGGGCACATTTTATTGTCCCTTATGTCCCCTTGGGATAGGGGACAAGAGGGACAAAAAAATGTGCCCTCTTCTCTGCGTGAAAAGTGTCAAGTTTCAAGTGGATGATGGGGGAATGGAGAAAAACACCATTTTAGCACCATGAAGTTGAGACTGGGTGTATGAGGAACCTTGAATGGGGTTGAGACGGGAATTTTTTCTTGTCCCCTCTATCCCCTTGGGAAAAGGATATTTTGGATAGAAAAACGTGTCCTGCGTTGGTGATGAAAAGTGGCATAGTTTGATTCGGTGAGGAGGTGAGAGGGAAGAGCTTGTTTTAGCACTGTAGAGCTCTAGGAATATTTTTTGATGAAACCGTATATGATTTTGACTCCTAAGAGCCTTCTAAAGAAAGATCCAATTTTGCCTAAAACCCCCTCAAATAGACCCTTTTTTCTTAGGACAACAGGGTGTTTCTGCACAATTTGAGTTGTCTTAAGAGGTGATCATGTATTGTGAAGGATTTAATGATTTCATACTGTACATAACTCTTCAATATTTACAATGAATATTTTTTTGACTCGTAACTCCTTATGGAGTTTTCAGAATCATTCATGGAATATTAGGTACCTTTTTCAACTACTTACTCCTGGCATGTTAGAAACCTGCAGTTACACAACTTGTTCCGAAACCTTCAAATAATCCATAAGATATCCTAAATAAATTCCAACATGCTCCAGGATCTCCAACACCACTACCGTATGATTTTGGGCGTTCCGTTCAATTCTGGAGGATGCACACCAGTCATGAAATATGTGAAAATTACCTGTCTAGGCCAACAAGAGGTTTCACCACTGAAAGCAATTTACTGAAAGAACTGAATGAATTTATCACCATGTGTTAAACACTTAGGGAAATTTTGTATAACAAACATGAGGGCTTGCAAGGTTAGGATAGGCATGACACAGAGGGCAGACTGATCTGGAGAGGTGTTCAAAATGGTTTTAAAGCAAATTTTTTAAACTAGGGTTAAGTTTTCATGTTTACAGTCTAAAATTTTCCCTTGTAAAAAAACATGAAAACAATGACAAAGGAGACCTACAAATTCTGAAAAAAATCCTTTTGCGAAAAACTATAAACAAGCATGATATAAACAAACTACCATTCGATTCTTGGATTAACACAATAAAATGTTGATACCAATTTTGAAAAAACACTCACGTTAGGCATACCAATTGTTGAAGTCAAATTCACAACATAAAGCTACAAAGATCCTCATGAGAGAAAGCTTATCCTTTAGATTACAACCATATTACTTTTCTCACTTTGAACCTTCTCCTAGAACTAGTGTATTTCTCAAATAAGCCTGATCATACCTGCAACAATATTTGATTCTCTTCCTTTGAAATCATCCTTAGAACTCACACTTGGAAGTAATGGTTGGAAACATCAACCAAACTATTGGGATGAAAAAATATGGGTAAGTATTAGAGGCATGGAAGAACATGGTGCACAAGAATCAGACGTGCATAGAAGTTTGGCAGGAAAGTGGCGCGTCGGGTAATACCATGGTGTAAAGACTTAGCTATTTTGCATAAGGCTAATTGAAGACATGGAGTGAAGAGAACACAATAGTGGAAGTCACTTAAGGTTATTTTTGGATAAAAGGAAGATCAAACAACATGCATAGTTTTAATCTAATAATAGGATGTGAACTAGAGTTATCTAGAGAGGGTCTATTATTAGAAGTACTTGCATGATTTTTTATTGATCATGTAGGAGCGCATGGATATTCTTAGCATGTAGCCTATTTTAAGGATGCATGAGTAGTGAAGGAAAAATACCCACTACCTATAAATATGTATTGATTTGTATGGTTTAGGGATCCATGTTTTGTTAGTGATATATTGCTAGTTATGAACGCACATGACTTATGGTGACACTGTGATGTATGTATTGAACTTCTGTGTTTTACAATAATTAATTCAATGGATATTTGTGGATGGATATTGGTTGTTGGAATATCTGTGACTGGTTCTTGTATGGTTAACCTAATCTTAATTCTTGTATAAGTTATTCTTGCATATGGTTTTGATCTAGATCTATTTATGGTTTGTCCTTGAAATTGTTATGATGGATATGAAATATATCTCTATGTGTGATTATCATGCTAAATTCTTGACAAAACTTCCATAAAAGAGGAACCTGGTATCCTTGCGCGCTTCGAGAGAGTGCTCAGTTTTGGTTGAGTGATGTGCCAGCGCACCTTGGGCTGTTTGGTAAAATAAAATACTACACAAACTTGGAAGCACAAAACATGACATGCTCCCCTACCATCATGCATACCTTCTTCAAATTAACTTAAATACAAGATCACTTACCTTGGCCTTGACATGAAAAATTTCTCTCAAGTAGTGATATCAATGATACTTCTCAATATATGAAAAGCTCATCTCAACATATACTTGATACCAATGGACCATGCACACCTACCAACTACTGATACCAATTATTGTAAACAATGAATTTTTCTTTCTTACCTTGCATACATCAACAACACTCCCAACTCTATCATCATCCTTTTACATGTATTCATGACCTCCATAACTTCTTAACACTTTACGCTTGGTCATGGAGCTAGAGATCCTCCTTCTTAACTCCCCCTTAGCCCTTTAATCCTTCACTTACTGAAAACTTGATACAAACTGGGTTTATGCAAACCTCACTAACTTTTTTTCTCTTTATGTAATTGATATGGACCTTCCCCAAAAAAGTGCATGGACCCCTTCTTTGTGCTCATCAAATGTGCCATAAACCTTATATAGAATGAACACACCAAAAACACAAACAAACTTGCATACCTTGATCAATTATCTCACAGAATAAACAACATCACCTATGTTCATATTATACTCTTGAGCCACATAAAGATAAAAATATTAGAATGTCTTTATCATAACTCAGAACTTAGCTAGGTAAATCAATAACCAATGATATTATTTCAAGGAATCAAACCAATCCACCATGCTAGAGCAAGGATGATTCATGCTCTATTTCACTATGACATATGACTAAATTCTCTTCTTCATGACAAGAAAGCTAACACTACTCAACATATTCCATGAACCTACATAGAACACATACCTCTTCATGATGATGCTTCAATGAATAGTTATGCATACTAGTTTTCATGATTTCACCTTATGTTCTGCATACCTAGATTTCAATGACCTCTGTGATCTCTCTCCCAATGTACACATATAAAATGCTATATTTTCTTCAAATTTATAATCATAACTTCAAAACCACTCTCCATGGATCCAATTAGGTCTTCACGCAATGTATAACCATATATGATATAGTCTCAATAAATCATATTGTCATTACAGACCAATCACCTACTCTCAAGTGTCACAGACCTATATTAAGCCACAAGACACAAACCTAATATCATACATGAACACCAAACTCTTTCTTTTGTCTATCTACTTGCAAGTCTTCAAAAAAACTTATTAATTCTTATCCTTTTACAACATATCTCCACGATTTTGACTAGTTTGATCAAGTCATCATACACGAATTTGTAACACATCTTCACTCTCCTTATCACAGTTGCCTCAAGTCTTCATATCATCCATGTATGTCTAAAAATAATTTAGTGTCACCATATTTCAAAATTTTAAGTTCCATCTCCAAAATTACTCACCTTCTTGATAAAAGATACAACTGATTTTATTGAAATCGAATCAGGTTTCAGATCTTCTAAGCTCTCCCTTAGACCAAACATCTCAACATAAACACACCCATGATTCTACTGAATGATGAAAATCTCCATGAATCTTAATAAAGATACCCCATTCTACAAATCTCGTAGAACACTATGAATTCTACAGGTTCCTAGATCTCCATCACCTTGCAATCCTTAGGATGATATACTTTCCTTAAAATCCTCTTGGTCTTGATTGGCACTTTTAGCTTGATCTCAGTATCATCATTCTTCTCCTTTATCTGAGATGATAGTAAATAATCTTGGTGTTCTTCAAAATATGGTCTATCCTCCTCTATACACTCTTGGAACTCTTTAACATCTGATGTATTCTCTTCTATATCAAAATGTACACCTTTACTTGTATAATCATCATGAATTAATTTGATTGTCATTGGTTCCTTGTTTACTTCATCTGTAGGATTTGAATTCATAATGTATGTCTTCTTGTCTTGAAATATAGGAGCTTCAACCTTATTTTTCTATCTCTGAGATTCATGATGAAAAAATCTTGCAATATGACCATTTTGATGACAATTATAACAAATAATACCATTCTTACCTTTTGACTGATATGAACTGAAATTCCTTCCATAGTTCCATGATAGATTAACTCTACAATCCACATCCCTATGTCCATATTCATTGTATGAATATCAATGTCCTTTGAAAGAACTTTCATAATCCCATGAATACTCATTCTTGGATGGTCTTCTACATTCTCTTGCTATATGACCAAACATATTACATATATAACAATAGCCATTGAATAAACTTGCATACCCCATGGAATTTGGTTTCTTAACATAGGTTGTCTTCATATGGATCTTGAAGTTGTCCTTCTTGTTCTCCTTGGCTTGGGATGCTTCATGACTTGTCATTCCGGTCATCTCTTCTTCCTTTTGATCTTATTTGAATCCTAGACATGTCTTATAATTGACAAAAGTTTGACTACCCATCATGTCATTTAGATCCTCAGTATTGTTCTCAAACTTCTCATAGGTCTTCAACTTGCTAGTTGATTTATCTAACTTTTCCTTCAAAGCTTACATATCTGTTTTGAATTTGATACATTCTTCTTCCTTGGTCTTGAGACAAACTATCACCAACTCAACTTGAGTTTCTAGCTCTTTAATGACTTCTCCATGTTCATCACTCATGCTAAAAATGTTTTCTTCATAATATTTGATTAAGGACTTCAATTTGTGGTTCTTCTTTCTTTGAATCTTCATCTCATCTAGAGAACTTATCCATTATGCTTAAAGGTTCACCTCTTTCTCTTCATCTTCTGAGTCTTCATAGAGATAGTTCAAACACTCTCCTCTTATTTATTTAGCCATGAATAGGAATTCATTGCAATAACTATTATGCTTATCATTGTCATATTCACTATCAGATGAACTACTATCACTAACAGAAGAGGAGATGCTATCTTATTTGGTGTAAAATTTATTCATATTCTTGAATTTTCCTTCATGCTTCTTAAAACTCCTTTTGTCATGCTTATGAGAATTTTTACACTCATCATGATGTTAATCATCCTCATACTTATTATTGTTAGGACATTTAGATGCAAAATGACCAATCTTTCCATAATTGAAATAGTTAAATGACAATTTACCTTTGTACTTAACTGGGCCTCTCCTTAACTTTCTAACAAACACGGCTTCTAAATTTTCATAATCAATATTTGAATCAAAATTATCTTTGACCTTCTTACATTATGCCTTATTTTCAGCATTGAAATTAGGATCCTTCTGGTAATGTCTTCCATAATATGTTCTCATCTCATAAGCAGTTAAGATCCCATGAATCTCATCCATCTACAATGTGCTTAAATCCTTGGCTTCTTCTACAACAGATTCCTTAGAGTCAAAATTGGGCGTCAAAGACCTCAATACCTTTTGGAAAACTATTGACTCTTCCATCTTCTTTCCTAAATATCTGATGATATTGAAAAATTCATCAAATCTCAAAATATAAGAACCAATGTCCTCATCTTGTTTCATTTTTCAGGCTTTCAAATTGTCTTCGATAGGTCTGCAGCTTTGCCAACTTGACCTTGGTGTCTCCTTCATATATTTTATGCAAATTTTCCCAAATACCTTTGGAGTATCAAAATTCATGACCTTCACAAGCTCAACCTATGAAAGTCCACATAAGATAGCATTCATTGGTTTAGAATTACTTTGACATGCCTTCTTTCCTGCTACATTAGTTGGGGGTGTAGTAGGAATAGTGCAACCAATAACCATTGATTGTTATATGCCATACCTTAATGACATTAGATATTTCTTCATACTGATGCTCCAAAATGCATAATTGGTTCAATTGAAAAGAGGAGCTTTATTGGTAGAGAAACCTCATTGAACCCGATTT
Source organism: Taxus chinensis (assembly GCA_019776745.2). NCBI lineage: Eukaryota > Viridiplantae > Streptophyta > Pinopsida > Cupressales > Taxaceae > Taxus > Taxus chinensis. Next base: position 480,327,070 of record CM034152.1, on the reverse strand, counting down.
CTTTCCATACATGTGCTTCAAGGATCACCTTCAAGATGTTAAGCTACTCCAAAGGAGTTTCTCTGATACCAATTATTGGAAGCATAACCATTGAGAGGGGGGTGAATCAATGTCGTTATAAAATTTTACTTCAATTATCTTAACTTGCATGAACTATTCAACATATATCAACCATTATATGAGCAATGTTAACTAGATTAGTAAACCATCAAAACAACTTAACAACTTAACTTAAATAGGCCTAATCCGCCTTGTATATATAAATGAATCTAGAGCATATAAACACATAGGTCATAAAAATACACTTAGGTAAGCCATGAATAGGTCTAAAAACATCTAATAAATATGGAATAATCACACCATAAACTTCATTAGGTCTGTAACAACTCAAATTAGCTCATACTCCTTCATTAGGTCTCAAGAAGGCCTAATTCATTAGGTCTATCCCTAATGTCGTACTTTGACACTTATAGAGAAACCATGATCTTATTCAAAGCTAAAAAAACTTTGAAAACAATTTCATTGAAATCCTCTTATATCCTTCGTGCTTTAATAGCTCTGCACCAATTATTTTCACTATGAATCCTTCTTGAGAACAAGGACTACCAAACTGCCCCAAAAACTAGTCTTTAAGAATGAATCTTGAACACCCTTAATAAATTCAAACATGAAAAATGAATCATGAAAAAGGTAATTAATGACCTCAAAACATCACCATGTCCATTATACACTTCAATTTATAGCATTAGGGCACAAGAACATCACTGTTCCGAACACACTCAAAACTATCAAATTTGCCCCAAAACCAGTCATGCAATATTGACTTGGTATGACCAGTTAATGACTGAAAATTGTCTAGAAACAATCATATAAATTTAGCATGGGTCCAAAAAATCCTCAAACATCCATTTATTTAGTATTTCCAATGAAAAACTTGACTGCTACATCAAATTATTCAGAAACAATCCTTTTTATGTGGGGTCCACTCACTCATCTGATAACAAAAAACAACCTGGATATAGATAGGAGAGCATATTACATGCTAAAATCATCAAACTTGGTTAGCCAATCCATTCTGAGCCATTTAGAGCAATATCTCTCTTATTGACTTCAAGCTAGGGTTTACGAAGGGTTTATGAGCGGTTTTGGTGTTAACGATTGTTCAATAAGCTCTAGAACTTAAACCCTAAAAAAATTATAGGGTATCTTATCTAAAACCCTTCCTAATCTATCCTAAAGATATTAGACCCCCATGCAGATTCTACACATGCCAATGAGTATAAAAAAGTACACCTCGAGCTTGCATTCTCCATTCTTGTGAACTCGATAGGGTAAAAAATGCTAATACTTTCTAAATCATCAAAAATATGACTTGAAATTACATACACATACCTAAATCATCATTCCAAATCTCTATCCCTACTTTTATTTTCATACTAGTACCGAAAAATGATCAACCTACCTCATTAGGATAGACATGACTCAAGAATGGTCTAGGTTTAAACCTAGAAAACAATTTTTCATTCAAGCCTTGAATTCAAACTTCATGGGCACACTCAAAATAATATGTTATACCTCTAAAAAGTATCACATTTACATTATTTCACTAAAAAATGATTCACATGCCTCAATAGGACACACTTTCTTCACCTTGCTCTTTATACCTTGGTCTTTAAACTTGAAACAAACCTTCATACATCTACTCATGAATTATAAATGCCTTTCTAATGCTCAAACAATTTCATATAACCTCTCACACCTCTGTGTACTCATCTCACTAATCTACCATGGCCTACATTCTCAATAACTTCTTCACATTGTCTACATTTCCAATCAACCTTCACACATTTTGACATCAAGGACATATCACAATAATCTCCACATCATAACAATAATGACCTCATGTATACCATCAATATTTTAAATCAATGAAACATTAACATCATCTTTAAATAAATGAAAACATTCAACATGTTGAATTTTGATGCTTTAACATTATGTTTGTACCCAAGAAGTAAAATCAGGAGGTTGATGCATTAGCCACTTCTGCTGCCACTTTGGTGCCATCCCAAGATCTAAAAGGAGAAAGGATATTGGTAGAACTGGTTCCTACACCCTCTGTATCATATAATATAGACCATTTATAGGTATTCAATGGTGACCATCAAATTATCCAGTTCTTAAATAATTCAGATGTATTTGAATCCCATATTATTGATGAAAAATGCAAAAGTGAATTAACTGAGAATGGTGTTATGAATTTAAAAGAAAATAGAATTCCCAAGGGAATTGTATCCTTATAAATACTGTTCGATCTATACCAACAAGCTATAATCCATAAAAAACCCAAATACAGTGACAAGGATTACATTCAAGTGAACCTTGGCACCAAAGAACAACCTAAGTTAATCAACATATGTTTGAATTGTTCAAATGAAGAAAAGAATAGGGTAACAACATTTTTGAATAACTAAAGTATCTCATAATAACTTCCTATCACTCTTACCATACCATTGACAGAGAACCAAAAACCTTTTAGACAAAGGAAAAGACTAGTAAATCCCATATTAGATCGTCTAATCAATAAAGAAATAAAGAAATTACTTATTGCAGGCATAATATTTCCTATTAGGAACTCAACTTGGGTAGCTAACTTAGTACTAGTTCAAATCAAAATTGGAGACATGAGGCTATGTGTAGACTTAAGAAATTTAAACAATGTTTCTAAAAAGGATAATTATCCCCTCCCTTCCTTAGATGAAGTCATACAAATAGTAAGTAGGTTTGAGATGATGTATTTTATTAATGGATTTTCAAGATACAATCAACTATTGGTCGAAAAAGAAGAAATAATGAAAACCGCCTTCACCACCAAGTGGGGTACCTTCACCTATAAGAGGATGCCATTTAAATTAATCAAAGTAGGAGCCACTCTCCAAAGAGCCATGGATCATGCTTTAGAGGGTTTGATTGATAAGTGCATAATTATTTACATGGATGAATTGAATATGTTTTATAAAAGCATGTTAGATCATGTGGTACATTTATAGAATATATTCGAAAGATGCAGAAGGTATGGTATCTCTATAAACCGAAAATAAAGCATATTCTATATAACAAAAGGTAAATTTCATGGACGTGTGCTCACAAAATAATGTATATCTATTGATCTTCAAATGATCGATAGTATTCAAAGATTGGTCCTCCAAAAAATAAAAAGGAATTGAAGTCTTCCTTTGGTAAAATTAACTTTTTAAGGAAGTTGGTTTTTCCAAAACACTATGCTAAAGTAGGAGTCCAAGGTTGAATGGAACACTGATGCTAAGAAATATTTTTAATATATAAAAGAATAAATATCCCAGGAACTAGTACTAGTGATCCTTGATCTCACCAAGGATTTCTTCTTATATTCATGTGCATTTGAGCACACCATTGCAATTTTTCTCACTTAGAAAATAGAGGAAAATGAACATCCAATTACCTTCATGAGTACTAACTTGCAATATAAACAACTCAATTATTCTCTGATAGATAAACAAGCTTTTTCATTGCTTAATGTAGTAAAGAAATTCAGGCATTACATACTCTGGAATAAAGTGCATGCCATCGTCATAAAACCAACCATAAAGCTAATTGCTAGGTCAAAATGAGATGGGTGAGGGAAGGGGAAAATGGATAACAAAGTTGCAAGAGTTTGATTTAGAGATTAATCCTGTCAAGATGGTCAGAGGTCAAGGCCCAATAAAACTAATAACTGATGCAAACCCAAGGATTGACATATTGTAAGTGGATGAAAAGGACATTCAAGGAAGCAAATGGTATAATCATATTATCCACTATATTGTACATGACATATGCCCACCTGAACTAAAAAGAGAATAGAGGAGGGAATTAAAAAAGAAGACATCCCATTTCGTTATCTAAAGAGGTATCCTATATGGGAATAATTATGAGTAAATTTACTTAATATGTGTTTCAAAAGAAGAAGCTATTGACATAATGCATTACTTTCTTGAAAATTTGGGAAATGGTCATCCCTTAGGAAGAGAAACTACACACAAAATTCTGAAGGCTAGTTATTATTGACCAACAATATTTAAAGATGCCCATGACCATGTAAGAAGTTGCCACCAATGTCAAAAATTTTCTAATATAGAAACAAAACTAGCCATGCCACTCTAACCAGTGATTGAAAGAAATCCTTTTACACAATGGGGTCTAGACTTCATTGTGGTCATCAACCCATTCTCATCAATATGTTAAAATTGTTTATTGACTATAATTAATTATTACACAAGGTGGAATAAAGCAGTAGCCACCAAAAATTCCAAAACCAATATTTTTATTCAATTCATTGAATAAAACATCATAACGATATTTGGTTACCCATTTTATTTCATATGTGACAATGGACCAACATTTGCTCCTACTGAATCCCAGAGTTGGCATATGACAAAAAAGTGATCATCAATTTTTCATCCAAATACTACCCATAATGGAATGGTGTGGCTGAATCCACCAATAAGAATATCATCAATACCATAAAAAATTAGCAAAGAAGAAGCCACGAGGGTGGAATTCATTGCTAAAATATGCTTTATGGACTGATAAAACAAGATACAAGAAAGCTTTAAAAGGTTATCCTTTCTTGTTAGTATATGGCCAACAATTGGTATTCCCAATCACCCTCAAGCTACCTACTTATGAGTTTATGCAAGAGTACATGAAGGGAAAAAGAAAAATTGAGGATAGAATTATAGAAATTCTCCAAAAGGAGGATACAAGAGACAAGACATTACAAAATTTTAGTAAGCAATAAGACATTGTCAAAAGGTGGTTTGAAAAAAATTCCAAAGTAAATTTTTAAAGAATTTTAGATCTTGTGCTGTTATGGGAAAAATCCCACGAAAAGAAAGGACAACATAACAATTTTTCACTACTATGGATTGGGCCTTATCAAATTTATGAGATCCTAGGACATAACACCTTAAGATTGAAAGATCTACAAGGAAAGGGAATGATGTTTCCAATCAATGGGAATTCCTGAAGCATTATATCTATGATGCTCCATTTATAGAAACCCTAAAAAACATACCTATTTATATCCATTCTTAATTACCATTATAATTTGCATAATACACTAAAATTGGTTCGAGAATGCATTCTACATCATTATCCTCTACATTCCTTTAGAATTAATTCAATTAATTTTAAGCACACTTAAACTATACTTCTACACCCTTTAGCTAATTTAATTAAACATTTATTTAATTAAATGGTTAATTTCTGTCTCACACTTCATAGCTCATTAAATTAGTTATGTAAAATAGAAATAAATCTATTTTCGTACTCATCCTCCACTTGGACTCCATTTCACTATCCTTGTGACTCCACTTCACTTCTAGAATCCTAAAAAGGTGGGGGAAATAAATTGCATGTGTAACCACTGTATAACATGAAAACTTATTTCCAATAGAAATTCATTTCTTCTACTTATGGATAATGAATTCATTCAAACCTCATCCAATGTTATTTTTAGAAACTGCATTCAAACCTCATTATCAATCTCCAACCACTTCATGACCTCTCCTCCTATTATAAATAACATGCAATACTCTTCACAATAATGGTTCGAGAACATTGGAGAATGTTGGAGAATCCTTGGAGAATTCCTGGAATATTTAATCCTTTTGATCATTTTCTCATAACTTTATTCCTTTATTTAAAGATTAATTAGAGAACCCACAATCTAACCATTCAAATATTCTACAAGTATAATACTTTAACACTCTATTCATAGAGGTTCACAAAGGAGATTTTGGAGAAAGGTTTCATGTGTTTATACTACTTGTCTTTCATTTTAGCTAAGTTTTTCACTGCTCGCATTTCTGGCATGCCTGGTGGGACAAACACACTCTATTAATCTCTATTTCATATTTTGTTATTATATCTTAGTGTATATTTTTATTTGTATTGACCCTTCTGTAAATTTATCATTAGTTGGTTAAAATTTGTGTTGTGAGAACTTTTGTTGTTGTTTTGTGCAGGTTGTTGGTATTTCATCTATAAATTTAGTGGTGGTTATAGTTACAACTAATTTTATCAGAACTGCCAAAATTGGAGTAATATGACACCGTTGCGACACCTCTGCACTGAGTCACCATCGAGCTGGTTGGTTGTTTAACCCTGTTTGAGATAGCTATGACAAAGCCAAAAAGTGAGTTCAAGAATAAGTTTTGCATTACATGACACTGCAAACCCTGCATAGCTCATGACTGAGTTGAACTAACCCTATCGAGCTGACTATGCCAAGCTAACTCTATCAAGCTACTACACTACATCTAGTTTCATAAAAACTCGAGATCCGAACTGAATCCCCTACGAGCTAACCTACCCTTACTTCCTTCCAATTCACTACAATCCATATTCTTCCTACTGAGCTACAACAACTCACCCCGATTTCATGGTAGAGCTCTCTGTCTAGATCTCCTTTGAGCTCTATACTCGAGATCCTTACTGAGCTCACCTCTGAGCTCCCATTGATATTATATTAACTTAAGTTCTCATCAAGCTCCACCCGTAGGATCTCTGTCTATTGTTGAGTTATTTTAAATCCATGCTTTGCGGCACCGCGTTTCTGTCATGTCACCGCCGAGTCCTCGTTAAACCCTTCCTATGTAACTCACCATCTTTGCTTGTATCCCTTCCTCACCCTGTCTCATCTCGGCCACTAACTCATCTCGCTGAGCCAAAAATGAGATCCCTTCTACCCTATAATCCATCTCAACCTCACCATTGAGCTCCCCTCCAAGTTGCTACACTGTACCCATGACTCGGCTCATCAAGCCACCCTATCTCCCTTTTTCCTAACCTAACTCACCCCTGCCTCTGATCTACCCTTTGAGCTCCATTTAACCTTACCTCTCGTGGACCCCAATACTGAACCATGTAACTCAATCCCTATTTGAGTTCATTCATCTTCCGACCATGACTGAGCTTTGTCTCACTTGTATCGACCTGATCTACCATGCCATTCAACCTCCAATCCCCTCTACCCCCGCATCAACCTCGCTGATCCCATGTTGAACTTACCATTTCCATGTATGCCCCCATCAAACTTACTTCCCATCCAATCCCAATTCCAACTTAAGCTTGCATCAATCCTTTAAGGAACCTATCATGTGCCTTGTATTGAGCCTGTCATGAGAGGATACCATACCTTGCCTCCCTTCATAGATCCCGAAACCTCTTGCATAAATACTTTGCAACCTAGCTCATCGATCTTGAGCCATTTAAACCTTCACCTCCTTTTCTTTTCTAATCCTTAGATTTTTAGGGTTTTCCGTCTCTAAAGGACCTACTTTGATTGTTAGGTTTTTGTTAATTTGACTTAAATTAGATTAGGTTAAGTTTAGTTTCTGTTATTCTAGCTGTTGTTTTCATTATTTAATTAAATTAATCAATTTTTGTAACTAGTTAAGGTTTATTTAGGTATTAGGTCATAGTTTAATTGTTTATTGATTAAATTAGAGTAATATAACTAGGAAAATCTAACTTAAGGGTTATTGGACGTTGTTTTTCCATTAACTTGTTTTTTTGGAGGATATTAAGAACGTACTAAGATTTTTTGGGGGAGATTTTATTACATTTTGGGAAGTTGTTTTTGTGAATCTAATCTCGATAAGCTCACACGTATGATATTTTTTTGCACTTCTATAAGTGATCTTGAAAATCATAAACATGAGTTTATTTTTTGCATTTTATATTGTGTTTTTACTACAGTACAACTTCTAATTCATTACTTTTAGGACCATACCTATGCAGGTTACTTTTAAAATCAAAACTACTAACTTTAGGTTGCCTTGTTCATGGATTAAAACAAACTCTATCATTATTAAATGTTATAAATCTCTCTTTAATTAATTTTTTCGGAGATGAGTTTATTCCCCTTCCAATTGTAATTGTGGGAAGTATGTGGCGAGGGGCCAAAAACTATTTATTGAGGGGGACCACAGGAACACCAAAGTAGTTAGCACCTTGAGTAAACTGGCCCATGAGATGATATCCCCATCGACTTGACTAGTATACCTTTTTGAGAATTAGAGTCAAAGTTATCCATAGTAGTAGCCCCGGTTTGATCCTTTGAGTGGAGCAAAATTTGACTTATTGTATCGAGAAGGGTAACGTAAAGTTGAAAACTAGCAATAGTATACCACACTCACTCGGGTAATATTTTGGCATTTAGGGAGAGAAATATTTAATAAGAATCCCCCTTTACTAAGTTAACTTATGTTTAGAGGCCCTCCTTACATAACATTATCCCTATCTATTTTGTGTTATAAATTTTGTGTTCCACAATATTATCATACAAACTCTATCTCCCCATGTTTTAAATTTGCAATCAACATTTAAGTCTTGAGTTTTGTGATACCCATATCTTAAATTTAGCACAATAATTTTAATTTAAGCCTCTTCCACCTTAACATTTACTTTGCTAAGGGACAAGTACATAATTTTTTTTCTTAAGTATCTTACATATTAGCATTCAATTTTCTAAGGGTCAAGCAATCCGATCTTGATTGTTAAAATCCTCTATTTTAGCATTCTATTTGCTATGAGTTGAGTAATCTAATACAATCTACTATTTTAACATTAACTTTGCTAAGAGTAGGGTATATCAATCTTCATCACTATGCTCTTCCATCTTAACATTCACATTGTTAAGGGTTGAGTAATCAATCGATCATTTTTCTACATTCTACTATCTTAACATTCACCTTGTAAAAGTAGAGCATATCAACCTTCATTTCTAAATTCTTCCATCTTAGCATTCACTTTGCTAAGGGTTGAATAATCAAACTTTCTTTTTTAACCTCTTCCATCTTAGAATTCACTTTTTTCAGGGTTGAGTAATCAAACCTTTTCACCCTCTTCCATCTTAGCACTCACTATACTAAGGATCAAGTAATCATACTTTATTTTCCGAATGCTTCCATCTTAGTATTCAATTTTCTAAGGGTCAAGTCATCGATTTTCATTGTTAAAATTCTTCCATCTTAACATTCAATTTGTTAAGGGTTGAGTAATCAATCGTATTTTCCCTAAAATATTCTATCTTAACATTCACTTTGTTAAGAGTCAATTAGTCAATCAATTTAATTTCCTAGTCTTGTATTTTGACATTAACTTTGCCAAAATATAAGCACATCAAAACAAGTTTCACCATTCCCCCCTTTTTCAGACAAAATGGTGGGAATAAGGCATAAAAATTATGACCCTTTTAGAAGAAAGGATCGAAATCCTTTCCATACTAGTTACAATGAAGAGGATGAAGACCCTTCTATAGAAGAACAAACACAATTGAAAGGGATCTTACAAAAAAATAAAGACCAAATCCTTCTTTGTCTCCTTTAAAGGGAGATAAGTTGCCTTCAGATTTTGATGATAAGTATTTGAAAAATTTACGAATCCAACCTAAAATAAATAAGAAAACTCCTCTTGAACCCAATAAGAAAAATTAGACCTAATCAAGCAAGATTAAAAATGATAACAAGGGAAAATCTAATTCTTTTTCCTCTAATACAAATCAAGATTTGATGGATCAAATCAATGTAATGGTCATGCAACTGGCTCTAATGGCCTCTGAATTCACCAACAACATGAGTCACAAAGGCACAAAGAAAAAGGGTTACAACAAATCCAAGACACATACTGAATTTGAAAATGAAAAAAATAATTAAAAAATTAACAATACCCCACAAACTAATTCACCATTTTCCTAAGAATGGAAAATGATGAAGGATATGATTTTTGGAATGTAACAAAAACAAAAACAATTTAACTTTGATGAATTGTGTACTTACCCTTTAGATAAGGACATCCTACACATACCATTCCAAAGATCCTTTGAGACACAAAAATTTGAAAAATACAAGGGCAAAAATGATCCACAAGAATGTATAAAAGAGTTCTTCATGGCATGTCAAGAGGTGGCGTACAATTATATCTTTCTTTTACACCTTTTCCCTAAAATCTTGGTTACAAAACCTTTAGGTTGGTTTTTTATATTTCCCAAAGGGATCGATCACCACTTTGGTGGAACTCTTGGAGAAGTTTATAAACATTTCTCCTTTAACCTTGACTCAGAAATAACAATGATGGATTTGTGTAATGTAAATAACAAACCAATGAAATATTTGCACAATTCTTACAGCAGTGGAGAGGAATTGCAAGCCAATTCCCATGTTCCATTACAAAAAATAATTATAATCTTTATACCAAATCTTAACAATGAGTTTTTCTTTCACATGAAAATGCATCGCCTCAACAATTTTGAAGATTTTATAGAGAAAGGAAGTGAAATAGGAAATACCTCATTACAAAAGGATTAATCAAGTCTCATTTTAAGGATAACAATGAAACCAATAATAGAACTCATAAAGATAAATCTAAATATGTCAATCACAATCACAATTTCATCAACAATGGCATAATTGATAATCGTAATGTGCAAAATGTGTAATATGGTCAACCAAAACAAAATAAATCAAAACAAGCCATTACTATTCCAATTAAGGAGGCTCCCTCTTCTCACGATAAAAAATGACAAAAATTTACAGCATTGGGAAAGACCCTTTCAAGTGTCTTACGAAAACTGGAAAGTACCAATATGTTGACCTACCCTATTACAAAATCATTTTTCGAAGGGGAACATAATCCATCTTAGTACAAACCTAATACATATTGTGATTTTCATCGCATTGATGGTCATCAAATAGACAAATGTGAGAAAATTTTCCATTACATCCAAGATCTCATTGATAAAAGAGACATAGCAGTCAAAGACCCGCCACTAAATAAAACACCCAAAAATAATTTAAAGGTGTTTTCAAATATTTTCCTCAAGCATGGTAAAAATGAAAAAGCTTCTAAATAGGGTCAATCTTTGAACAACATTGATTTCAATTCCATCATTACATTTGTTTAAGAGATGCCTAACACTACTCTACGCAAATTCAAATGTCAGTTTACAAGTATCTCTAGTGTTTTACATCAATTAACAAAGGATAAAATAATAAAATATCCAATCAGAAGAACCTTCTTTGAATGAGAACCATGGTATCCAATTTTGCGAACATGGTAAAATTGGACAACGTGGGTGCATAAGACCTTGGGACCAGGAAGGGATTCTCGGGAGAACTTAGGGCATATAGGGAAACGTTTGTGCTTTGAGAATGATTATAGACTCTTGGGAAGGTTTGGGATCATCCTAGATTATTTTTCCATTTTTTGGGTCTTGCAGGCTTAAGGTTTGTTCAGGACAAGAAAATTGGTTTTGGGGCCCACTCTTGGTGAATATCAAGAGAAAATGGTCAATTTGATAAAGTCATGTTTTGGAAGTCTTGTTGTGTTTACATTATTCCCAAGTTCGAGAGGAAATCCTAGAAAGTCCAAAGTTTAGTGAAAAAGTTAAAATTTATAAAATATTGTGGTTATCCCAAACCAACTCACCGAGCAGCTTAGTGAGTTGATTATCAAGTTGCGCATTGCATACCTCACAACTCGGTATTTGACTAACTAAGAGCATACATGACATTTGAATTGAATCAATATGGAGGACCCAACATTTGGAGGAAGATGAATAATGATCAAAGCTCGAGAGCTGGTGACTAGTAGCGTTAAAGGTCATGGCGGAATCATTATGAGGGCTTTAACTCAGAAGAGTTGTGATTAGAGTTCATGAGCCTGAGTTAGAACTGGTAGAAATAACTCAACGTTCAACTTCTGATGTTGCATCAAGGGGTGATCTTGACGTTGGATTGGCAGGTCATTCACCAAGAGGGAGAAATCAACATTAAGAAGGTTGCATCATCACAATCGAGCTTGGCGGATGCAAAGGTGAAGACACCCATGTATTCATAGAAGACAACATAGGAAATGGGGTATCAATCCATTCAAGCTAACATAAAATGTAGAAGATAATGTGTAGGATGAGTCCTAGTGTTTGGGGGCTGAGTTCGCTTAGAGTTGAGCTTGACGGTGTTTGGAGTAGGCTCGACATTCATGAGGAGGTGGTGCAATGCACAGGTGCATGGAAAATGAGATCGAAGGTTTTCAATGAATTTCCAAGGCATGGGGATTGGTGTGAAGATTACAAAATGAGCCTGGTCGAGGCACTCCTGGAGGACGGTGGTCGGAACAACATGAAGCGAGCTAGGGAAAGTTGATATGGAGCATGTGATTCACAGCTACCAAACTAGGCTCATCACAAAAGGGCTCGTGTCAAAAAATAAATGTAGGGATAACTCGATGGTCAAAGAGTTAAGGTTGAGTCACTCGGCACCATGAATGCATCGCCCGACTACAAGTGAGCTTGGGTGGAAATGAGAAATGGCTCTATATTGAGCTTGTGATTGGCATGATAGATTAAAAGGTTTGTAAGATTGGTGAGATCGTATAGAGTGTTAGCTCATCTAGAATAAGCTGAAGTGAGTCATCAAAAGGGTTGTAACTCGGCTCGGTCAGAATGCAAAGTAAGATCAACTCACGAGTCTTGGAGTCACATGTAGAAGTGAGCTGAGATAACTCAGCGGAGCATTCAACGTGGAGTAGAGTTGACGTTGGAGAGTAGAGCCCATTTTAGTGGGACTCATGGTTGAATGAGTTGTTAGAAGAGCCATATGGGTGTGAGCATTGAAGGGAATGAGTTGGTGATACATGGACGGAGTGCCTTCAAGGGAGGATACCGGTGGCTCAATCAGGTAAGGAGCTCAGTCGAGCTTGTGAGACTAACTCGTTGATGAGCCGATTGTGTCAAGTCAACTTGGTTCAATGGCTCAACGCTGAGCTCATGAACGTCAGGGAAACAAAAATACCAACTAGCTTGGGTGGCGTAAAGGAGGTAGCTCATTCAGCTGAGTTAAGGCCGAGTCTCTTGGTGGCGGGAGAATACAAATTTGGCTCGATGTTGAGGTGACCTTATGGGAAAATTCCAAGTCAAAGCCAAGTTCGGGGTTTTTAAGGTGACAAGACATGGTGAATTTCTATGCCTGAGGATAAGCATGGCTCAAAAATAACGAGGTGATTCATTGTGGGAATTGTAGAGATCAGAAACCAACTTTCCAAGTCAGTGCATGGAAAACAAGGTGTTAGGTTTCGTGGCATGGCAGGCCCACTGAGGAGATTGATAAGAAACGAAGCAATGTCAAGATCCTGATATGTGGCAAGTCACTTGACAAATGAAAGGTCTATAGGCCAAGTCATCTGGCCGAGTGGATGATGGTAGTCAATTCGGTCACATCACGATTTTTTCGATAATCATGGAGATCAATACGAGGCGACCATTTCTTGAGGAGCCATCAAGGCGAGGTGAAACTCGTCATGGAGAGTTTGGTCAATACATGTAAAAAACATCATTGTCGATGAAGTAGGAGACATGGTGAGATTTCATAAGGAGAACGTGGTAAACGATAAATCCTGAGATGCTCGGTAAATGCCGAGGTAATGAAGTGGTCTTCAAGGGACTCGTGGACTAAGTGGTCGACATGATAAATAATGAAGAAGAAGTCAACAAAAATTATGCCACGAAGTCCCTGCAACAAATGGAAAGCCAATCATTTAATTTAATGCTGAGTTTTAATGAATGAGCCATCGTGTAATGGGGGGAGTCATTCGAGTCACTGAACGAGTCATTGGTAATTGTAACCAATGAAGAAATGCTTAGGGCTCGCCAATGCAAAGAGGTGGTGGGGAAGTTAGGTTGTGACCTGGCCGATCCATTTCAATTTAAGTTACTAAGTCAGGAGGCCAATCACAAGACAAGAACCCCATTTCACATAAACCAACCTTGTGTGTCCCTTCAAAAAGTCAAGGTGCCTTAATATTTTATTAAAAAATATTATTTTTACAAAATATGGATAAATTCATTTTTTTGGATTTATGGAGGAATAGTGGTGGAATGTTCTTCCCATGTTCAATTAATAATGTAAGCAAGTATGGAGACCATCTACCAAAATTTAGGATTTCTCTTCTCTCCTCTTACAGCTAGATTTTCTATAAATGTAAAATAGAAACCCATTTAAAGGGGTTGGACATTTTTCAGTATTCCTCTCTCTCTTCTACAAGCTAGTCTATTGTGGATTTTGGGGACTTTCAAGCCTCTTTTCCAACATTGTAATGGAAAATTTTTCCTCTTCCTCATGTAATGATGCATTGTGCACGTGATTGAAGTAATAAAATTGTGTTTTGTGACTAATTATTGGTCCTTTCATCATTCTAGCTACTTCTTTGTGCCTTTCTTGTGTATGCAGGTATACTGTGTAACTTCAAGTTTCCATTGCAGGTTTTGGGAGTTTATCTGTGCTTATTTGGGAGTGAAGCATCCTTTGTATCCTTCTTCATGGTTGAGTTTTGGTGTTTGTTCATCCTTCTCATTTTCATCTTCCTTCATTGGAAAACCGAAGACCTATCTAGCAACACCCTTTCTTAGTGCATCACCACTTTTAATATAAGATTTATTTCTTGCAAATATCTTCCCCTTACACCCATGAAAATGTTAGCATAGGTCTAGCTATCTCTTTTATTACATTAGAAGTAGTGTTGTGTTTAGTTTAGGAAGAGGAATTTGGCCTTCTCCGGAGGTTCACCTTGAGCCCAAGTCCCATAGCTTGAGAGGTGATCCCATGTTACCCAATCACACCGAACATCCCTATTCACATTCTGGCCATTCAAAGGGTGCAGTGATTTGGTGATAATAGTTTTTGGTGCTGTCGATGGGACCACAAGAGTCATATATTTTACGAGTGTGTGTTTTGTGTTCACTCCATTTCATTAATTTATTGTGTTCTTAGTGAAATTTCAGCTTTGGGAGGTATACCCAAGCACAACTGGTGACTCCATTGTTCAAAGTAACCCACTCTCTGTGTTCTAGAATTTCATTTTTTACCCATTTCCATCTATGTTTCTTCCATATCTTTCAATTATTCTCTCATTTATGAAGTGGTGCAATCATGGCTTCATTTCCACAGTGGGATTCCCACTTACAGCAGCAATGGAAACTCTTTCCATCTTCAGGATATTATAATCCACCTCCAGACCGGTTTCATGATGGATATCAGTTTGAGCATGCATGTCCACATGAGCAAGATGCAGATCAATTTGGTCATCCACCAAACTGGGGGGCTACTGAATAATAATGGCATGTAGATTATAGAATCTATCCTACACCTGAAGAAGACCACTTGCAGAAGAAGGTTCGAGAGTTGGAGTATAACATGGTGCAAATAAGGATCAATGAAATGAAAAAGGCAACCCAGATTGGCTTCAACATTCCATACCCATGGATTGGCCCTATACCATGTGAGTTTAATCCTCAACAAAATCTTCAATTCATAATCAAAACAATGACTCAAGTTGGAGAATGGATCAAGAAGAGAGAATCTTATGAATGTAATGTTAGTCAATCCTGTCAATGGGAGGTCCCTACATTACTACCTATCAACCCTCTTCCCATGTTTCCATCCATGCAGTTTCAACTTGAGCCTCATAATCCTAACCTTCTAGCTATAACCCCTATGGTGGAATTCACTGCTTCATCTCCTATTCCTCCATCCCATCATGTATCTTCCATGCCTCATTCTTCTAAAGTTCCTTCTTTTCTACAAGGGCCATCAAGACAAGAAGATGAATCTCTTCCACTTCCTCAAACAGTGAGGGAATCAGTTGAATCCCAACCTGCCCCTCCTCTTGTAGTCCCAAACCCATTTTAGGAGGAGCATCATCAAGAAATGAGAAAAAGGGAGGAGTATATGGTTGAGGAGACTAGTAAGGAAGAGCTTGCAAACAAATTGAAGGAGTGGGCTGCAAAATTGAACATCAAGAAAACTCCACTTCTAACCAAACCTTCTTCCGAAGTTGAGGCTCAAGAACAAGTAGAACAAACTAGTTTTGTACCAGAAACAAATCCAGAGATGAAGGATGAAGACCAAAAGTCTACCCGTTCAGAATTTAGTATCCATATTGGTTCCATATCATCAGAGGAGTTTGAATCACCACAAGTGGAAAAACTAGTTGTAGAAGAGCAAGAGTTAGTCCCAAATCTACCAGGAGAAAAGCATGTGCAAGTTGAAGAAGGAATACTCTCAAGTGTACAAGGTAATTCTAATGAGTGTAGTGATCCCAACTGTCATGCATGTCAAGAGATTGTAGAATTTTTGGAATGTTGCATTATTCCTCCAAAGTCATTACCACATACTATAACTAGTCATGAAGAGCTTCAGGTTGTAAGCAAATACCATACAGGTTTAGGGGTCTCCTATGAAAGTTTAGAGGTTTCAAATCCTTCCCCCTCTTCATCTTTGCAAAAATCTGATTTCTTAGATGGATTTGATCTTTCTAATTTCATGTTTGAGAATGAGGACTATCATGGTGAACAAAATCCCAATCTGGAGATCACCATGGTAAAGGAAGTTGAAACCTTGCCACAACTGGGGAAATGAAGGAACAATATATTTTTCAGATGTGGAGGAATTGAATCTTCCATACGGCTCATTAAACGAAGAGGAAAAGGAGCACACAGGAAAGACTGAGTCAGATTCAGAAATCTTGTGTGGAGATGACATCATTGAAAGTTTCTTTCTCTCAATTGGGGAATCTAACTTAGTTGATGAACCGGTGATGATGGAAGGTTTTATTTTGAATAAGGAGATTAATAGTGCATGTCAATCAAAGGAGGAATAATTCTTAGATGAGCAACACATTTTAAACATTTGCAGCAGTTCAACATTGGAGACTGCAAACAATCCAAAGGAGCTGCATGTTGCGGAAGAAATCCTTGTTGCCAAGGAAGAAAATGGGAATGAAGAAGACATCACTTTCATACCATTTATTCACAAGGATGATCAGTTGTTTGTAAATGGGAAACAAGAGGGAAATCAGATCATGGACAAGCATCCTTTTCAAGGATGTCTTCAGCTAGAATTTCTTATTAAAGTTGAATTTCAGAGAAGCAGGAATATTCAACAGGTAAGACCATGCCCCATAAGGTATTTGGATTCATTAAATCCAGGGGAGAAGCCACAGCTAGTCACATTCACTTCATAATGTAAGGATGAATTTTACAACCCCAAGGATCATTTGCAATGTCTCTACAAAACAAATGCAGAGTAACTAAAAGAGGCATTCTTTCTCTTTCCAGTTGATGCCTTGGTGAACCAAGTGGAGAATTGGGCTTGTTTCAGTTTTCCACTCTCAGTCTCAACCATGTTCATTGTCAAATCATCTGCATGGCTTCCCATTGTGAGGAAAGGGAGCTATTTTTCACAACCAGTTGTAGGGTTTGTTTAACTCACATGTGCCTCCAGTTAGCGTAGAGTAGACATAGGTTTGTTTTTAGTAGAATAAGTTCCTGACACACCCTGCATGTTTCATTTGAAGCATGTATGGTTTTCAGTTTAATTGTGTGTTGTTTTCCATTGTTTCTCTTGCATAATGTGTCAAAGGTGGAAGTTTTTCAAGAGAAGAGAAAATTCAAGTTTCAATGAGAGTTTCATGATATTCCAAACTTAGCAGATGCTTCATTCAAAATTCTGCAGTGTGCCATAAATTCCAAGCATTCATAAAATCCAATCTATTTCCTACTTAACATTACCAGAATATCTAAGGTAACCAATGCCAATGAGACTTCAGGATCCATTACAAAGAATCAAATCAGTTTTGGGATTCCAACATTGACTCCATGCCCAATGGATGACTTAAGGATACTGGAATCATGCTTAGCAGGAAATCATCCCCGAGAGGTTGCCAAAAATGTTATCCAATTTTGCACACATGGTAAAATTGGACAACATGGGTGCATAATACCTTGGGACCATGAAGGGATTCTCAAGATAAATTGGGGCATAAAGGGAAAATTTGTTCTTTGAGAATGTTTATAGACTTCTGTGAAGGTTTGGGATCATCCTGGATTATTTTCCCTTTTTTTGGTCTTACAGGCTTAAGGTTTGTTTAGGAAAAGATAATTGGTTTTAGGGCCCACTCCTGGTGAATATTGAGAGAAAATGGTCAATTTGATAAAGTCATGTTTTGGAAGTCTTGTTGTGTTTACATTAGTCCTAAGATTGAGAGGAAATCCTAGAAAGTCAGAAGTTTAGTGCAAAAAGTTAAAATTTGCAAAAGATGGTGGGAAGCCCAAACCAGCTCACTGAGTAGCTTGATGAGTTGATTGTCAAGTTGCACATTATATACCTCATAACTTGGTATTTGACTAAATAAGAGCATAAATGACATTGAAACTAAATCAATATGGAGGACTCAACATTAGAGGAAGATGAATAATGAGCAAAGCTTGGGAGCTGGCAACTAGTAACATTGCAGATCATGCCAAAATCATTAGGAAGGACTTAGCTCGGTAGAGTTGTGATTATTTCACGAGCCTAGGTTTGAACTGGTAGAAATAACTCAATGTTCGGATTATGATGCTGCATCAAGGGGTGATCTTGAGGTTGGATTGGCAGGTTACTTGTCAAGAGGGAGAAATCGGCATTAAGCAGGTTGCATCATCACAATCGAGCTCGGTGGATACAAAGGTGAAGATGCCTAGGTATTCACAGAAGACAACACATTTTCAATGGGGTATCGAGCCATTTAGTGAGTCAGAGTATTGTGGTGGCTCGCAAAGGATAATGTGAAGAGCTCAACGATAGTTGCTTTTGAGACCCACATTGAAGTTTGGGCTTCAGGGCTGAGTTCGAGCTCAGAGAGAAATTGGGCCAAGCTCGAGTATGCAGTGTTTAGAGTAGGCTCGACATTCGTGAGGAGGTGGTGCAACTCATAGGTGCATGGAAAAGGATATCAAAGGTTTCGGTGAATTTCCAAGGCATGGGGATTGGTGTGAAGATTAAAAAATGATCCTGGTCGAGGCACTCGTGGAGGACGGTGGTTAGAACAACATGAAGTGAGCTAGGACAAGTTGATATGGAGCGCGGGTTTCACAGCTACCAATCTTGGGTCATCACAAAAGGTCTCGTGTTGGAAAAGCAATGTAGGCATAGCTTGGCGGTCTAAGAGTTAAGGATGATTCACTCGGCGCCATGAATGCATCACCTGACTACAAGTGAGCTTGGGCAGAAATGAGAAATGGATCTATATTGAGCTCATGATTGACATGATGGATTAGAAGGTTTGTAATATTGGTGAGCTCATATGGAGTGTTAGATCATCTAGGAGAAGTTGAAGCTAGTCCTTGAGTTGTAACTCGGCTCGGTTAGAATAAACATTGGGATCAACTCACGATTCTTGGAGTCACATGTAGAAGAGAGCTTGGATAACTCGGTGGAGCATTCAACACAGGGCCGAGTTGTTATTAGAGAGTAGAGCCCATTTTGGTGGGACTTGCGGTTGAATGAGTTGTTCAAAGATTTGTGACGAGTGTGAGCATCAAAGGGGCCGAGTTGGTGATACATGGCTAGAGCGCGTTCAAGGGAGGATGCATTGGCTTGGTTAGGTAAGGATATCAATCGAGCTTGTGATACTAACTTGGTGATGGGCGGATCGTGTCGAGTCAACTTGATTCAATGGCTCGATCCTAGGCTCATGAATATTGGGGAAATGCCAATGCCAACTAGCTCGGGTGACATAGAGGAGGTAACTCGGTTAGTTGAGTTAAGGCTGAGTCTCTTGGTGGCGGGAGAATATGGACTTGGCTCGACATTGAGGTGACCTTATGGAAAAATTACAAGTTGAAGCCAAATTTGGGGTTTTCTAGATGGAAAGACATGGTGGATTGCCGTGCCTAAGGATAAACATGACTCACACATAACGATGTGATTCATCATGGGAATTGCGGAGATCAGAAACCAACTTGCCAAGTTGGTGCATGGAAAAAAAGGTCTCGGGTTCCATGGCATGTCAGGCCCGCTGAGGAGATTGACAAGTTAGAGAGAAATGTTAGGATTCCAATACATGGAAAGTCACTCGAAAAATGTGAGGTCTATGGGCCAAGTCATCTGTCCGGGTGGATGACGGAAGTCAATTCGGTCACATCACGAGTTGTCCGGTAAACATGGAGATCAATACGAGGCAACCATTTCTTGAGGATAGTTCGGTCAATACGTGTCAAAACCATCGATGCCGATGAAGGAGTTATGGCGAGCTGTCATAAAGAGAACTTGGTAAATGATAAAGCCTTGGATTCTGGGTCAATGCTAAGGTCTTAAAGGGACTCAAGGACTAAGTGGTGGACATGATGAATAATAAAGAAGTGGTAAAAAAAAGTATGCCAAGAAGCCCCCTACAACAAATAGAAAGCCAATCATTTAATTTAATGTTGAGTTATAATGAATGAGCTGTCATGTAAAGGGGGGAGTCATCCAAGTCACTGACCGAGTTGTTGGTAAATGTAGACAATGAAGAAATGCTAAGGGCTCGCCAATACAAAGAGGTGGTGTGGAAGTTAGGATGTGACTCGGCTGATCCATTTCGGTTTAAGTGACCCATTAGGACAATCACAAGACAAGAACCTCATTTCACATAAACCAACCTTGTATTTTCAAAAATTCAAGGTGCCTTAATATTTTATTAATAAAATATTATTTTAATTAAATATGGATAAATTCAATTTTTTGGATTTATGGAGGAATGATGGAATGTTCTTCCCATGTGCAATTAATAATTAATGTCAATCATGTGACCTTCTTTTAGGTCAAGAATTTGGGATTTCTCTTCTCTTCTCTTACAACTAGATTTTCTATAAATGTAAGTGAGAAACCCATTTCAAGGGATTGGACATTTTTCAGTATTCTTCTCTCTTCTACAAGCTAGTCTATTGTGGATTGTGGGGACTTTCAAGCCTCTTTTCCAACATTGTAATGGCAAACTTTGCCTCTTCCTCATGTAATGATGCATTGTGCATGTGATTGAAGTAATAAAATTGTGTTTTGTGACTAATTATTGGTCCTTTCATCATTTTAGCTACTTCTTTGTGCCTTTCTCGTGTATGCAGGTATACTATGCAACTTCAAGTTTCCATTACAGGTTTTGGGAGTTTTGTGCTTATTAGGGAGTGAAGCTTTGTATGTGGTTGAGTTGTGGTGCTTGTTCATCCTTCTCATTTTCATCTTCCTTCACTGGAAAACTGAAAACTTGTCTAGCAACACCTTTTCTTGGTGCATCACCACTTCTAATATAGGTTTTATTTCTTGCAAATATCTTCCCCTTACCCCCATGAAAATGTTAGCATAGGTCTAGTTATCTATTTTATTGCATTAGAAGTAGTGTTGTGTTTAGTTTAGGAAGAGGAAGTCCACCTTCTCCAGAGGTTCACCTCAAGCCCAAGTCCCACAGCTTGAGAGGTGATCCCATGTTACCCAATCACACTGAACGTCTTGTTCACATTCTAGCCATTTGAGGGGTGCATTGATTTGGAGATAACTCACCCAAGCCTAAGTGGTATACAAAATTAGAATGTTGTGAATTTCACCACTTTGAAGGCCATTCTATGGATCATTGTACAAGTCTATTCAATTATGTCTAAGACTTAATTGATGATAGATTCATCGAAATAGAAATCGATAAAAAAACTATCGAAATAAAAAACATGTCAAGTACTACAATTTCTAGTGAAAATTTGAACGTTTTCCAAAATTTTGTACATGATAAAACTCAACGAGATCAAGACAATAAGGGTCAAGGATATGTAAAACAAAACCAATCAATCTCTCTTTTGGATGTTCTTCTATTGGTGCAATTGGAAATTTAAAGTGTTTTAGACAACTATCTTCAAACATTGAATAGGAACTTCAACATAATGCAAGAATCCTTTCAAATCCATGACATAAATAAAGACTATAAAAAAAGGTTTAATCATCAAGCATCATTGAGCTTGATTCTATCCTTTTAATGCTCTATCCTATACCTGACATCCCTAATATTTTTGTCAAGACACAACAACAAGTTTGGACACTTGAAACAACACAAGTTTCTATGAATGTAATAATTCAAATGGTTAATATTGAATTTAATAATGTTACACAACATTTATCCAATGTAGAGGCTTCTCATATTTTATAAAATATTATTAAATAGTTAACGAAAATTCCTACATGTCAATATATCCATATGTGTGTACTCCAAAAGATGCGTATTCCTAGGGGTATCCTCACACAACCATTTCAATATTTAATTATAAATATATCGTCATACAAATTAATCTAATACATAAAAGGAGAAACATTGAATAATTTATCTCTACAGTCTACAAGATGCCTTGGATGCCCATCTATAGATAAATCCTTCACTCATCACATCATTCCATTCACAAATGAAGGACATATCAATGTAAAGAAACTTGTACAATGCCAATCATCTAAATCATATATTCTACCTACCTTGGAAATCATTCACAAAGGTATTGGGGAATATGAATTCTACCATATTCTCTGCACCAAAAAATTTCCTCTAACATCACATAGGTTTTTCTATCTCATATAAAAATTATCCAATAACATATCCGTCGACTTGAATCTCATCCATCAAAGTATCTTACTACAAGACCAGTCAATTTTTTCCCTGTTGAATTATATCTCATCCACCCAATTCTAGTAAACCAAGAATAATCAAATCACAGGGTCATCAACAACCTTTTTATACACTTTTTTGACTTAGGTCTCATCCACCTAAGTCTCATAAATCAAGACCCATCAAATCATAGATTCATTGAAAATGAATCTCTCTACTCCGATGACTTGGACCTCATCTGCCCAAATCTCATAAATCAAGACCATAAAAATATCCTAAACATAGAATTCTTCCATGATGATGAGTACATTGCAAATCATCATCCACAAAATCTTAGAAAAATCAAAAAGTGTAAAAAGAGAAAAAAATCCATATCAAACCCATCATCAATGTATTGTAAGAAAATAAAAAATGTAGAAGAAAAAAAATCTTATCCACATGTACTCTCCACACTAGGGAAGGCCACTTGCATGGTTAATTCATCTAACAAACAATTTTAATTATTTCATCCATTGAGAGATATCTTAATCATGAAATAACCATCTCTCTGCATTCTTATCCTATATGATACATGTTAATATTGTTCATCTCAGGAATTGTGTGTCTCATCCCTGTTATGGTTTCTACCATTCCAGATATTTTTACCTATAGTTTTTTCTAGAAGCTTATTGATGAAAAATACTCCTTTCAAACAAGTTAAGTCTTTAATATAAAGCAATAAAATTATTTGACCAGATATTTTGACCGTCCAACTCTTTCTAAGTTGTTGAACCCTTACATCCTACTAGTCGCATGAGGCTGAGACTTGTGGGAAAAAACATCCCTTCCCAAAAAGCACAATAATAACATACAAGGTAAAATCAATCTAATGTGTGTGTGTGTGTGTGTGTGTGTGTGTGTGTGTGTGTGTGTGTGTGTGTGTGCGTGTGTGCGTGTGTGCGTGCGTGTGTGTATATATATATCAATCATTATAACTTTCATCCTTCACAATTTTCAGTGATAAGCCCATACTTCTTATTAGTAGATGAGACTAGGAAAGGAGGTAGGTATCCTTACATAATTTTTATTGGGTATTGAGCCCTTATCTCTTACTGGTGGCATAAGGAAATATGTATGGGTCCAATTAAAAAAAAATCAAACAAAATAAATCCTTCAAAAAATCTACATCAAAATTTCTTAATAATATACATCACAAGAAGTTGTTCATGTTAAGAGAGACAACAATTCGTTTAACCAGATCGTGTCAATCAGTAGGCCACCAATGTATCTGAGTCTAGTCAAAACCTATAAAGTGAAATCATATTGGAATTGGTTAGATAATCTTGATTGGAGATGAGTCACATTTTCCCAAATGGATTGTTGTTACACCTTATGTCTTAGCATCCCTCATCTTCATTTTTCATATCACTATTCTCCTAGTTCTCATGTCCTTCTTGGTTCTCAGTGGTGAGATTTCACATCTTCCTAGTTACATGGAGTAATGAGTGGAGAGAGATATCCTATCACTATATCATATATATTCTACTAATAGAATGAAATGCTTACAATTGTTTGAACACGAGTTCAGACCTTGTGCATTTTTACCGAGTCAAAAAATCTAAAAACATTCAAATATGTTTAAAAATCCAAAAACATTCAAATATGTTTAGAAATATGAAAACATTCAAATATGTTCAAAAATATAAAAAAATTCAAATATGTTTAAAAATATAAAAACATTCAAATATGTTCAAAAATATAAATACATTCAAATATCTTAAAAAATCCAAATAATAAAAAACCAAAAACATTACAGAAATTCTCACAAAGACCAACAAATGAACACATATCAATGAAATCACACATTTCATTCCTACCCTAATGATCGTTATAATCATTTTACAAATATCACTACTCTTTTCCCTCGCATGTCATAATCATAGCTTGGGGTAAGTCAAATTAATTATTTCACTCACGCGTATCCTCACTTGGGGAAATTTTGGCTCTCATTCTCTTTAATGCATTTTCAACGTCTGTGCTTTGGGGGAAATGACCCTTTGTAATCTTAGATTACACTCCAACGGGATCAGATAAGAGTTTCATGAGGAGTAGTTACTCCACTCTTCAGTCCAATCCAATCCCTTTTCATATATTGTTGCTTAGGGGCATTCAAATATGATCACTTATCATTGAGGAACACATTAGGGACAAACTTAATTACCTTTATTTCAAAGTTATGTTGCATTATTGTTATTATTTCTAGACCAATTGCACGTAGTTTGTTATCATCTTTTCTCCTTTATCACCACGATGCATACTTTTACAATGTATATTGGGTTTTCTTTCTCTTGTTTTTCTTTGGACCAATTACAAGTAGTATGTTAACATGTCGGTTCATTTATAACCATGGTTCCTCCATCTACTGTGTATATTGGGTTTATTTTCCTTTTAAATTTTGTTTTTGGTGTGTGTGTGTGTGTGTTTTTTTTTTTTAACGCACATAACAAGTTAAACCTCACGATTATTTCATAATCACGATGAAAACTCTATTATGCAACAACAAAATAAGGTTGCTCTAAACTTTCAATCTCTAACTGAACGTTCATGCTATGAGAATAATCTCTTCCATCTTCATCCTATTTCTTGGATCCTTCACCTTTCCCTTTTTCCTATTAAGCATCTGTCCACCAATTTTTTGTTTTACCCATCCACTTGAGGGGGCTTCCCCTTAACATCTACACTTGTTGGGGCATCTCAATGTTCCATCACATTCACACTACTTTGGGCATTTAAATGCTTCACCAACTTCCCTGTCTTCCACTCATTGATCTACATGAGTCTACTATCTTTAAACTGATATTACTTCATAATAAAAATTTAAAGAGGGGAAAATGTAAACACCCTAAAAAATACCTATTTCTAGCCCTTCCTAATTACCCTTATCCTTCGCATACTACATTAAAATTGGTTGTAAAACGCATTCTAGATCATTATCCTCTACAATCCTTTAGAATTAATTAAATTAATTATATCATTCAATCTACATCCATTTATAATTAATTAAATTAATTCTATTAATTACTCGTATCCATTTAGAATTAATTAAATTAATTCTAAGCATGCTTAAACTATACTTCTAAACCCTTTAGCTAATTTAATTAAAAATTTATTTAATTAAATGGTTAATTTCTCTCTCACACCTCATAGGTAATTAAATTAGTTATTTAAAATATAAATAAATCTATTTTCCTACTCATCCTCCACTTCACTATCCTAGTGACTCCACTCCACTTCTAGAAGCCTATAAAGGTAGGGGCAATAAAATTACACGTACAACCACCTTCTTAGATCCAAACTTATTACCAATATAAATTCATTACTTCTACGTATGGATAATTGATTCATTCAAACCTCATACAATTAGTTTTTTTGAATATGCATTCAAACCCCATTATCAATCTACAACCACTCCATGGGCTCTCATCATGTTATAAATAATAGGCATTGCTCTTCACAAAAATGGTTAGAGAATATTCGAGAATGCTGGAAAATCCCTAGAGAATTTTTGGAAGCTTTAATCCTTGTGACCATTTTCTCATAGCATTATTTATTTATTTAAATATTAATTAGATCACCTAACATCCAACCATTCAAATATTCTACAAGTATAATACTTCAATAATCTATTCATCGTGGTTTGCAAATGAGAGCTTGGAGAAAGGTTTGCTGTGTTTATGCTGCTTGTATTTCATTTTAGATGAGTTTTTCACTGCTCACAATAAGTAATACTTTATTAATATCATGTGAACCTCAAATTTATGTCGTCTGCTAAAGTATTCAATTTTTCGCCCTAAATCCTACTCCTAGTGTGCATTATGCAATTTTTTGGTCTAACCCTACTACTAATATAGATTTACCGTCTTGAGTCCATAATAGGGAAACTCTTGTTTTATCTTTCTTTCTATGTAAATATTCTATAAATACAAAAATAATAAATTAATTCAAATAAACATAAAAGATTCAATTAATTCAAATAAACACGAAAACATTCACATATTTTTAAAATACAAAAGTAGGATGTACATATGATTTAATTTGATATATTTTTACATTACAAATGTTATTATTCATATGGTTTGATGGATAGTATATTATATATAAAAAATTTACACAGGTTAACAAAAGGGATATTTTAAGATTGATGTATAACACACACATGATTATACATGATGATAGGTGGAAACCTAAGTACATCCTAGTGGTCTTGCTAATGTGGGGGCATATCCTACACTATTCAGGTGCTTTTGTTTCAATACAATTACTTTCACTTCCTCATTATGGTCAATTTATTATATTGAGCTATATGATAATTTTTAAACTAATATGACTAACACATGTGTCTTCTGAAGTGCTAGATTATCTTGATATATGTTCCTTTAGGATACCTTATTCTATTGTATTCACCCACTTTCTTGTATTCTCGATGTGATGTTGTGGCCTATGACCTTTTTCTATGCATGTCTTTGTGACACTTTTTTGTACCTTGTTTGCATCTATTTTACTTTTATATGAATAAAAAATGTGACATTCATTGTGCAATTATATGTTATATTACTTGCATGATTGATTGCATATGTAGTTATTTCTTGTTTTCTTATTTCATCTCCTCATGTGCCATGGTTTATACCATACAAACTCTTGCTAGAATATGATATCAATGGTGGTGGCTACCTATAATATCCCTACATGTGATCCAACATTCATTATCAAATACATCTGACATATATACATATCATTTATTTTGAGTCAAGTATTCTCTTTGCACATCTCACTTTCCTTAAAAGAGAGGGAATCCAATGGGGTTTATTACATGGATATATTTTAGATAAAATTTAGAATTTATGAAAAAAGACACAAGGAAGGATACTCAAGAATATAATAAGATACATAT
Source organism: Taxus chinensis (assembly GCA_019776745.2). NCBI lineage: Eukaryota > Viridiplantae > Streptophyta > Pinopsida > Cupressales > Taxaceae > Taxus > Taxus chinensis. The sequence continues at coordinate 480,299,628 of CM034152.1, read as the reverse complement.
TAAGAATAAATTAAACATACAGACAAAACTATCCAATAGGGAGAAAATCACTAGACACATGTTCTAGAATGGATGTTTTTATCATAGAAGTATATCTTCAACAGATTATAGATTTCTCAAAATATCACAAGGATTTAAATATAGCTATAGGAATATATAACATAGTTAAGAGAAGGGTCCATTGGATTCCAATACAAACTGTGGGTATTTTTAGAAATTCAATAATTTTTGGCATTGCATAATTAAAGCACACTTCCACTACAAGGTATGGGGTAGTGAGCTTTCTTTTCCTTTTACTATATTCACCATTTCATATTTGATACTTATATGGAAATCATATAGTAGGGGCATGCAACAAATCAATCCCTGTAAACTTTGCATTATTTTTCATTTAGACCTATATCTATTTGCATTGGTGTGGTCTATGGGAAAAATCTTTTTTATCACAATTAGAAAGTCTTGTTACACTTTACTTCTCACTCTTGTATGGTGGAATTTTAGAGTAACTAGAATTCCTTCTGACACCCTTCCTTGTTTTATAAAGTTCTTAAGATGGCTATAAAGTCCTAAAAACATTTTATTCTATTGTTGCAATTAGAGACAATGAATCCCTTTGTAGATTTGGAAAATCCTTTAGAAAAAGTAAGGACTGATCACCTCCAATCCTCTAGTAGCTTAGTTCCAATCCAAATATCTAAGTATTATAAATTACAGAACTTATCATTTGGAAAATAAAATAGGTGTAACCCTTCCATCATTTTTTCTCTTTCACTTTATTATTTACAAGTTAAGTTTTTAAGGTACAAATATATTTTCAAAATTGAGTTAAGTTCAACTCTTTTTATGGATATTGACTACACTCTGTATTGCATTGTTTCATCATGAAGCATGCTGACATTCAAATAGAATTAAGAAAATCGATGAAAGAAAAAATTTATTGACACACTCATGTATATTTTACTTTAAGCATGTAATTTTCATTTCATAATTAAAGGGGGGAGAATGTAGACACCTAAATTTGGAAATGACATTTTTGGATTTTTACATAAATTATGAATTGTGGGCACATTCCAATCCTATGTGACATATCCTTATCTATCTTGCATGAATTTATTTTTAATTTACACTACTCAGTAACTCACAGAACTAATTTCATCAATCCATAATATATTCCTCGTGGACATCATTCCCAATTTGTTTTTCACAATCTCATATATTCCCTATATCAGATCATTTGTTTAGGACCAAACCATCCAAAAATTTGGTATGAGGATTATTTTTTCATTCCAAGCCATCAAATGTTTAATTTTTTAATTTAATATCTTTTATAGGTTATTTCAAATCATATAGGTCAACCTTAATGTGAAATATAACCTATAAAATCCAATATAAAAAATCCTAACTCACTTATTTCCCTTCCTTAGAAATTTCAATATCATAGTTGTAAAATACATTCAAAAACCATTCCAAGATCTCCCAAATCCCATAAAATAAGAAACACTATCTAGGAACAACCACCACATAAGTATAAAACAATCCTAACTAGGTTCAAGAGTCAAGATTCCAAATCTAGAGACTTGTAAATCTAAGCCACGAATAAGTGTGCCAAGCCATTATTTCTTATTATCAAGTGATCAATTTATTGAATTAGTTACATCCATATAGATATCATGTGCAACATAGATACCTACATATGGTTTGATGCCTATTAAAAGTAGTGCTAATGTAGGAATTACAAAGATTACATTTCAAACTAACCACTAACCTTTTTACAGTGTTTCATACCATTGGTTAGGGTTTTGAAGTTGTTTTGCATCACATAGAGGTTTTCAGAAATTTGTGACACCTAGGGTTTTTAGATAAGCTCATCACTGTCAGTTGTAGATAGAAAAAAGTTATAAAGAACTAAAACATCACCATACAAAACCATTTAAAAGGGACCGAACCCTTTATAACTTCCAAACTACTAGATGGTTCCATACTTTCTCAATTTCACACTCATATTCTAGGAATAGAGCATTGCCAAATAATTTATAGCTTGTAAGATAAATTGAAAGTTTTTTAAACTTCCAATTTATCTTACTTCCTTTATAATTACTAATGTAGCCAAATTCTAACCAACTTGATTTACTGCAAATAATATGAACTCCAAAGAAAATAGATCTCCTTCTTTGTTATTGAATAATGAATTACAATGTTTCCTAAATAGGAAAACAACTCCCAACTCGAGTTTCCAAGTAAACTCTAACTAACTTTGACTAAATCTACTCTAGGTGGCAAAAATTACTATTTTTAGCAGTTTACTAAAACCTGCTATTCTTAGTAAGTTCGCATGCTTATTGATGTGGGCACAAAAATTGCCACGCATCTTCTACATCCCTAAATTAGAGGAATTGCCAACTTTCTAACTTATAATGCAATTATTAGACTAAAATTAACTAATTCCCAAAAATAGGAAAAAACTGAACTATAACTTAAATCTTAATTTTTGGCCAGATTTAGGGCCCGAAAATATGTCAAAAACTTGCCCCAACTAGTAGGGAAGATTTCTGTTGCATTCATCTCATCGAAACACGTGGTTTAAAAAAAATAGACTCAAACGGACACCCGAAGCTCAAGTTATGACCTTGTCAAGTTCTTGCTAATTTTGGCGCATCATTCTCCCCTGCTTGAAAAAAATGCAGCTCTTGCAAGTTGTCTTCTTCAAACTGCTTCCATTTATCTGCATCCAACTTCTTAATCTCCCACTCTGTGACCCAAGTATTTTCCTCTTGTTCCAGTCCTTTCCAATGTACCAAATATTTGTTGTATTTCCCAGGCCACGTGTCCATTGTTTTCTTATCTAGAATCTGATCCACTTCTTCTTTCTTCTTCACCAGAACTTGCTGCCTCCAATCTACTACTTCATCAAGAACATCCCCTTCTGCACCATCTCTATGAATGTAATACAAATTTGAAACATTAAACACTGGAAAAATATCAAAATTCCTTGGCAATTCTACCTCATAAGCATTATCGTTTATTTTTTTCATGATTTTGCAGGGACCAATCTTCTTGTACTTCAACTTGTTATAGGTTCCTCTTGGAAACCTTTCCTTCTGCAGATATACCATAACTAACTCACCAACTATAAATAACTTTCTCCTTATATTCACATCTACTATTTCCTTATACTTATCATTACTATTCTGTAGCTTCTTCCACACTTCTTCCTGCAATTGTTGTATATGTTCGGAAAATGCTTCTACATCATCACTGAATCTACCATCAACTGGTAGCTATACCAAATCTAACACCCCATTTGGATTACTCCCATACACAATTAAAAATGGAGAATTTCCTATGGATTTATTTATGGAACTATTATATGCAAACTCAGCTTGTGGTAATGCTAAGTCCCATTGTTTTTGCTTTTCCCCAATGATGCACCTTAACAGGTTTCCCAAACTCCGATTTACCACTTCTGTTTTCCCATCAGTCTGAGGATGATAGGCACTGCTGAATTGTAATTGAGTTCCCAATTTCTTCCATAAAGTCTACCAGAAGTGACTTAAGAACCTTGTGTCCCTATCTGAAGTAATGGTTTTTGGAACACCATGCAAATGAACAACTTCTCTAAAAAAACAATCTGCTACGCCTGTTGCATCACATGTTTTCTTGTAGGCAATAAAATGAACCATCTTAGAAAATCTATCAACAACCACAAAAATTGAGTCATTACCTCGTGTTTTTGGTAATCCCAAACCAAAATCCATACTCATATCTGTCCACGACCCTTTAGGAACAGGCAATGACATATACAACCCTGTATTCTATGCATGGCCTTTCGAGACTTGACAAATTCGACACCTCTCCACATATCTTACCACATCTCTTTTCAGATTTGATTTCTCTACTACCAAGGCTATCGTCTTATCTTTACGAAAATGCCTAGCCAATCCTCCACTATGCAACTCTTTTACTATGTTCTCTCTCATAGACCCAACTGGAATACATAGTTGGCGTCCCTTGAATAGATAGCCATCCTATAAAATGTATTCATCCAGAACATCTCCTTCATTGTTTGACAATGGACAAGTTAACCTTTCAACAATATCCTTGAAATCAATATCATAAGAATATAAACCCTTTATTGCTTCAAAACCCACCACCTCATTTTCCATAGAGGTAAACAAAGTCATACGCCTACTCAATGCATCTGCAACTTGATTATGTTTTCCTGATTTATGTTTTAGAGAAAAAGTATAACCTTGCAAAAATGATACCCACTTTGTATGCCTACTATTCAACTTTTTTTTATGTATTCGGATACTTCAGTGCTATGTGGTCAGTAAATAACGCAAAATCCTTAGGCACTAAGTAATGCCTCCAATTCCTTAATGCTTGTACAATTGCATAAAATTCCACATCATAAGTAGAGTAGTTCTTTCTTACCTCATTTAGTTTCTCACTAAGGAAAGCTACTGGCTTTCCACCTTGACTTAGAACAACACCAATACCCACATGTGAGGTGTCACAATCAACCTCAAACACTTTATCAAAATCTGGTAGTGCCAAAATAGGTGCCTCTGTCACCTTCTTCTTCAAGAACTGAAAACTATCCTCAGCTGCCTTTGTCCACAAAAACTCCCTTCCTTTTGTGCAATCTATTATAGGTGCTACAATACTATTGAAATTTTTAATAAAATTTCTGTAAAATGTTGCTAGACCATGAAAGATTCTTACCTTTTTTATACTCCATGGAGTAGGCCATTCAATAATTGCCTTTATCTTTTCTGAGTCCATCTATACCCCATCTGCTGAAATAATAAAGCCCAAGAATACAAAACTCTCTTGCATAAATGTGCACTTCTTCATATTTGCATATAGTTTCTCTTTCCTTAACACTTCGAATATCACCCTTAGATGCCTTAAATGTTCTTCCTTAGTTTTACTAAATATCAAGATATCATCAAAATAAACCACAACAAACTTACCATTATACTCCTGCAGTATGGTGTTCATACGTCGCATAAAAGTACTAGGTGCATTGGATAACCCGAATGACATCACCAACCACTCATATAATCCATTTCCTGTCTTGAATGCTGTTTTCCACTCATCTCCTTCTTTGATTTGAATCTGATGGTAACCACTTCGAATATCAATCTTGGTGAAATACCTAGATCTAGCAAGCACATCCATCATATCATCAAGGAGAGGTATTGGGAACCTATACTTGACTGTAATTTTATTGATTGCTCTACTATCAGTGCATATTCTCCATGTTCCATCCTTCTTTGGTGTTAATAAAGCTGGGGTTGCACATGGATTCATGCTCTCCCTCATGAAACCCTTTCTCACAAGCTTTGCCACTTGCCTATTCAACTCAACATGCAATGTCGGGCTCATCCTATAAGCCGCTTGATTTGGGAGTGAAGACCCTGGAATCAAATCAATATGGTGTTGAATGTCTCTTTTGGGTGGTAATCCTTTTAGTAGCTCATCAGAGATAACATCAAAAAATTCTTTGATTAATTCTGTTGTTTCTACTGGTATTTGTGCACTTACAGGTTCATCCTTGTTGGCTATTAGTGCATAACAAAAACTAGTTGCCTTTGCCTCCTTCACAAATTCCTTTGCAAAAATCATATTTTCAGCCTTCTCCTCTTCCTTGAGAGGTAATAAAACTATTTTTGTGCCATCCTTCCAGAAAGTATAAGTATTCTTCCCCCCATTGTGAATAACTTTCCTATCAAATTGCCATGGTCTTCCTAGCAGCATATGACATGCATTAATAGGGATAACATCACACCAAATCTCATCCTTGTAACTTTTCTGAATAGAAAAACTTATTAAACATCTCTTATCAACAGTAACACTTCATTACCCTTTTTAAACCATGCAATACGGTAAGGGTTAGGATTCTTCTCACAATGCAGACTCGATTTCTTGACCATCTCATTTGAAACCATGTTCTCACAACTACCACAATCAATAATAACATTACATACCTTTCCTCAAGAAGTGCATCTTGTTATGAAAATATTTGTACATAGCCATGCATCCCCCTTGATATCCTTTCTTGGAGCAATCATCGTCCTCTTGATCATCAAATTTTCTCCAACATCTGGTGGAATTTCTAGGTCCTGTTCATCTTCTACTTGTTCAGCTTCAACAAGATTTACTCTTGGTGCATCTCCTTGTCTCTTGTCATGTGAATAAGAATGTGGGCATTCAAAATCCCGATGCCCCTCTTCACCACATCTATAACAAACAAATGCTCTTTGTGGAGCCTCCCATCCTCTATCGCCACCGTATCCTCTGTCCCTAGAAAATCCTTTGCCTCTTTGTTGATTTTGGATATCTTGTCTCATATCTTCTTGCTTGTCCAATCCATGAGATGATTCTCCCCTACCTTAGTTGAAACCAACTCGTGCCCAAAAGGAAGATGATGCCCCCCTATTCATTCCAGGTGATCTCCTAAAACTTTGACGATTTTATTTTTCCTCAGCCTTTAAGGCTAATTGATAGGCATCCTCCATGCTCTTAATCCTATACATACTTATCTCATCTTGAATAGAAAATTTTAATCCATTTACATACCTTGCATCCATTTTTTCCTCATTTTCTTCATGCTCTACACAAATGGAAAACTTGTAGAACTCATCTGTGTATTCTTGCACTGTTTATAGGTTCTGTCTGAGATTCTGAAACCTCCTGTAAAGGGTTTGTGCATAGTCCATAGGGAGAAATTTATCCTTCAGCTTATTCTCCATCTTACTCCACGTCCTAATTCTTTCTTTCCCATTTCTTGACCTCTCTTTTTGTAGGTGATCCCACCATAACATAGCATGACCTTTCAATTTTGTGCATGCAAATTTTACCTTATTTTCTTTTAACATAGCCTTGCACTCAAAAAATTTCCCCATGCTAGTCAACCAGTCTATTAGCTCCTCTGATTTTAGACTACGACCATACTCTAAAACATCAAATCTTATCCCATCATTCTTCCCTTCTAATGCACAAAGAATCCTTTCTTCAAAAGCTAATGGTGGCACTTGCGTTTCCTCCTCTTCACAAAATTCTTCTTCATCTGTGTCATCTCCACCTTGATTTCCTCTTTGGGTTATCATTGCAGCAAGTGCAACAACTTGCCTCTGTAGATCTTGCATATTTCTATTCATCTGGGCAATACCGCCTCCTCTTCCTCTTCCTCTTCCTTTTCCTGCCATTTTTTTTTATAAAAGACTCGAACCCACTCTGATACCAGATAATGTAGCCAAATTCTAACCAACTTGATTTACTACAAATAATATGAACTCCAAAGAAAATAGATCTCCTTCTTCATTATTGAATAATGAATTACAATTTTTCCTAAATAGGAAAACAACTCCCAACTCGAGTTTCCAAGTAAACTCTAACTAACTCTGACTAAATCTACTCTAGGTGGCGAAAATTACTATTTTTAGCAGTTTACTAAAACCTGCTATTCTTATTAAGTTCACATGATTATTCATGCGGGCATAGAAATTGCCATGCATCTTCTACATCCCTAAATTAGAGGAATTTCCAACTTTCTAACTCATAATGCAATTATTAGACTAAAATTAACTAATGCCCAAAAATAGGGAAAAAATGAACTATAACTTAAATCCTGATTTTCGGCCTCAAGATGGTAGATTTAGGGCCCGAAAACGTGTCAAAAACTTGCCCCAACTGATAGGGCTGGTTGCCGCTACGTTCGTCTCATTGAAACACTTGGTTTAAAAAAAAACGGACTCAAACGGACACCCGGAGCTCAAGTTAGTACCTTGTCAAGTTCCTACTAATTCTAGGAATACAACATTGCCAAATAATTTATAGCTTATAAAATAAATCCAAACTTCCAATTTATCTTACTTCCTATATAATTACCTACTATAAAATGTTTCCTTATGTTTTAGTTATCATTTCCATGCTTGATCTTATAAATTACTAATGAGAGCATATTTTGGTCTATGCATTAACATTTATTAATTAATCTAAATATACCACATATTTCCAACCCTTTGACCCTTAAATCATAACACATTACCCGACCTCTTATATTATTTATTTTTAGGGTTAAATCACATCTACATATCTAAGAATATCATGATCATATATTTCTAATTATTACACTGCAAACACCACACTACTTTATTACTTATGACATATACCATATCATACTTTATCTGACAATGGTATCAATTAATCCTAGAGATTGACTAAACCATACTCCATGATTACTTATATTTATCATGTATTGTTCACATTAGTTCAATAATTTTGGCCATGGGATCCTATTTTGGCTATCCCAAATTATTTGCTTACACAATTGATTTCTTTATGACATTGATTGAATTGACTGATCCATGCACTTGTGTGATTAAATATTGTGATTTTTTATGACATTTATTTATTTTAATACTCTATACATTTGTGTGATTAAATATTTTAATTACTCTATGAAATTGACTAATTTGATAGATATACAAACTTATGTGATTACATACTATAATTTCTCTACAACATTTCCTGATTTGAATTTTCTTTGCACTTATGTGTTGATATGCCTACTTTAGACACTTGTGTTAGTTGCGATGCTATATACTCCAATTTCTCCATACAAGTGTATGATATATTATCTATTTTCCATGTAAACTTATACAATATATGATCTATTTTATCTATTCACTTGTATGTTATATGATCTATTTTATCATATACCATTCTTACTTATGTGTGATGTTTCACTAATTATTTTATTTATGCTCATTGAAATCAAGTACATATTGTACCTCATTGTTTCTATAGGAAAAATATACTATAACACATTTCTTATATTTGTTTAGTTATTACCACTAGATACACATTGTTATGAAATACATGTTCTTATGAAATACATTATTTTGACACACATTATATATTGTACACATTTTTAACACACATAAATTATTAACATGCTTGGTTAGAACACATTTATTGATTTCAACATTGGATCTAGGCCAAATGGATTATTTGCACTACAATTATTAATTATTGACATCACTTCTTACACATTAGCTTCTAACACGTTGACTGATAGATCATATCATACTAAACATTAATTATGAAACATTATATATTGCACATTACAATAAGATAATTTCTTATTACACATTTCTCATGGAACCATTGGTTGTTATGCTTTACGATCCTTGCACTACTTTGTACACATTAATTATATCATTACTTATTACACGATGGTTCTATCAATTCTTCTTATACTTTATTTATGTAATTTATTATTATATACTAAATATGGACCCCTTATTTTATATTCTCTTATGATTATGTAACTTATTCTTACACTATTTTCTTTATAGAAATACTTCTTACATACTTGTTATTAAACATACAAGCTAAGAACTAACCCTTATAACACTAGTTAAATCAGTCATATCTTGTTAGTTATTCCTATATGTGATGGTCCTGTTATATCATGTTGCATCATGTCATGTCATAGGTCAATATGGATCCATTAGGTATTTATTCAGGTGTTTTTATCATACTACTCTTCGTATAACTGCCATAGTATCTTGTTGAACTACTAGAACAAACACACGACATATTTCACTCTTTTGATGATAAATAACGCTTTTTGATTAAATGCTTATATCTTATGAAAAATATCATGAGATGTTTCATTGTTTTTATGATACATAATACATGCTTGAATTATCATATCTTATGAATACTAATCCTTGTTACCATTTTAGTTGATATAACATATATAGTTTATAAAATTGATGTTGTTGCTTATACACTTTGACATAACTAAAATTAAATATTTTTAGCTAAAAGATAATTTGAAACATCTCTCATCTTAAAAGGGGGAATATTTTGGGATTTTCCTAAAAAAATCATGTATATTATAGATATAGTGCTTTAGATGAAACTGTATGATAAAATTCCCATAATTATTATAAATACATTACAAATATTTGACACATGTTGAATTATGATGTTTATTTGAAAATATTTCCTATACCATGATTATAATTTTTTTTCCATGTGGTAGGATCAAATATAAATAGGTTGGCTATGTGGAAGGATCAAATACACATAGGGTAGCTACATGGAAAGCTAAAATGTGTATATGATGGATTTACATAACATTCTCAATTTCTATAGATATCTCCAACAATAGGATAAATTTCTATAATTTTCTTACATATAACATTCTCATTCCTTAAATTTGACACTGAGGGAATATAGGTATACACATTTCATGTTTTAATTCCAATTTATGTTATGTCATTTAATTTTTATAAAAATCTTGATTAGAGATCAATACACATTTTTCATGCGGGTCACAAGTTCACAAATATGGAAAATGTAAAAGGATAAGGAAACACGTACATTCTAGTCTGACACATACCTTCCTTTTGGAACATTTACATTCACAATTCCTTTTTTTAATCAAGATTTTTTCAAGTAATAGATTTAAATTTTGGGGAAAATAGTACCCTAAATCAAGATAAATAGTATTTTTAATGATCCTTGGAATTTTATTTCACCCCCTTTCTTTTGTGCACTTGATTGACTTATTCCTACACAAATATCACTCATTTTAACACTTTATATTCTTAAGATCACACTTGTTACTAAAAACTGACCCATTTAAAAAATATTTAGTAACTATATATTTAGAAATATAGCCACCTTATTTAATTTAAAAAATAGAGTTTACTATTTCCTAGGACATAATCACCTATTAGGGAGAAAAAATGACTAATGCTTCTATCCAAGGATGTTGTTTTCATCCTCCATTCATGAAACCATTAGTTTTTCAAATGCGTAAGTTTTCCCAATTATCCTAGGGTCAATTGAGTGACAATATATTTACAAAATTTGGGTATAAAATCACAAACACCCCACCCATTTGAAGGGAAACACATCTTACATCTTTGGGCTAGCTAGGAAATCACAACAAAACACCTTATTAAAAAATCAATATTTGAAGCATATCAACCAAATAATCAGTTGGTATGCATCTAATAAAACTTCCATAGGTCATTATCGCATGCGAATTATACATCCAATATCATTGCTAAGTGTTGGAATTCATTTATATAGATAATCTCTTGGAGAAAGACCGGTCCATGTTTGCATTCATAGAAGGATTTATAAAATAATATTTTTATAGATTGCTCAAATCTATTTTTAGAATTTAAAGATCCAGATGGGGTTTTAAAGAAATAATGATGCATATTAGAAATAAAAGAATTATTTTTGAAAAAATATATTTTTAGTAGGTTTTAAAAGCTTTTGGTATTTTAAAATTTTAAGGGTCTTAAAACAATTTATGGGATTTAGATAATATGATGATTGTATAGTCTATTTTTAGCTCTATTTTAAAGTTCACTCAGTTATCTTTCCAACTAATTCTATGGTTTTCCAATCCGGTCAATGGGATAGGAGATATAACCTTGATAAGGAACGCTTAAAAACCATATATGCTATTGTTATTTCCAGATTTTGTCCTATTTTGACCATTCAAATTCACCCCAAAGGTGGATTGACATATTCTCCATGAAGGATGACCTTTTGTCTTCCATTTGGAACTCTTCATTTCATATTCCTACAAAAATTCCATCTTCCACATTTTTTTAATATATATAAGATGATTTTGAATGAAGACACAAGTTTGCAAGTTGAAAGTTTTTGTATACATAGGTTGAAGGCTATAGGTTTCTAAGTTTTGAGGCATACATATCTCATATGATGATAACAAGCTATATGTGATTGAAATTTTTGAAAAACAAATAAAAGGTATTAGTTTCAATATATTAAATAAAATGGGGTATAATGGGCATGGATTTGTAAAATATCGACAAGGAATTAAGGAAACTCTCAAAGAAGAAAATAGACCAAAACATTTTGGTATTAGGTACACTAGAGAATCATCGCAACCCACTATGGGTCCTACATTCATTAAAGAAAACATGCATATAGAAAAATCTACTCAACATTGGTGGGAACCTTTTATTCATGCATATGGAAGGTATTTGATTCATCACGTCATTTGCAGTCATTATGGTAGAAAATGTCATGATTCTTCTCATTATAGAAATATCCATCTTTGTGATGTTTTAGGGAAGTATAACCATGGTAGTTCTACATGTTGGTTCAATAATATACCTACACATAATTATCTAAAAATAAAAAATTTATGTGGGACACCCCATATTAGAAATTAAAGCATTATTTCTAAAATGTCTATTTTTAGAAAGTCATGAATTTTGTTTTCAACATGTTTTGATAGATATTGGTATTTTGCATTTTTCAAGATCTTCAAAGAAATTATGATATCCAAAGAGTACGATGATAAAATAGTCTATTTTTTAGCTTCTATTTTCAAGTTAACTATGTTATCTTTCCAACAGACCCTATGGTTTTCCAATTGAGTCAATGGGATGGGAGATATGACCCTAATAAGGAGCACTTAAAAAATATGATATTATTACTTTCAGATTTTGGCTTCTTTTTCTTATTCTAATTCACCCCAAAGGTGGAGAAAAATCATCTTCATGAATTACTATTGCTATAAACCTTCCATATTTCACATTGTTTCACTATATAAATAAGATGGTTTTGATTGAAGACACAAGTTTTTAAGTTGAAAGTTTTTGTAGACATAAGTGGAAAGTTGTAGGTTTCTATTTTAGGATCTCACCAATTTTTTTATCACATAGTTACATAAATTCACTACGAGGGAGAACTATATATGGATTCATCTGTCTTTGGAGTATTGGTGCATAGTATGATGTTCATCAGACCATTAGGTGGTGGTGAGGTTAGTATAACTAGATTGGACTAAACCCATTTTTAGGTTTGTAACAGAAAGATAGGGTACTAAATAAGAAGAAGTCCTATTTTTTATAGATTTGTGATTTCCAATATATTTAAAACAATCAAGACCCATACCACAAAAATATATAGTACTTGAGGTAGATCCAATTTTTTTTTCATAAGATAAAATTGAAACTATATGAAAAATTCACCATGTGACTATTTTCCTAGATAGAGGAATTCCATTTGTACACTACCAAATATCCAATTTTGTACATATTCATATCCTAACTATAAAAACTAGATCATTCATCACAATTTCCAATTAGATTTAAAATTCATTAATTTAATATTTTCTAACCCTAACCTAAAATTTCAATTATTATAGTCTTTGTTTACCCAACAATAGCTATGCGCGCTGACACTCTTCATCAAGAAAAGTATGGAAGGTCACCCAAAGTGCGTGCATCCTTCAGGTCCCTCCTTTGTTTTCTTAAAAAGATGTTAGCATGAATGTTCATAACCAAAACCTAACAACCATTCATGTAGGAAGATTCATCATAGCATAAATAATTGGAAAAATATATAAAAAGAAAGTTCAATCTCATAAATAAAGTTCAACAATATTTGAATCCCCATGATTCCATATTCAGATAAAATAATATTAGCAATATACACAAAATCATACATGGTAAAAAATAATTGATTACATAACAATATTTCTAATTACATCACCACTGATTACAACCATGCACTTGACAATGCACGCTCATTACAGAATCTGGAATTGGTTTATATCAAGAAAACGAACACTAACTTAACACTATCAGAGCTATCTCATCTCTAGCACTAGAATAGATAAGGATATGTCACCTATTTATACACGGTGGGGAATTTCCCTTCACTACCTTAATGTACTCCTAATAATAGGTGTTCTCTAATACTAGTCTTGCATATTTTTCTAACCTTACTTTACAATAGCTCAAGCTATAAGAGATTTATTTTCTCATACGTTAATTCCTAGTTTATCCTACTTTCATGCACCCTCCCTGTCTTTTACTTGCATGTGATTTTTCCTAATTATAGACTTTTCTTGGATATTAAGTCAGCCTACTTTATTCTATTCTTGGAACTTGCTTGAGCATCACTCTATCTTCTGCTTTTTATATTTTAGCCCTATCTATAAAACTGACTAAGTCCTCAATTTTGTATGTATGCACACAACCTTGCACGTTGACATGTTCCTATGTGGTGTGGGAACCTCTACACAATATCCTGCTCTTACTTTATCTTCTTGTGCTCATGTCCTTGCACATAAATCCAAACTCCCATGCGTGGCTAGTACTTCGCCATTTCCTCAGTACAACATTATTCCACACTAGGGATATTGTACGTCCTCATAAACAATTGTAACAAAGAATTTCCTTCAAATAATGAGTGTAGATTAAATAATAAGGAATCTGAGGGTAATTAACCAAGAAATCAATGAATAACAATTTGGTAATGTGGCACACATAACTAGGCTTAAGGGGGCTGGAAGAGTTCTTGAAATTCCATGTTCAAAATACCATCTAGCTCTTTTCACCCTTCAAGATCCTATAGCTTTATTAGACACCAACCCAAACAATATTGACAAATTTTGGGTATAAAATCACAAACACCCACCCATTTGAAGGGAAACACATCTTACATCTTTGGGCTAGCTAGGAAATCACAACAAAACACCCTATTAAAAAATCAATATTTGAAGCTTATCAACCAAATAATCAGTTGGTATGCATCTAATAAAACTTCCATAGGTCATTATCGCATGCTAATTATACATCCAATATCATTGCTAAGTGTTGGAATTCATTTATATAGATAATCTCTTGGAGAAAGACCGGTCCATGTTTGCATTCATAGAAGGATTTATAAAATAATATTTTTATAGATTGCTCAAATCTATTTTTAGAATTTAAAGATCCAGATGGGGTTTTAAAGAAATAATGATGCATATTAGAAATAAAAGAATTCTTTTGGAAAAAACTTATTTTAGTAGGGTTTTAAGCTTGTATTTTAAAATTGTAGGGTCTTAAAAACAATTTATGGGATTTAGTAATTGATGATGTATGTCTATTTTTAGCTTATTTTTTTTTTTTAAAGGTCACTCGTATCTTTTCCAATAATTATGGTTTTTAAATCCGGGTCAATGGGATAGGAGATATAACCTTGATAAGGAACAGCTAAAAACCATATATGATTGTATTCAGATTGGTATAGTTTTGACCATTCAAAATGCAACCCAAAGGTGGATTGACATATCTCATGAAGGATGACCTTTGTCTTCCAGTGGAACTCTTCATTTCAATTATTCCTACAAAAATTCCATCTTTCCACATTTTTTAATTATATATAAGATTGATTTTGAATGAAGACACACGTTGCCCAAGTGAAACGTTTTGGTATACATAGGTGAAGGCTATAGGGTTTTTAAGTTTTGAGACGACATATCTCATATGCTATACAAGCTATATGTGATTGAAAATTTTGAAAAACAAATACAAGGTTATTAGTTTCAATATATTACATTTAAAATGGGGTTAAATGGGCAGGGATTTGTAAAATATCGACAATGAATTAAGGAAACTCTCAAGAAGGAAAATAGACCATAACATTTTGGTATTAGGTACACTAGGAATCATCGCAACCCCACTATGGTGCTACATCATTAAAGGGAAAAATGATATAGAAAAAATCTAACGCAACGTGTGGGACTTATTCATGCCTAGGAAGGTATTTGATTCATCACCGTCATTGCAGTATTATGTAGAAATGTAATGATTCTTCTCATTATAGAAATATCACTTGTGTATGGTTTTAGGGAAGTATAACCATGGTAGTTCTAATGTTGTTCAATTCATTATACCTACACATAATTATCTAAAAATAAAAAAATTTTGATGTGGGACACCCCATATATTAGAAATGAAAGAATTATTTCTAAACTGTTATTTTAGAAAGTCATGAATTTTGTTTTCAACATGTTTGTAGATATTGGGTATTTTGATTTTTCAAGATCTTCAAGAAAATATGATATCCAAGATACATGCTAAATAGCTATTGGTTAGATTCTATTTTCAAGTTAACTATGTTATTCTCCAAACAGACTAGTGGTTTTCCTGATTGAGTCAATGGATGGGAGATATGCCCTAATAAGGAGACACTTAAAAAATATGATATTATTACTTTAGATTTGGATTCTTTTTTATTCTAATTCACCCCAAAGGGAGAAGAAGGAAAAATAGATCTTCATGAATTACTATGCTAAACTTCCAATATTCACCATTGTTTCACTATTATTAAATAAGATGGTTTATTGAAGACAAAGTTTTTAAGGTGAAAGTTTTTGTAGGACATACAGTGGAAAGTTGGTAAGGTTTCTATTTTGGATTCTCACCAATGGTTTTATCAATAGTTAATAAATTTCAAGAGAGGAGAATATATATGAATTTTCATCTGTCTTTGGAGTATTGGTGCATAGTATGATGTTCATCAGACCATTAGGTGGTGGTGAGGTTAGTATAACTAGATTGGACTAAACCCATTTTTAGGTTTGTAACAGAAAGATAGGGTACTAAATAAGAAGAAGTCCTATTTTTTATAGATTTGTGATTTCCAATATATTTAAAACAATCAAGAACCCATACCACAAAATATAATAGTACTTGAGGTAGATCCAATTTTTTTTTCATAAGATAAAATTGAAACTATATGAAAAATTCACCATGTGACTATTTTCCTAGATAGAGGAATTCCATTTGTACACTACCAAATATCCCAATTTTGTACATATTCATATCCTAACTATAAAAACTAGATCATTCATCACAATTTCCAATTAGATTTAAAAATTCAATTAATTTAATATTTTCTAACCCTAACCTAAAATTTCAATTATTATAGTCTTTGTTTACCCAACAATAGCTATGCGCACTGACACTTCATCCAGAAAAGTATGGAAGGTCACCCAAAGTGCGTGCATCCTTCAGGTCCCTCCTTTGTTTTCTTAAAAAGATGTTAGCATGAATGTTCATAACCAAAACCATAACAACCATTCATGTAGGAAGATTCATCATAGCATAAATAATTGGAAAAATATATAACAAGAAAGTTCAATCATCATAAATAAAGTTCAACAATATTTGAATCCCCATGATTCCATATTCAGATAAAATAATATTAGCAATATACACAAAATCATACATGGTAAAAAATAATTGATTACATAACAATATTTCTAATTACATCACCACTGATTACAACCATGCACTTGACAATGCACGCTCATTTACAGAATCTGGAATTGGTTTATATCAAGAAAACCGAACACTACTTAACACTATCAGAGCTATCTCATCTCTAGCACTAGAATATATAAGGATATGTCACCTATTTATACACGGTGGGGAATTTCCCTTCACTACCTTAATGTAACTCCTAATAATAGGTGTTCTCTAATACTAGTCTTGCATATTTTTCTAACCTTACTTTACAATAGCTCAAGCTATAAAGAGATTTATTTTCTCATACGTTAATTCCTATTTTATCCTACTTTCATGCACCCTCCCTGTCTTTACTTGCATGTGATTTTTCCTAATTATAGACTTTTCTTGGATATTAAGTCATCCTACTTTATTCTATTCTTGGAACTTGCTTGAGCATCACTCTATCTTCTGCTTTTATATTTTTAGCCCTATCTATAAAACTGACTAAGTCCTCAATTTTGTATGTATGCACACAACCTTGCACGTTGACATGTTCCTATGTGGTGTGGGAACCTCTACACAATATCCTGCTCTTACTTTATCTTCTTGTGCTCATGTCCTTGCACATAAATCCAAACTCCCATGCGTGGCTAGTACTTCGCCATTTCCTCAGTACAACATTATTCCACACTAGGGATATTGTACGTCCTCATAAACAATTGTAACAAAGAATTTCCTTCAAATAATGAGTGTAGAATTAAATAATAAGGAATCTGAGGGTAATTAACCAAAGAAATCAATGAATAACAATTTGGTAATGTGCACACATAACTAGGCTTAAGGGGGTTGGAAGAGTTCTTGAAATTCCATGTTCAAAATACCATCTAGCTCTTTTCACCCTTCAAGATCCATATTAGCTTTATCTAGCACCAACCCAACAATATTTGACAAATTTTCAGGGGTAAATTATACACCCTTCTCCTTTAGTTCCTTGACTAATCCATCAAAGTGTGATGATATTCCCTCCAGAGAAACCATTCTTCGTAAAACCAATGGACAAAGATCCTTGAGCCTTACCTTAATTGTATCTCTTACAGCCTTAAGTAATTCTCTCTTTTATGCGAATTCAACCATTATCTCCTTATGTCTGGCCTTACTATCTTTCTTGACAACTTGTAATTTCTTCAACTCTGCCTCCTCCTGAGTGGTTTGCACTTTAAGAATGGGGTTTAGATCTTAACAATTGTCAAATGCACACCCTGCTTTCTTCATGGACTCATTGATATATGTGATCAATACCTCATACTTTAATATCTTGTGTGAAACTGCTTCCTTATTTTTCTCTTTTTGTGTGGCCAACTCTTCTTCTGACGACCCTAGCCCATACTTTTTCTCATGTAGTAACATCCACACCAAGTATTCTAAGTAGTGTAACTCTGAAGGATACTCATCTTGGGCATTCTCCGCTAGGTCAGGGAATGTGGTAGTGATGCCATTTATTATCTGCGTGGCTTTATTATATGCATCATTTGTTGACTTATTTACCTCTCTCAACTTCTTTGTAAGTTGCTGCATCTCCTACTCCTTATATTTCTTATCCTCCAACAACACCCTTATTGTAGCCCCTTGTCTAGATTAGGGTGCACCACTTTGGCTGCCATATTGGTGAGCGCATTAGTTGCTTTATCATCTATCATATCCATAGCGTTGATGGTCATAAGGACTATACCTAGTTATTTTTTCATTCTTCTCTAGAAGTATGCCTCGTTATTTATTTTGAATTTGGGATCCTCTATATGTGTTTGCATGCTCCAGGAAAGCATCTTCTTGGTGCACATATTAATCCCTTATAGATTAATCAAATCCTAGACATAAATATATTTACTTGGAACTATGCTTTGAAAATTTACCGCAACACCTTTGTGTGATCATTAATGTAGTTCATCTGGGGTGGTTATAGAATCTCCTTCTTACTTCTTCCACCACTGCGCTTTCCCTTGGGCATCTCATTTTCAATATTCAGCTACGTGTTGCTCCCATCTATAGCTCCAAGCCTTCCCCAGATGATTATCCATCACCTTTCTCCTCTTTTTATCTATTAGGGCCTTCCCCATGCATGTCATGCATTTCCTCATCACATTTCATGGTATAGCTCTTTGGATCTTCCTCTTCACGGGTAGGCTATTCACTATGTGCAACCTCCTCTATTGATTTCTATTCTTCACTCTCCTCCACATGAACCAACCATTGCCTTCTATTCCTTAGTGTAATTATCTATTTCTTCTCCATGTTTGGTTTAGTAAGAGTGACTAAGGGTGACCCCTTAGGAACTTCCAAGATTCTTGCACTTTGGACTTGTGATATGTGGTGCCTTTGCAACTTCCTTCTGTGGATTTGGTACACCACAGTTCCTTCTTCTTCTTCTACCTCCTCCTACTCTTCATCCTTCTCCTTTTCTTCATCTTCTTCTTCCTATCAAGGAGGTGTCTCCTCATGCATTCTTCTTGCTGTCCCAACCATTTGATTTTTCTTTGGAGGTTCCGAAAGATGAAGGTCCCTTGTATTGATATACCTTCCATTCTTATTTTTTGGCCTAAGGTATATGTATACCTTGAATGCACCCTATCCCACTACAAGAGTTGTAGAGGTTATATCCATATTGTCATATTCCATCATATCCACATAGGAATACTTGGAGGGGTATAAATATGTTGTGCACAAAGTATGACAATCCGAATCAACCTTATTTGTATCAAAAATCAACTTTCATGCATCCTTAATCCTATTAACAAAAGTTTTGAAGTGCTTGGAAGTGAGGGTGAAGGGAAATTTACAACAAAGTCCCTTCTCTCCATTACTCAGCATAAAATTTCCAAGGCAGAAGTGATAATGTACTGCAAACTCTACCTTTCCATCCAGTATTAAGGGAAGTTCCCTCGGTACATGCCACTCGTTCTCAAATGATTCACACATTTACTTGTACCACTTTTCTACGCTTAGTTTATATACATTTTTCATGGCCTCGTCGCATGCGAACTCAAAAACATTTATTGCAGGGGACTTGTGATCCACTAGGTAGATTCATTTATTATCTTCCATCCCATCTTGCACCCCTATCTTTCAAAATACGATTAAAAGAAATATAGCACCCAAATTTATTTTCTCACATTTTATTACTTGGATCTATGCTTCTTCTAGTATCCCATCAGTAATTAATCCTGCAATGTTGGACATGGTCTTCTGCTCCATTTTGTGTGTTATATACAACCATTTCTTATTTACTTGAGCCCATTGTTCTGATGTGCCCAACTTATAGTGTACTAGGTGTGGTGTAACTCTCATTCCTGGGTCATTGATGCTTATGACATCCATTGCATGATTTTCCCTATGATAATTAAAATATGTGGCCATGGCCTCCACTATCTCATTTTCTACCAAGTCCTGACCAATCTAAATTCTTGAACTGTGAAAACCTATGAACCTTCCAACCAGTTGTGTGGTTATGCACATCCTCCTACCTGTGAGGTAAAATAAGTACTCATAGACTCTCGACATCAGCCATTGATAAATTTTCTCTAGTCTATAAAAATAATATAGCTTATAGAGTTGTAACATTCTTGCACTCTCTAATTCCTTCTTCATTGTATCATCATAAACCAGTTACATTGCATCCATCCTCTTGGTCAACTATGTCATCACATACTTGTTTATTTCTCCTTTGTGGGCCACTAAGTGATGGTTATAATCGCTAATTCTGCATTTAGTTAAATTAAACCCATATGGCTTCCCTACTACCACCTCTAGGGGGTAATGTATATCCAAAAACCATTATTTTGGTAAATCCTCTATTACAAGATTCTTGTTATTACCCTCACCCTTGGGTGATTGTTTAACTAGGGCTGCCTTCTTTGGTGTCATTACTTGATTCTTAACAGCTTGAAATTAAAAAAATTCTCAAATTCAAATTTGCAGAACTTACGCGCCCAAGGTGCTAAATAACTTACTCAATCTCTATACTTCAACGTAGGGTGTCAATCTCTTAAATTCTTTCTCTTGTCTACCTTGTGCTTTGGTCTGTAATTTGTAACCACATGCCCTAGTTTTGTAACTTCGAGCTCTGTGAATCCACTTTCCTACAAAACCTCCTTATGAACCCTTCACGCTTCTCCCTATTCTTCTACTTCTAATGAAGGATATTTCACACTCAAATTCATGTTCACCCTGTTCTAGTTTGACTTAAATATTTGGTTCGATTTGCATACTAGGTTTTCACACGCACTCTTCATTGTTCAAACACAATTCACACTTAGTTTCTCTAATTCTTCAATAAGAAAGGTACGAATGAAGTACACCCGGGCCCCTTCTATAGATTCCTAAAATTTTAACACATTAATTGTTCCTTACCTACCACCACTCCTAATCTTTAAATGCAATTTTTTCTTTTTCCCACACTTTTTCTTGCTTTGTTCCGCATGCAACAATTGTAACCTTATAGCGCACTACTACTTCTAAGGTTGTAATATTTCTTGTATGCACATTCCTACGCCGGAACCCATCTTCTTCTATGCCAATTACTAAGTAGTCTATCCTGATGATTCCTCCCTTATGTTACATTGCAAAACCTTTTGCATGGTCTTCATCATCTGAGAAATCCCTTTCAAGAACCATCATCTTGAAGCACCTGTGACACTTCCCTTTTTATTCCCACATACCCAGTTCATATCCATTAGGAATGCTTCTTTTACATTGTCACACACACCCATACATTATTTTATTGTGCACCTGCCTCATACCAATGTATATCTCTGAACTAACTCTAAATACGTACCAATATCCCATAGAAACAATCTCTTTTTTTGCACACTCTTACTCATTTAACCCCACACTAAAAATATGTGTGCTCCTCTACGCATAAATTGAATAGATATTAATCATCTTCTACGTGTAAACATGCTTATTAAAACACAAAAAGAAAAAAAAAAAACATGAAAGGGAAATCTAATATAAGATGGAAATGTTGCCTTATCACAAACAAAAAGAAGCTTATTTATAGTATGGCTTCAACCTACTCACATTCAAATAACTGAGAAACATAGTGCCATCCAGTGCTTGTAGTTGACATGCATATGATTCTAGTATCTTGGTTACTACAAAGGGTCATAACCAATGGAATTTAAACTTCCTCAGATGGCATGTAAACTTGGAGTCATACAAAAGTACCATCTTTCCTACAACAAAATACTTGTTCTTAATGTGCATGTCATGCCAAGTCTTATATCTTTCCTTCTATATCTTCTGAATCTAACGTGTAATGGTGCACCACTTATCTAATTGCATCAATTTTTCAATGCGCTCATTAAATGCTTGTTCATCATCCAATCCTCATGTGCATGTAATATGCATGAATGTCAACATAAATTCTACAGGTAACACAACCTCTGTGCCAAACACCAACTAAAATGGTGTAGCCTTATTTAGTCATTTATAGGTTGTTATGTATGTCCAAAGTATGGATGATATGTTATGATCCCAATATTTTCTTCCAACATCACATATATTTGTTAGTGTCTGACCTAAGATATTATTGAAAGCTTTAGAAGTGTCATTAGCCTGGGGGTGATAAAGGGTAGTCTTATGGTGTCCCACCATAAAATTTTCCATTAAAATTATAATAGTCTCATTCAAAAAATGAGTCTGTTTATCACTTGTAAGGCTCAATGGACATCCATAAATGTTGATGATGTTTTCCTAGAGGAATCTTGTTACTGTTACTGCTGTGAAATACTTTGTAGGTGCTACCTCTATCCATCTTGTCAAATAATCAGTACATGTGATGATGTAGCATGCACTTGTATTGCATGTGAGTGGTGCAATAGGTCCTAAGAAATAAATAACACACTTCTAAAAAGTCTCCATGATCTCTATGGGACTTAATGACATCTCATCTATATTCCTAAGATTTCTAATTCTCTAAAAATGATCACATGCTTTGATAAAAGCCTCAGTGTCCTTGTATAATGTCTCCCACCATAGACCTACTAAAAGGATATTTTGTGATGTGGAATATCCTGCACTGTGTCTTCATGCTATTCCCCCACGAGATTCCTCCATGATGGCTTCACGCTCATGCTCCAGAACATATCTACGTAAGACCTCATCTCTCCCCATATTATACAAGTCTCCCCTTATGAGCTGGTATGATGATGTATGGATAACAAACTACTTCTTCTCCATGGTCTTCATCCCTTCTGGTGCTAACCTAGTGTGTAAAAACACTGCAATATATTTCAAATTAGTTGGCTTGCGGTTAAATCTGAACAAGTATGCATTTGACATAGTCTCTTCAATAATCTATGTGTCCTATCCATAGTTGATCCTTGATAAGTTATTAGGTCCTAGGTTACTCTTTTTGGATTTACTATGATTGTAAAATAAAACTCCTGAAAAAGAAGTATCCATCAAAACATGTGCCCTTGCAAAACTGGTTTATTGACCAAGTACCTCAATGCCATATGATATATATAAAATATAAATGGTGTGGAAAATGAGTACTGTCTAAACTTGTGAATCATGTAGATCATAGATAACGCTTTGCGCTTCATAGTTGTATTTTTCTTCTCTACTGGTGTCAACTTCAGGTTTGCAAAACATATAGGGTGATCAATGTTTCCTTCACTTAGTTTCTCCAAGAATAATCCAATGAACATAGCATAGGCATCCACATGGACATGAAGAGGCTTATTCCAAGAGAGAAATGGAAAAATGGGCATAGTAGTCAACATTTCCTTCAAGTTCTTAAAATCCTATTGTTGCGCATCACCCCAATAGAATTTTACTTTAGCCTTTAGCAACTCTTCCAAGGGCATGAAAATATTTCCATAACCCTTAATGAATTTTCTATAGTAACCAGTGTGCCCCAAGAAACCGCACACTCCACTTTGATTGGTTGGTTATTCTAGCCCCAAAATAATTGCAATCCTAGTTGAATCTACTAAACATCCATCCTTGCAAATGATATACCCAAGTAATGTTCCAAAGGGGGTGGAAAAAATAAACTTCTTCATGTTTAGGGATATGCTAAGCTACCTGCATATTTCAAATATTAGTCTCAGATTTTCATAATGATCTTTCACCATCCCATAAATGGTCCAATCATCCAAGTATACCTACAATAATTTATGAATGAAGTCCTGAAATACCTAAAAAATGATGCATGAGAAGACCACTGGCACATTCTTTAACCCAAAGGGCATGCAAGTGTATGCAAAAATTCCCCATGTAGTTGCGAAGGTGGTATTCTCCTGATCCTCGCAAGAAATGCATACGTGATGGTACCTTGAGAATCCATCTATGAATGAATAGATTTTGTGTCCTTCTTCATCTTACAAGATATATTTAGTGAATGGTGTAAGAAAGGATATATGACACATGAAGCATTGAGTACATTGTAGTCAATAGATCATGATCCAACCATCCTTCTTGATACTAATAACCATGGGTCTAACCTAGTCATATTCTTCAATAGGATATATGATCCCTAACTTAAGCATCTTTTCAATCTCCTCTTTTCACTTCTTACACAGGTTTGGATTCATTTGATAAGGCCTCTTCCAAACTAGACTCGTGCCTTCTTTCAAATTAATATTCATCTCTCCCAATGATGGATGCACTCCCTTCAACTCATGATAACCCTTTGGGAATAAATACTGGAAGTCGCGGAACAACTCAATGATCTTCACCACCTCTAGTTCTGACCAATAATCTCCAATAATGGCCTCCTCATGCACATCCTTAGTCCCAATGTTCACCTTTTTAGTCTTCATAGGTATATAGTATGCATGTGTATGCTCATTTGTAGATTCAATCACCTTGTGCACACCCTGAATGTGCTTTATATCTAGATCTTAGACTTACTCATCATCTGTGAGGTAAAACATATTCCATTTTTTATTTCTCTTTACATGTGTGCCCTAACAATGTTTATTCTATTTCCAAAATATCCTCTTGTGTCTCAACCTCATGATATCCTAAGATCTGAACCATGAATTCCTCTGCACTTACGCTATCTCCCATCGTAATTTACTTCATGATCTATAAGGCCTCATGAATTGGTGGCTTCGTGGAAAATTATTCAAAAGTATGAACAATAACTTCTGTCATGTCACACTAACTTATAGTTTCTTTTTTTAACTCATCATGCACATACAAAACACACACACACCCTTGCAGAGTTGAGTAAAACTTATGTACCCAAAAGGATGGTGGTGTATCTTCTTGTCCTTTTGTCCACTATCTCTCATAGTTATGTATGTTTACCAAAGTAGGAGTCTTCCCATCATGGTCATTTACACGTGAAGGTACATTGTTCCAATTAAGCCTTATTAGAAAAACCACTCTTACCTTGAGCAAACGCAAGAGATTATCCCCATGTTTCTCTCACCAACGCGTTGCTGTCTAGTCCACTGTGTAGACCATCATGTTCCATTCATCTCCCTCATTTCTCCATTAGTATTCCATCATGCGCAAGAAAGATTGAAGTTTATCTTTGTTAGTATACCTAAAAAAGATGACCTTGCTCATGCGCTTGACTGTGCACAACCTAATCATGCAAGTAAATCTCCCCTTGACCTCACGTCCTACCATATCATAAGTTATGCGGGACCAATTGTCATAATTAACAATGGTAGTATCACTGAAAGATTTCACATCTTCCCAGTAAAGTATCCCTTCCTTTGACGACTCCATGTTTTCTGGGTCACTCAGTATATGTGCATATATTATGTTAAGCTCTTCTTCATTGATAGATTTTATATAAGGTGCAATTTTTACATCATCCAAAGGTATGCCAATTTTCTCATCCTTGTTCTCAAAACTGATATACCTTTTGTTAAAGTGCAAGTCAACATTATTCGCATAACACCAAGTTCATCCAAGGAGCATTGGGAAGTTCTCTTCTTCAGCAAGTTCTAAGACTTAAAATCACATGGAAATTTAGCCCTTTGAATAGTGATTGAATCATCCTTTAACACCCCAATGGGCATGGCCATTGTTTTATTTTCCATATACACAATATTAGAGGATGAATGCAATGGTGGCCTTCCCATTTGATTCCATGCATCCAATGTCAAAACATTGACCTTTGCACATGTGTCAATAAGAATGTTACTCACCAATAAGCCGTATATTATTGCATCTAGTGTGATCTCCTTGTCATATTCATGGTCATGTGGTGGAAAATTTGCATGAAGGATATGGCCCCTCATTCCACCCTTATGTGTAGTATCTTATCGTGTAATCCCTCCCTAGAAAAGGAATAATGTTCTCTTGTCGCAACAACCTGCATACATCTTTTAAATCATCCACATCATGTGGAGGAAGTTTGGCGCTCTTTACACATTCTCTTTCATGCACATAATCTTTCAAGCATTGGATCTCTCCTTATAGATAACAGATGAATCCCATGGTTTTTGGATAAACCTCCATCTAGTGAGCCACGTCCAAATACTTAACATGTATTACCTCCTCTTTCCTGATAAGGGGTTTTTCTTTAATATGCTCTCACGCACTTACTACTTTTACGCATGTAGTGAATAACATAGGTTGAAGCTACAGATAAGTCATCTTATTAGGTTACCACTATTCATGCTTCACACATTCCACCTTATTCATCCTCACGACTTTTTCCTTCTTATTTTTCTTACACATGTGAGCATATAGATCATGGTAACCTTCAAACTTATGTGGCTTTCCATATTACGTGCATACCTGATTCTTCAGACATTCACATTGGTAATGATATGATGACCCACAAGTATAACATGCATCATACGTGAACGATCCTCTACCACTGTGGCCTATGCTTCAATATCCACATCAAAATCCACCATTTTTACTGTTTCACCTTTCATTGTCCTACCCTTCTTGTGCCTGAGAACTATTTTCTATAGTGGTATAGTATAATCCAGTCTCACATGCCTCATGAATGTGGTCAATCAAATGTAAGTCATCTGTATCATTGGTATGTGCATCACAAATATTGCAATTGTAGACACCCAAAATTGGGTCGCAAGCCTCAACACCCCTTCCAATTAATTAATTAGACACATCCCTCGATCATGGCCCCTTTCACACATTATAATTAATTTAATCACTTATATTAAATTAATTATTACCTCACATCATTATTAATTTAATTACCTAAATTAAATTAATTTCTACCTCACCTCTCCACCTCACTTCTCCACCTCACCTTGGACCCATTCCCTAATCCTAACCACTTAACTCTAGGTCATAACTTGCCATAACTAACCATGACTCTATATAAAGCCTAAGTAAGACTTATTCTAGACCTTTCCTTAAAGAATAACAACTTCCCCTATATTATTCCCATGATCTTGAGCAAGAATCAATCAATTATTACCCCCAACCATCCTCAATCACACCAAAAGGGGAGAGAATAAGTTGTTTTTAGTAAAAAACAACTATCTTTCCCTAACCAACGTCAATTTATCCTTGGCTGGTGCCAGTCACAAAACCACCGTCAATTCTATTACATAATAAATTCCAACTCATTCATCTAGTTCTGAATCTGTTTTGGGCTCAGGGGAACTCTGGAAATTACATTCTCGAGCAATCTAGACGACCTCATAACGAACCAGAGACCATTCTAGGAATTCACAACCCATAAAAAATATAAACAACACATTCCAGAGCATTGGATATTTCACAGGAAAGTCTAGAGCCTTCTGTTACTGCTGCATAGGATCAGGACTTGTCTCTCCTTCAACCACAACTATTCTTTCTACAACCAACTTCCAATCAGCAAGTAAGTGAATTTTACCTTGTAATTTCTTTCAATATTTCGGTTGTTTATCATTTATATGCTTTCTTTCACCTTCTACCTCTCTCGGATCTCCTCCATAGCACCTCCACCCAACCATCTGCCTATTGAACCTTGAATCTTCTCAACCACCTATTTTACCATCTTTGAGTCTTCACATAAATCATAACACCTAGCTTAATCCTTCCCAAATCTCTGTTTAATCACAGTTAGCTCCCAACCAACCCATTTTAGTATTTTTATCTAATTGTCCCTACCGATGTCAATCACCTAACTAGTTTCGTCTACTATCAGGTACAAGAATCGGTTTCCCAACCAATACCAGTCACTATGTCTATTAATTTCCTGAAACCAGCAAGCCTATAACCTCACCCAAAACCTCTTAAAACCCCACCAAACTTCACCCTGACACCTTCTACTACATCTGCAGGCCGTAATAACCAACCCCCCTTTCTAGATTAAGTCTTATTTTCATTATTAGAATAAATCTAGCTTATTGTATTTGTGTGAGACATCTAAATCATACAACTACGGTAAAATTTCCTTCTTTCATGTTATTTCTCTGCATTAAATTGTATTTAAACATGGATTGATATCCTTCTAGGAAGCACCCCGCTTCATGTATATAGCTTTTGCTAGGCATTCCATCGACCTATGTTATTAATGTTATCTTGTGGTCTTGTGTTCTATTGCAGGTAGTCCTTCCTAGCCAAAAATGAGCTCTTCACAATCAGCTTGATCTTATACAACATGTGTAACCTCTTCGACTTCACAGGTATTCCTCCTCACCTCACCTTACGTTATTTTTTTTATACGCAACATTATGGTGAAACATTTTGGCACACCTAGTCGGACCCTCGATTTTTGGGTTCTTTTCTATTCATATAGGTTACATCTTGTGTGTTTCCTTTCTAAATCGTTGTTCACTAAATCTTCATCTTTAGTAAATTGCTCCTTGCTAATTACTCTAAATGAAACATTTATTTTGGTGCATTTAAAAATAATTCTTCTTATTTTCTTCTAATTTTGCATTAGTGAAATTCATCCTTCTTCCTATTCACTATTGTTTACATCGAATATAATATTTTGATTTGGGGCTTAAAACACTTGCATTTCATTCTTGTAGGTTTACATATTTAGCTAACATAGTTGATTAGCAATCATACGACGGAGTTCATGACCGTTTTGTGATTGATTAATAAAGCATAGTTCACATTTGTGTACACACTCCCTTTGTCAAATCACTTAACAAAATTTACACATGTTTTAAACATTCCCTTCCAGGAATAAGCCGCCAAGGATTTTAAAACCTGTTGATGGTGGGCCCCACCTGGTGTTCTAGCCGGTTTATCAAAATAGAGCTCAGACTTCATGTACCAAAAGGTATATCGAGGAAACTTTATCCAAAACTAACCTGAAACCATCCATAGCTTGATTTTAGGGCACCTTCATTATCCAAACACTTTATTTCATTCACAATCAGTCTAAAATGCATAAGCCACTCAACACTAAATCTGACGCCTAGGATTGACATGTTTTTTGCTAGTTTTTGCTTGTGAGATTGTTGATTTCTTTATTTTCTTCTGTGTTTTGAGTTATGAGGATGATTCATCACTTTTTTTTCTCTTTCACACTCCATCATCATATCCGATGTATTCTGGTTTTTCTGAGTATTATAGGACATATTTCTACCATACACAACTTCTGTGTTGGCTTATTTTGACTTAATTCACTTCAAAATCTAAAAATTTCTTCATCTTCTCAAAAAAATCAGTAACCAACATCGGTCCAGAGACCATCATTGGTTCCTTGATCATACTATCACCGATTAACTGACCAATGTAGGTCTCTTTGTGTTTTTTATTATTCTCTCAAAAACAACATTCTCTTCTTACATACCAACTTTTTATGTTCTGAATCTTATCAATACACTTAATTTTGAGTCTTTTTCACCCTTAACAGGACCTAGTTATACCCATTTTTCACTTTTCTTCTCCATATTTTCAAACTTATTTATTTTCACAGTAATTGGCATTAGTTACCTTATAGATGGTATCGGTCTTTCTGACTAACCGGCACCAATTTACTGACCGGCATCGGTCACTATGTTTTTTAACTTAATCAGAAAAATTAACCTATTTCTACCCTCTAGACTCCACCAAACATTTGTTTCTAAGTTATGTCAATTCCACAGATCCTGGAATACCTATCTTCCAGCTTTGTTATGGTTTTGACTCACCAATAAGTGTGAGCTTTTTCCTTTCACACTATTCATGTACCGCTACCTGCTTCACCTTTGCCACCATCTATTTCTTCACCGATGGACCCCAACGATCCTATAACTATACCTACATGTGACAAGGAATTCATTAAATTCCTTAATCATAATATCATAGCCTTATAACATTACCTTGTCCACTCTTCTACCCGCGACTCATCAGGCCACTCCATGTTTGGTATGCCTACCTCCATACCCCCTACCATATCCGTAAATACTACTGTAGCATTTCCTACTCTTGTGTCAACACCACCTACTGCACCCTCAACATTCATCGCACCTTCAGTGTCTTTCACACCTTAAACATCTGTCACTCCCCTGACCCCGGTCAACACCTCGACATTTGTCATATCTTCATTTACGGATCCTAGTATAGGGATCCCCACATCATCAATACCTATTACTATGCAACCACCAGTTGTGTTAGCATCCTATACTCCCTTTCAAAATTTGGTCCTTTCTATACCCCAAACTCTTCCACCCATCACTACGAGGGTCTTCACACAAGTTCCTCCCACTTACACCCCGCATTAGTCACAACCTATAACATCCACCTCATATTCAAGGTTCATGCCCTCGTCATTTGTTCCTACATACATACCCACTTCTCATTTCCCATATTCAACACCACCAGACATAGGTATGTCATCTATAACCTATTCATCTCATACACCCCCTTATACTGTAGGGGGTGTCCCTCAACCCAATTCTACCATGGATCTTATCAAGATGATGATGGATAAGATGCAAACACTCAAGCCCTCTATTTTAGGATCTCATAATGTCCTCACTTAAGATGAAATCTATAGTGAGCCCATCCAACCATCCATACCTATACGCCCTTATCCCACACAATGGGAGTTACCCAAGTTCAAATGTTTCAATAACAAAGAAGATCAAAAATAACATTTACGATCATTCAAACATGTGTGTTATTTGATCACCCATGAAGATGTCTTGCTTCTTCAAGCATTCCCCATGTCGTTTTCAGGACCCACTCTAGATTGGTATAGTGCTTTAACTAGGCACTCCATATTTTTTTCAATCAGTTGGCACAAACCTTCCTCGATCATTTCTCATCAATATCTCTAAAAAGGTCTTTATGATGGACTTGTACTCTATTCACCAATATGAAGAAAAATCTATCACATATTTCATCGCACATTGGCGGGGCCTTATCAATCAACTCACCTTCCAGCTACCACAAGTAGAGCTTATAGATTCATTCATAAGGGCATGTACTAGACACATTTCTTCGAATCTCTAGGTTCAAATGTTTTGCAGATTTGATGAAGCCTTCACCATGGCCCAGAAAATGGAGAGTCGTGCCTTTGAAGAAGAGAAACTTAAGTTGCGTAACAAGAATGCTAACTTTAAATTAAACAACTCTTTTTCTAAACCACCCAACAACCATTCTAATAATCATTCCAAGGCCAAAGGATCCACCAACATGATTATTCTGAAATCCAATCCCTCTAATCCGTCTAATCAACCAAAACCACCTACCAACATGTCTTTTGTTCAAAATATCCAATACAAGTATGAACAGAGGGCTTACACTCCTATTAGAGAACCATATTCCTATGTGTTGAAAAATCTTTTGAAATATGGATCCATCACCCTTCCACCTATCAAACCAAACTAGCTTTTGATCCTTCTCATCCTACACCATCATGGTACAAAGAAAATGACTTATGTAAGTATCACCAAGTTAGGGGACATAGCGATGGAAATTGCAAAACTTTCAAATATATTGTCCAAGGAATGCTAGATAATGGTGATCTCGTCTTGGATAACCCTAATGCACCTACCAATGCCAATATGGGTGTGTTTAAGAAATTTTTTCCTAATCACACACCTTCATTTCACCAAAATTCAGAGACCTCTACTAGTGATACCAATGTGCATGAGGTTCATGCCATTTTCAACACATTACCTGTTCCTTCTAGCCATTTTCGTCCCATAGCATCTATCGAGGAAATCCTTACACGAATTCCTCTACCCATGGATGATCCTATCATATCTACGCCTCTACCCATAGAGGATCCTACTCACACTATTTATATACCTACCAAAAAGCCTATCTTGTTTGTTCCTCTACCCAAGGAGGAACCTATCTCACCCATTACTCTACCCAAGGAAGAGTTAACCCTATTCACCTATCTACCTAAAGAGGAGTCCACATCAATTGTTTTTCCTTCTCCTCGACCTATTGTCTATTTTTCCACCCCTTGTAAAATACACAAACTTAATTTGTCATGGACTTGAAATGGAAACCGTGGAAAATTTTAAGTATGCCGCAAAAGGAAATACGAGTCTCGAGATAAAGGGTGTGTTTTAAGAAAGCCATGGATAAGGAGATAAGGACACCAAAGAGAAAGAACCCATAATGTGAAGGAAGTTCCATGGAATGAGAAAAAGACTCTGTGAATGGATATTCAAAGCCACAATACTATGGATAGTGTTGTCAGCTAAGACAGCAGTGGAAAGCAGGCCGTGGATCTCATGGAAGCAAGTCACGTCATCAAAGCAAGCTGAAGAATGTTTTTGAAATCTGTAAGGACATAGGGTGTTGCAATGTAAAGGAATGATCCATAGATTTCAAATATTCATGCAATACCGAGTGGAGAAAGCTACATAATTAAGTAAAATGATGATTTCTCATGGAAGCCAGAAATTGATATGCCTTTGATTTAGTTGTCAAATATTTGCAAATCCAATAGGATTTTTCTACTCTTTATGAAATTAGATCCAATTTCATGAATCAAATCAAGGAAAATGGGCAGAATTCCAAGAAATTTCTCCAACACACAAGGGTATTATTCAGAGTGGTGCAACCACCACCATTTATTGCAATATGAGTGCTCATTTAAACAAGGCGTGTAACAGTGGATAAACAGAGTGGCACCCTACTCCCTAATGAAAATTAATGAAGGTGGTTGGGATTGATTGAAGGAATTCGAATTTCCCTCTAATTTCTTCTTTCTTTCTCTTCCACAATTTTTGATATATTGTAGAGCAATGCTCATTCTTAAGGTTGGATAATTTGGGAATGTAGAGGCATCAATCTATGTTGCACAAGTGTTCTAAGGGTTGCATGCATTTGACTCAAGTTCTAGAAATTTTTTACATCTTAATGCATCAAAGTTCTAGAAATATTTTGTAAAGGTGATTTGTATATGATCTCCAGGAAATAAAATTTTAGTTTTTTGGCTCGTCTCTACCTTAGTTGTCATTGTATTACACTCTTTTACCTCTCATTCTTTTACAGGGATGTTCTATGTGTTATTTCATAACTCTGTGTTTATTGTGCATCACAAAATTGGAACTTGGGACGTGATTTTAATTAGTGATCTTCAGCTCAACCCTCTTCATTATCATTTACCTCCATTTTTTCTCTTGTTGAAGTGTTCATCCCCTTAATTTCTAGTTCTATCACCTTTGTAGATTAGGATTTATGTTTTATGCATCTCCTTCTTACCCTGGTACCTTGGAATGTTAGAGTAGAGTTAGATAGTTACATTTCAATTCCTAGGAGTAGTTTAGCATTAGGAGTAACCAAAGGAAGACAGACTTCTCTGGAGGTCTGTCTTAGTTCAAGTCCCACAACTTGGAGATATTCCCATGTTGACTCAAATTTTAGGTTGTCTCTGATCTGAATGCAGGTGAAATTTTGAGCTCTAACACAACCCATAGAGGATCCACTCTTATCTCCTCTTCCTATAGGAAATTCTTCTCCTAGGGTCTTCTAAGATCCTTTCAACCTTCTTACATCACTTCTGCCTACTGAA
This sequence comes from Taxus chinensis, assembly GCA_019776745.2. Taxonomy (NCBI): domain Eukaryota; kingdom Viridiplantae; phylum Streptophyta; class Pinopsida; order Cupressales; family Taxaceae; genus Taxus; species Taxus chinensis. The sequence goes on along the minus strand of CM034152.1, from coordinate 480,265,635 downwards.
TCAGAGGAAAAAATCTTCCCTGTATCACAAGACTCATATTTCTCGATGGGTTTCACCACTGTTTCGTCATCTTCTAAACCAAAACCATTCTTGTGTTTTGTGGACCGACTATAGTATGTTGATTACGCCACACTTTGGGGGTGTCTTTGACTCCCAGTATCCACCCAAATGAAGATTTTTTTCCCAAATACCTCAACTATCTATCCTAAGGTGTTCAAGGAAACTAAAACCATAACACCAACACCAATCATATCAGCCTCTTCTTCTTCAGCCTCACCTTCACCCAAACCCCTATCCGCACCTAAATCTACCACTTCCTTAGGAGTCCTACCAATACCTATCCTACTGCATCCCACAGTGAAACTAGACTTATCTACTCAACCACCACCTTCCACAAAACCAATTCCCACACCTAAGAAGAAGACCCAACTTCCTAGGCCTCGCACCCCAGTATCTCCCATGCCTTCTCTTTCACCTTTGCCTCTACCTTCAGTTTTAGGTCCACACCCTTCCACCTTAGTTAAGATACCTCTTCACCAAGTAAAATCCAAGGCACGACAACCCGCACCCGCACCTTTACCTTCTCTTTTTCCCACACCTTTACCTTCATCACCTCTTCTACCTACACCTTCTCCATTACCTATAACCACATTATTTCCAATGTCACTGCTCTCACCTTGGCTTTTTAGGGTACCTCCACCTTCTACATCTCCTTCTACCTCGTGCACTCCTCCTACACATTTACCAAAAAAGGTGTAACCTAAACCAAAACCAAAATCTTCACTACCTACTAGAAAGGTAGTCCCACCTACACCACCTCCAGCAGTACCTCTCTCATGAAAATCACTCACACCTTCATGCAAGCCAACTCTGAATTCTCATTATGACCCATTATCAGGATCATATTCTAACATCCTCGCTAGGTTGTTAGAAACCTCCACTATATCAATGTCACCTATTAAGCCTTATGACCCGTTCAAATCCAAACCAACAAGGTTTGACGACACCCAAATATGTGCATGTCATCGCTCACTAGGGCATGTTGTAGAAGGTTATAAAGCCCTCAAAAACATTATCCTTCAACTCTGCACTTCGGATGGTCTCTTCAATGAATATGACATGTTGGAGGAGAATTTTATTCTTCACACATGACCACACGGCCTAGCCCTATACCTACTCAACAACCTTTACCTACATCTCCACAACCCTCTTTTCCTCCCTAAAACTTTGAAATAAATATGGTACGAGTAGCCACTCGATCACAAAAGGATAAAGGAAAATAGAAAAGTGGTAGCCCATCTAGTGTACCTTCACCCACCATTCCACCTGTACCTACCCCCAAGGTAACCATCCATGGTCCAGCTTATCCTATTTCTAACGGAGTCGCACATCACTCTATCATTAAACAACTTCAGCAATATCCTCTAAATATTTCCTTATACGATCTAATTCAAACCTTCGAGTCTCATTATCAGGCCCTCATTAAGATCCTGCAATCTATTGAGGTTCCACCAAATGATCCTACACCTACGGCCGCCATCTTCACTGCTCATCATGTGGTCACTCTCACCACTTCACCCCAAACTTTGACCCCTATTACCTCTCCTAAGGTTTTTGTCATCACTTTCGATGATTCAGATATTTCCCCTCTACAATCAAATGATCTTGATCATGCCCTCTTCATCTCCACCTACATAAATGATACTCGTCTTCTATGTGTTATAATTGATGGAGGTGTTAGCATTAATATCATTTCTTCCCATGCATATGACCAATTATGCATACCCTCCCTCTGCATGCATAAAAACCTTGTTATGTTGCATTCCTTCAATGATGTCATGACTTCTACCCTTCGCACCGTCATCCTTCACATCTACATGGATCCCCACACCAATCCTGAATTATTCTATGCACTTGGGGGGAATTTCAATATAACATGCTTTTTAACTGATCCTGGATTTGCATTATGGGGTATGTCACTTCAACCCTTCATTGTTACCTAAAGTTTGAATATGAAGCACACCCCTACACCATTAAGGTGGGTCCTTCACCTTTTAAAACTTGCAACATGCGCTACCACGCAAATGATGTCCTTGTTCTAGTCACAAAATCTACCACCTCTGTCACTTCATCTTTTTCTACTACCTCATCTACACTTTTATCGCACCTTCCACATGTCCAACCCATCTATCCCTACTGTTATCGTAGCTTCCATAGCTAATACACCTATCAACCCACCTATTTCACTGGTAACTGATTCCTCATCTTCTCCAACTTCAAGTAGCTCATCCATCCCCACTACCCAAGTACTAACCTCTAACCCCTTGGTAGGTTTTTTTCAAAACCTTTCCCTAAGAGAGTACCTCCTATACAACATAGACACTTTCCTTACTCCTCAGGAGTACATAAGCCTACACCAACACCCATGTTACGATTTTCATGTAGGAGAGGTATTTCCATATGGTCCTCCCCACCTTGTACCAACCTAATATATGGGGGACTCGATACTTCTTCATATTCTCCTAAACCACCTACCCAAAACCCATTCTTTCTCATCTAACTTCTAATACCTCACTAACTGCCACTTCTCCCACACTTTTCTTCATTAATGTGCCTGGAAAGGGATTTGGCTTTAGTCTTTATGAGCAAGGTCATCACACAGTCATACCTTGCACCACCAGAAACACAAAGATATCATTATGGTCTTGGATTTTTCACAACATCTATCCCTAAGAAGGCTCACATTGACCCTCATAGAGGAAGATAAACCTTCCCCACCTAACCCATCTACCACACCGCCTTCACCCACAGAGTCCATGGATCAAGAATCCATCCCTCCTAAATTTTTTTTTCATGAACATTGTTTCTTTGGGACCTATAACCTATCATCGTGATGGTGAGGTGATCCCTCTTCACATTCCTCTTCTTTATCCCAACGTGATTGTATGATGACACACCTTCTATCAATGTCATTCAATGTCAGGATGATGACTTTATTCTCACCTATTTAGGTGCATATGATTATTACATTCACTAGATCATTACCTTCTGAGACACAAACCATGCTGAATGAATCAACCATAGAGATCAACATTCACACTTAGGACAACCCTTGAATTCTAAAGATAGGCTCAATATTTAGATTCTATTAACAAGAAGCCTTCACTTCTTTCCTTCGATGATCATAACAACAATTTTTCTTGGTCTTATGCCGATATGCTCAGTATTGACCCTAATATCATGGTCCATAATATCGTGACTATCCCTGATGCAATCCTGTGTGAAACAGAAGATGTGAAAAATGCATCCATGCATTTCCCTTCTTGTGAAAGAATATCTCCAATGCCTTCTTTATGTTTCCTTCATTCTACCCATTGACTATCCACAATGGATTTCTAACATTGTTCCTATCACCAAAGCTGATAGGGGGACTCTGTATCTACATGGAATTCCATGGCCTTAACCTTACTTTCCCTAAGAATTAATTTCCTCTTCCTAGGATCGACCAACTCGTTGATCTTACAGCTGACCATGAGATGGTATCTCTTATGGATGGATTCTCAGGTTATAATCAAATATTACTTACTCCAGAAGATTAACACAAAACCACCTTCATCACGCCTTGGGGTACATTTTGTTATTGGGTCATGCCCTTTGGCTTGAAAACCATCATACCACCTATCAATGTGTTATGACCTATATCTTCCATGATATCATGCATGACATATTGGAAATATTATGTCGATGACCTTCTCGGTAAGTCCAAAAGTCGTGCTGAACACCTCACAGTTCTTAAAGTCATTTTGATCACCTCATCCAATACTGTGTTCACCTTCAACCAAATGAAGTGCATCTTTTCCATTCTCTCTGGAAAAATCCTTGGCTTCATCATCTCTTTGTGGGGCATCAAATTCAATCCCGTAAAAATCAAGGCTATTCTCAAGATTCCTCCACCTACTAACCTTTGACAACTTTGTAGTTTGTTAAGGAAAATTGAAATCCATTCGATGCTTTATTTCCCAACTTTCTGACCGATGTCACCCTTTTCATCATCTCCTTAAAAAGGATGTCTCCTTCAATTGGAATGATGAGTACCACAAATCCTTTGAAGTGTTGAAGAAATACCTTCTTCAACCACCTGTGCTCATCCCACCTAAAGATGAAAAACATTTTTACCTCTACATTTCTGCCACTGACCATTCCTTGGGTGTCATGCTTGCTCATCGTGATGAGCAACATAGGGAGAAAGTGGTTTATTACACAAATCTTATACTCTTTTAGACTATGAGACTAGGTATACTCACACTGAAAAAGATTTTCCTAGCCTTGGTCTTCATGGCACCAAACCTTTACCACTACCTACTTAACCAGAAAACCTTCGTTGTCACCAACACTAACCCTATGCATTACATGTATGCTAAACCTTACTAACACCAATGCACCTGCACATTGGCTCATGATCCTTACAAACCTAGACTTGGAATTCATTCATCAAAAGTCTGTCAAGGGAAAAACCATTGTAGATCAGCTTGTAGACACATCCTCTTCTTGGAAATCAATCTTCTAACTTTGATTTTCCTGATGAATCTATTGTTACCCTCTCCCTGGATGATATTGTCTACCAGATGATGTTATTCATTGACAAATCCAAATGTCAACATGGGGGCAGGTGTAGGGGTCATCCTAATTCCTCTTGATGGCGAACCTATGCCTTTATCCTTCAAACTCAGACTTCGAATACACTAATAACATGGATGAGTATGAAGCACTTGTGTTAGGTCTTGAAACTTCCATTGCCCTAGATGTTAAATCCATTAATATCTTTGGTGACTCTCAACTTGTTGTGAACCAAGTCAATGGTTTGTACCAGTTTCATAATGAGGAACTTCAAAAGTATAAACATCATGTCAACATAATTTTGACCACATTTGATCACTTCCTCATTCAAACCACTCCCTGATCCACAAATAAATTTGTGGATACCATGGCTTGTCTTTCTTCTCAAATACATACTTCACCTTTGGACTCCAAAATATTTATCATAGTCACCCTCTTATATTATCCATTGTGTAAATTTTGTGGGAAGAATAAAAAATGACCCACGCGACATTTGGTATAATTAGTTTAATGACTACCTCTCCCTTTCAATTCTGCCTCCAGATCTCACTCGCAATGGATGACGAGCCTTCCTTAAAAGTGTCTCTCATTATGTCATCATGGGAGGTATTCTCTATAAACACAGTTTTGATGGTATGCTCCTGTGATGTCTCACTAGTTCCGAAATCCCATACACCATCCAAGAAATTCACAATGGGATTTGCGGGGGACATTTCAGTGGCCTCATTTTCGTAAAACGTATCCTTTTCCTTGGCTATTACTAACCAACCCTTTAAAAAGAATGTTATGACTATGTTAAACATTGTGGGAAGTGTCAGGAACATGCTAACCTTCATCATATTCATAGTCATGCCTTATAAGTCGTTCAAGAATTTTGGCCCTTCTCTCAATGGGGTTTGGATCTCGTTGGAGAGATTAACCCTCATTCCTCATAACGTCATAACTGGATCATCACAGTGATTGAATATTATACTAAATGGGTGGAAACCATCCCTTCTCATTTCTACCAAATCTAGAGAAAATATGTGAATTTATCAACCACCATATCATTTATCACTTTGGTATTCCTCATCACCTCATCACTAAAAATGGAAAAAAAATTGAAAAACAAGACCCTATGACAAATTGTGTGACAAATTCGGTATTCGACTCAGTTTATCTTCACCTTATTACCCTCAAACAAATGATCACGTCAAATCTACTAACAAAATACTCAACAAAATTCTTATGAAAGTGGTTGACAAAAATTGGTGAGGATTTGCACATACACATTACTTTCGCCTTATGGGCTTATTGTACTAGTATCTGTACCTCTACCATGTTGCCATACCTTTCTCATTTGGTCTATGGTATAAGAGTCGTCTTAGCTCTTGACAGTCCAATTTTCATCTCATTTATATATCACTTAAGGATATGCTCTCTAACAAAAATTTTTTCACCAATAATTTTTGAGCACAACTTTAGTTATTGGATGAACACCATCTAAATTCTGTACACCACCTTCAAATCTACCAAAAATCCATCAAGCATGCCTATGAAAAAAACATTCAAGAATGAGCATTCAAGATCGATGATCTTTTCCTGAAGGAAAATCAACATTTAGCCAAAGCCAAGAAAAGTAAATGAGGAAAGTTTTCTCCTAATTGCCTTGGAGCTTATATCATCACCCACACATATGGATAACGAAGCTTATCAGTTTACCTTCTCTTAAGGATAAAATTGAACCTGGGCCCCGTAATTCCTTGCATATTTGATCATTATACTATTGAATAAAGTACTACATCACTTTATGTTTCTTATATGTTTATCCCTTGAGAAAACTTCTCCTTCCACCTACCTCTTTTAAGGACCAACGGACTTAAACAAAATTATGTGGTAGTACATCACCATTCATCCTTGTCTTCAATATGAGTACCATGGCTCTGACTCATGGCATGATTCTCTTGGATAATTTTCTTCCATTTTAGGATGGAATCCCATGGTTATTTGTCACTTAAAACACCTTTTTCAATAGCTAACATTTTCGTGTTATCATTTTTCCTTCATAAAAGATGCCTATACTTCTTTATAGTACTTGTCCATGACTTCAAGTACAAAAATAAAAGTAAAAAATATATGGGATAGCAAAAAATTTAGTCCTTGAGTCAGAATTATTACAAATAGATGATTCCTTTAAAAGGACATCTCTCTCTCTCTCTCTCTCTCTCTCTCTCGTGTTGTTATAAGTAGACTACTCTCTCGAAGGACAACTACAGAAATGCTAGTAACATGTTGTACTTAGTCTATCCAAAACAAGACTAATATATCATCTCTTAAATAAAATATTCTTAGATCTTACATCGATCAGCTTCATGAATACCTCGAAGGGTACTATATTATTCATCCCCATAAATAGACTTCCCACATCGATCAATCTACGCATGCACAAAAAGAAGCAAAAATAAAAACAAAAACAAAAATAAAAAACTTTTTGTCATGGACTTGCATATTCTATGGTTTTAGGTGTCTTGCAGAAGGGAGCATGTTGTCCCATAACAAGGTTACGCTTCACAAAATCTTCCACATTACCTTCTATTTATTATCTCCTATCCACTCAAGGGACGTGGCAATCATGTGACACTTTGTGATCATGAAAATTATTTCACCCTTAGACCTATTGAGCATGTAATTCTTCTAAGGGTTTTATGTTCATAATCCTCTCTTTGGTGTGACCATTATGGTCCTTTCCAACTATGGATCATTTCACTTATTTTAAATTCACCTCTGCGTACTTATTGATTCTTTAGTAGGACATGATCTTCGACGTCTAATATCTTGGCATTCTTCTTTCTCACCTATAGACCTATATCAATCATCTACCACCATCATACCTTTGGGCATTCAATAAAATATCTTCTACCTTACTTTCATCTACCTTACCCAACCCACATATCTAACAATGATCTACCTTACCCGATATACTCAACCACAACCTACCTCACCCAACCTATCTTTCCTAATCCTACCCAACTTACCTTACCCAATCTACCTTACCCTCATCTACCTTACCGCGATCTACCTCACCTAAAATCACCAAAGTACCTACAACCATCTTATTCTTCCTTATTTTAAGGGAGAACTACATCATCCTGAGGCCCCTTTTACAAGGGCTATGTAGGCAGCACTTCAAGGGCATGGGATCTTCGAAGGTTAGCTCGACCACTATTTTCCACCATCTCTCCCCCATAAACAAAAAAATAGTTAGTTAGTTTCCATAAATACAATAACTTAGAAATTTACCCAAAACAAACCATACATCACCCATACACATCATCATTTAATTTCGAAAATGCCAATAAATTGGAAATTAAATTGAAACACGCACAACCAAACCATGCCTACATATAAATTCCATAACATCAATACATTGGAAATCCAAATAAAACTCAACCATGTCTAGATAGCCAGTTTCCATAACATCAGTACATTGCAAATTAAACCATTCAATCAAATCATACAGTACCAGAACATGACTATTATCTAGTTTCCATAACATCAATAACTTGGAAATTAAACCAAACCATGCCTATCATCTAGTTTCCATAACATCAATACATTGGAAATTAAACCATTCAATAAACTCATACAACCAAAACCAACCAATTCCTACCATCTAGTTTCCATGACATTAATATAATGGAAATAAAATCACATCATATAACCATACCCAAACCAAGCCTACACATCTACTTTCCATTATAACAATACAATGGATATAAATCAACATACAATAGATATAAATGCCATCATCTATATACTAAAAAGTCTGTATGTCAATATAATGTATATACAGACATCAATAAGTCTCTCAAAAACTCTCATGTACATCTCACCTCTTTGGCACACAGGATGGTATATATAAGTCAAAAATAAAAAATAAACAAAATCTCCATGATCTCCTCATCCCTGGGAGGGCCCGTGCCTCTGCTAATGTCTCTTGTCTCCTCTCCTGGACTTTGTCTCCGTGAACTGGTCACCTCCCGATGGCCCTACCCATGTGACTAATGGCTCCGTGAACTATTGGCACTGCGGGTCTGTGAACTGGACCTCTCACTGGCTTCCTATTGGGCTTTATAGGTGACATAGATGACAAAAGGGATACCACTCTCTGTAATTTGATCCTCATAGTATCTGGCCTCTACCACACTCTCCCTGTATCTATCCATAGATATCACCTATAGAGGAGCCATCTCTTTCATCCTTGTTTATGGACCCTGTCCTAGTAATAGTGGCCCCTATCCCTATAACTATGCTCCATCATGTGTCCTTGGAGGGGAAGGATGGGAAACCACTTGTCCCCCACTGATAACCTATACTTGTGCCACTGCCAACTACATTTGTAAAGTGGCCACCTATGCCTTTAACACAACAACCTGGGACTGTAATGCTATAACCTTCCCCCCATCTCCAGTGTCCCTGTTCCACATTTAACTGTCCTTGTCAGGTAATCACCTATGCCTGTCCCACTGCTAGATGCCACTGTAATGCCATGACTTGGCCCTTTAATGTAGTCATCTATCCCTATAATATGTCCCTCTCAATAGTAATAGTAGCTAAATCAGGTTGTCCTGCCCTAAGAGGTGCTGCTTGTAGCTGAGCTATCCTCCACTACCTATATCCATCTGTATAGCCTGCATCATCTATCCTCTTATCTTCCACCTTCTCCTTTACCCCTGCTAGATATGTCAGATGTGGTAGAGATAATGGTCTCTCCATGTCGTCCCTGCAGTACTATGGGAAGGGCAGAGGCACATCCTACTGTAGCCCGAACTGACATCTGACCTGATCAACTAGTAACATCTCATGCTTTCCGGATCTACATCCTTACATCCATCACACCAGATGTAAACTTGCTAACTCCTCCTCCATACCTCCAAATGAAGGGTAACCAAGATATGACCTCCATAAGAAATCAACCGCTGATAGGCCATCTAGTAAATGCCTGTAATATGTCAAATCCTGTGATGCCATATCCACCCTCACATGTGCCTCTATCTGTAGCCATCATCTGAAGCCTACTCTATAAACCCCTCTATACCAATCTTTTCATCGAAGGCCTTATGGACACAAACATAGTATATGCTCATAGGACCAACAGTGAAGAAGATAGGTACAACACAAACCAAACCGGTTAATCTTCCTATATGCCCACAAATCCCTGTATAAATGCAAAAGGAAAGTTGGCACCCATGCAAAACAGACCCTATCCTTAATCATATCCTCTAATACTCCCATTAGTGCCCATGGAAACATCCCACTCTCTAATTCTGGGAGCATATAACAACCAATACCCACCATCATTAGCATTGCTAATCTAGTTTCTTTTGGATGTGTGACATATATGTTATTGTAGCTAATACTTGCACTATGATAAGACAAATCTCTCATGGCCTCTTAAAAAATTGTAACCACATGATTGAATGAATCATCCAAATAGATCTGATACAATGGATCCCCAACAATAGGTAGCCTCAGGATCCTATAGACATCCTCCAAGGTGATAGTCATCTCCCCGGTAGGTAGGTGAAATGTGTTGGTTGCCGAGTCCCATCTATTGATGAGGGTGACCATCATAATATGATCTCAAACTATCCTCCTATACTACTTAATAGAGCCCAACCCAACATCCCTCATGTGATCCCAATCACCCATTGTGACGTTAGGTCTCATCTGCACTAATAGGGGTGACATTCTATCTCTCATCTTTATTTGATGTCATGCTTGCATCATCAACATTCATGCCAGTTAATCATTTACACTTTTTTACTTGGATCTACATTTTAGTTTGCCTTACCATTTTTACCCTATAACCTATCTTCCTTACCCTATTTTCCTTTCCTTCTATCTTCTTTCCCACCTCTATGTGTAGACACCAAATTTGTGTTTTACGACCCCCTGTGACCCGCATCTCATTTCACAACCTAACCCCATCACCTAAACCTTACACAATTATTTATTAATTACTTTATAATTAATAAATCCACGTCGCCTTACCTGCCACCTCATTTTGCCACCTCATCATGACCTAGCCCTAACCCTAAACTAACCTAATTAAGACCTAAAACTTGGTTTACATCCACACCCATGACTAATGCCTCCTTACTCGCACCCAAAACCGACCTTGTAGCTACTTGACCAAGCCCGCAACTAATCCCTCGGGAGAAAAGTAGGGAAAGTTGGCTATTTTACTAAAAATAGCCCACTTTTTCCTAACCGATACCGGTTCCTACTCGACCGCCGTCGGTTACGTAACCGCCATCGGTTCCCTGTAAATGACCTTCCCTAATCAGAAACAAAGGTCGAAGGATTTTTGGATCAATCAGGATCATCAGAAGTGATCAAGAGAATCCAGATCTTTACTTGGCTGAGCAGAGACAAGTGAAGAAACAAGAAGAGTTTGCAGCAAAAGGAGATCAAGCCCAAGACTGCCACTCAGAGCCCTGTGACACTCATCTGATCATTGGGAGGGAGACATCTCATCTTCTGGGTATCAGGCCATACTACTTGAGTTCTGCCTTTGTCATCACAGTTCTTGGACCTGCATCCTCGTCAATAACCAGTAAGTTGCATCTTGTGTGTTCTCATTTTAATATTTCTTAGACTTTTTAATCACAGCCGTCATAAATCTATTCCTAGATCTACTACCCAGCAACACATTTTACCTAACTATCATCCACTTACCTCTCATCACCCCATTACCTAATCCCGTTCATATACCAGCCTTACAAACAACACAACCACCTTACAACCCCCTTTACAAACATAGCCCCTACCGATATCGGTTAGCAGAAACCGGTATCGGTTATCCTGACTACAACCAAAAACCAGCCTTTTCCCCTACTTGTTTCAACGAGGTAATTAAACTGTTATTTTACAATCTTCTGTGTTAATTCATATTAGCAGGGGAACTGACCACCTTCGAAAGGAAGTTTTATATTTCCTGGGCCCAAGGCAGTTCCCTCATTTATTGTCTAATCAAAATCTTGTGGTCTTGTGTTCTTATTTGCAGGTAGTCCTTCCAAGACAAAAAGGGGTTCTTCGCAATCGACCTGATCTCTCTCTACGGTACGCGCACACCATCTCGACATTCAACAGGTATTCCTCCTAGCCCTAACCCTTATCTGTTTCTAAAAGGAATGAAAGGATAGAAGCAACTCTATTCCCAAAAGCTGAAACATTCCGAGCGAAACATTTTGGCACGCCCGGTGGGACCCATTTGGGTTTCTTTCTTTCTTGCTTGCTTTCATATAGGGAGCATACTTGCTGTTTTCTTCTTTACAAGATATTCACAAGGTATTTTGTTATTTTGGTAAAAGAACTTGCTTTGCTTTTACATCTTGCATTAGTGAAAGTCGTCTCTTTTGTTTCATCGAATATCATTTTTGATTTGGGTTTAAAACATGTGCATCACATTCCTGATTGTTGTTTTCAATTCTAGTGAACATAGATTAAGTAACAGGTCGTACACGTGGGGGTGATATCCACGGTATTGACAAGATATTGATCTTACTTCACTACACAACACATACCGAATCACTTCACAATTAACTCAACAGCTCAAACATCCCCCCTTTTCCGCGGTATTCCTCCACCCGATTGAGGTAACCTTATAAGCCAAAACAAACTTGACATTTCCCCTAAGTCTTTTGTTCAGGATTGACATCATTCCGCGTCTAAAGGCATAAGCCCACAATAATTAAAATTAACCCTAGGGTTAGTCTCTGGATTTGCGTGTGCATCTTGCTTGTTTTCAGTTCTGTTTTCTCTGTTATACACTGTCTTCTGTGATTACCTTAGAACAATTTGATAAATGCACTGAGCGTTGTTAACAATCAAATCAGCAGCTTCTTATGTTTTCTTATACCAGTCTTATTACACCGACATCGGTTAACTGACCGACGTCGGATATAGTCTAACCGACATCGGTTAGCAGACCGATATTGGTTACTGTCTTTTATAGTTCCTAACAAACCAGTAACTTACCAATTTCACCATTCTGAGTCTGTTTCTGTTCTTGATAGATTGAAACCCTATTGTGTACTCCTGTCCATGGTTGTTATCACCCAAAAGCAAGCCGCCGCCATGGTTTCACATGCTTGCTCTGTGCCTTTGCCTGAATCACCCCCTTCACATTCTATAGGGAACCCTACGGACACCAGTGAGATCCCCAAAATTCCTGTAGGAGATAAGGAATTTGCCAAATTTCTGGATGCTAACCCTAGCGTTGTACAATACTATTTGTCTCATGCCCCTGACCATACGCCTGATGGTCAAATCCTTGTTGGCATGCCCATTAGTATAGCTGCTCATTTAGCTCCCACTCCGCCTGATAACACCGCATTGCTCCCTGCATCTCTAGCCCCGTCTCCCAATCCGACGGCTTCAGAGGTTCATACGACACAGATTGGCTTTCCTTTGGTTAATCTTGGACCCCACATATCATTACCACCGACTGCTCCTACCTCATCTCTCTTGCAGACTGCTCCGTTCATGACTTGCTCTCTGCCACCTATCCACACAAGCTTTCCTTCTCAAGCTCCGCCTACCTTTTCATTCCCATACACGTATCCAGTGACCTCAACATCTTATATGGGACATCCCTATTCGGTCACCTCGACATATTCATCCTCCACACCTTATCAACACTTAACCCCACCATTGTCTAGCGGTGGCCCTTAGCCCAATTTGCCTCCGTTTACCACAACCGCACCATCATCTCATCCAACCATGGATTTAATTAAACAAATGATGGACAAAATGCAAAATCTGGAGGCTTCTGTTTCAGGAAGTCGTAGCGCCTTGACATATGAGTAAGTCTGTTAGGAGCCTATTCACCCTTCTGTCCCCCTTCATTCATATCCTCCTCAATGGGAATTGCTGAAATTTACTCGTTTTAACAGTAAGGAGGACCCTCAACAACACTTGCGATCATTTAGACATGCCTGCTATCTGATTGCTCACGACGACGCTTTACTACTCCGCACCTTTCCCATGTCCTTATCAGGACCCGCCTTGGAGTGGTACAGTGCTTTAACCCAGCACTCAATCTTCTCTTTTAACCAGCTAGCCCAATCTTTCTTGGATCATTTCTCCATTAACATTGCCAAGAAAGTATCTATCACCGAACTTTATGCCATCCGACAATTCGAAGACGAATCTATCGCAGATTTCGTTGGACGATGGCGCGGCCTTATCAACCAACTTACATATGCCTTGCCTCAGGCTGAACTTATCAAACTTTTTACGTGGGCATGTGCTAAGCACATTTCTCCTACTCTTCAAATTCAAACTTTCCGCACATTTGACGAGGCCTTTACCATGGCTCGGAAGCTAGAAATTCGAGCCTTAGAAGAAGAGAAATTGTGGTTGCGCAACAAAAACCCCAATTTCTGAACTCCAGATTCTACCAACAAACCAAACACCACCACTCCTCATGCATCCACTTCTTCTAAATCAAAAGGAGCTGTCCACGCGGTGATGGTCAAATCTCAAGCACCGTCTAATACTCCACTAAAAACCACCTATAAGTATAAAGCTGAGCCCATCAATTACACTCCCTTGGGAGAAACTTATGGTGTCATCTTGGAAAAATTGCTCAAAGCCGGAGCTATCACCTTGCCTCCTGTTAAACCTCACTCCGGGTTTGACTCCACTCGCGCTATACCTTCCTGGTACAAAGAAAATGACTTCTGTAACTTTCACCGCGTGAAAGGACATAGTCATGAAAACTGCAAGATGTTGAAAAACATAGTGCAGGAAATGGTTGACGCAGGGGATATAACCCTCGATAATCCTAATGCCCCTGCCAACTGAAATTTGAAAATCTTCAACAAACCATTCCCGAATCACTCTTCTAACAGTAACGTAAACCAGGATATCTTAGCCGAGGAGAGTGTTCATGAGATCCATGCAGTCTTTGACTCCCAGCCAAAAGCCTCTATCGAGAAAATTTTGAATCAAGCCTCTTCACTGACACAGGGGCCCGAACCTCCTTCACCACCATCAAGCCAAAGCGAAATCATTCCTTTACCCATAAAGGAGTTAACTGCCCAGAGTTCTCTTCTCATAGATGAGTCTTCTTACACCACATCCCTACAAGACTGCGAGCGGATGTTATCTAACCTATCTATTTCCCAAACGTCCTCTTCTACCGCTCTTGCTGCACAAGAGGAAGGCTCGCCACTCCTTTTGACATCCTTAGATGAGAAACCCCTTGCACCGACATCACCAAATTCTTTAACCATGACGGATCCTCTTAAACATGCCCTCCTACCTATTAGTTCTTCATCACCTAAATCTTTTCAGCGACCGGTTGACCTCTTAACACCTATTGATACAGTGCCTCATCTACCCCCTGTATCACACCCACAGTGGACCGGAATCACAACCCACCTTTCTTCCATACAAAAATTCCCATTCACACGTGAAGACTGTCATTCTCCAGAAGATAGACAGAGTCCTATGGGAACGTTTGGGTACCCCCTATTCTACTCAAATGCAGATGACCGATCATGACGCCTCTACCATATACCCGAAGTGTTTACAGAAACTCAAAATGCCTATGTCCTCATCATCACCCCCCACATCTCTACCAAGTATCTCATCCACCTCTGTCAGCTTAACCAAATCTTCCCCTACACTTGGGACCTCACCAATACCCAGTCTAACACACCCACCTAAGCGACTAGATTTATCCAAAAATAAAGCCGCCCCTCCACTTAGGAGACAAACTCAATCCATGCCTCTATCACAATCAAAACCATCATCGTCACACCTACCTTCCATATTGGGACCTCATCCCTCCACCTTGCATCAATATATCATACCTCCTGCGTTTTCTTTAAAACGACCTACACCTTCTGCACCCATACAGAGATCTAAGGGTATATCAACATTGTCACCCCACGTATCCTGTTCACCCATCAACCCTAAACAAACTCCATCATCAAAGGATTTATTTTCTGTCACTCCCCTTTCTCCGTGGTTGTTTCCCGCTACCACATCATCTGTAGCCTCATCATCTAACCAATTAAACGTAGCTCCTGCGCCAAAGAAACCACGTTTAGTGAAAACCACGTGTCAACACCCCTTGGCTAAACCACCACCCGTACGAACCAACTATGCCAAAACATTACCGAAATCTGCTCAATCAATACCCTCATCCTCCTCTTATTTTGACCCACTCAAAGGATCTTACGCCAAAATCCTTGCTATGTTGGTGGAGAATGCGACCATTTCCCTACCCCCACTTAGACCTTATGACCCATCTAAACCTCGACCTATAGGTTATGATGAGTCTAAAATCTGCGCTTACCACCGCACACTAGGACATGATGTGGAGGGATGCAAAGCTATCAAAACCATCCTTCGTCAGTCACCTCTCTCAGATAGAAAGGTTAAGAAAGACAACTTACGAAGGGAGAGACCTTTAGCTTCAATTCCCTCTCCTATACCACCTATCCCCGCCTCACCAGTATCTATCATTATTACAACCCCACCTCTCGAAGACCATGATTTATCCCGACCATCTTCCTCATCTCATGTCCACGAAATTAATATGATTAGTGTTGCTACTCGAGCGCAGAAGAACAACGAGAAAGTGAAAGAAAGCACACCTGCGTCCTCTCTTTCTCCGTCCACCATCCCGATTGCACCACCACCCAAAGTGGTTATTCGTGGACCCGCTTACCCCGTCTCTAATGGAGTTGCCCACCGAGCCATGATCAAACAACTTCACCAATCACCTGTAAAAATGACACTATATGATCTCATTCAGACTTCTGAATCTCATCGACAAGCTCTCGTTGAAATTCTTCAAGGGATCGAGGTCTTACCTAATGAAACCCTGCCTGTTACCTCCATTCTAACACCCAATCACGTTGCTTCCCTCACTAAACAACCTACCACCCCAACCACTTCTGTTTCTGAACAACAAGCTGCTGCTGTCAGTTTCTCCGAAGACGAAATTGTTGACTTTGGTACAGAAGATCCTGATCCTGCTCTTTTCATCTCAGCTTACGTCCGGGACATCCGGGTATGTCGTGTGATGATCGACGGGGGCGCTAGTCTAAACATCATTTCTTCAAAATCCTTCCAACAAATGAATATCCCTTCTAGCTACATGTGTGCCAACCCCATCATGTTGCGGTCATTCAATGATGCTATTACCTCTACCTTAGGCACCGTGATCCTTAACATTCGTGTAGGACCACGTACTTTACCTGAGCTCTTCTATGTCCTTGAGGGAGAATTCCAATATAACATGTTATTAGGCCGCCCCTGGATCCGGGCTATGGGATGCGTTCCCTCCACCTTACATAGATGTATAAAATTTGAGTACGAGGGGAAGTCCTACACCGTAAAAGCTGATCCTCCCCCCTTCAAAACCTGCAATATGTTATATCGCCCTAATGATGTGCTTGTACCAATCAAGACACCCATTCATCCAACCCAACCATCCACATCAACCGCACCTACGCCTTCAACCAATGAAACCACCGTTGCAAATACCACTTCCCTCCCCGCGGACGACATCCCAACCTCAGATCCCTTAGTGGATGTTTTTCAACGCCTTACGCTGGGGGAGTATCGCCTATATAACATTAGTTCTTTCCCTACCCCACAGGAGTACGGACAAGTACATGCACATCCTACCTATGACCATCGTGTGGGGGAAGTAATCCCCTACGGACCACCTCATTGCCGCACCAACCTAACATATGGGGGTGTTGACGCATCTTCCGTTACCCCTGAACCTCCTCTTGGTGTGGTTCCTTTCCAATCCGATTTTCAATACTTGACAAATCGTCGTTTCGCCCTCACCTTCTTGACTCGCTGTGCTTGGAAAGGCTTTGGTTTTGGTCTTTATGAACAAGGCCGACATACAATCATTCCCGTAACTACACACAAGCACAATGATCGTAGTGGTCTCGGATTTCCGGGAACACTTACACCAAAGGAACCTCGTGTCAGTTGCCTTCTGGAAGAGGACGATGTCACCCCTACCGAACCATCATCACCCATTTTACCTTCGTCACCCACAGAGTCGATAGATCCTGAATCTATCCCTCCTAACTTTTTTTTTTCATAAATGCTATCTTTCTAGGTCCTCTCACTTATCAACGCGATAATGAGGACCCCTCTTCTATTCCCCTTCTATATCCAGACATGATTGAAGAGGACTCACCTTCAATTAACGTTGTTGAGTGCCAGGATGATGACTCCATCCTCACTTACCTTGGTGCGGATGACTCTTATATTCAACGCGCCTTACCATCTGAAACTCAAACCATGCTGAACGAGTCTACTATAGAAATCAACATCCACACAGCAGAAGGATCCTCACATTGTGAAGATCGGACAATCCCTTAATGCATCAGAACAAGTCGCCTTTACTACCTTTCTCCGTGCTCGCAACCAAGCTTTCGCTTGGTCCTACGCTGACATGCCAGGAATTGATCCTGACATTGCTGTCCATAACATTACCCTGAAACCCGATTCCAAACCAATTAAACAGAAACTGAGAAAAATGCATCCACGCATTGCCCTCTTGGTCAAAGAAGAGCTTCAACGACTCCTTTCTGTTTCCTTCATCCTGCCTATTGACTATCCTCAATGGATTTCTAACATCGTACCTGTCACTAAAGTGACGGGGGGACTTCAGATATGCACGGATTTCTGGGATCTTAACCTCGCTTGCCCTAAAGATGACTTCCCCCTACCTAGTATTGACCAACTTGTTGATCTCACTGCAGGCCATGAGATGCTCTCTCTCATGGATGGCTTTTCAGGATATAACCAAATTTTGGTTGCCCCTGCCGATCAACATAAAACTGCCTTCATAACTCCTTGGGGAACCTTCTGTTATCGTGTAATGCCATTTGGCCTTAAGAATGCTGGTGCAACCTATCAGCGGGCTATGACCTACATTTTTCATGACATTATGCACACTATCCTTGAAGATTACGTCGATGATCTTCTAGGCAAATCTAAACATCGTAGTGAACATCTCGATGTTTTAACCATTATTTTTGATCACCTGTTATAATATTATGTCCGTCTTCAACCAAAGAAATGTGTCTTTGGTGTCCTTTCGGGAAAACTTCTTGGTTTTATCGTCTCTTTGCGTGGCATTGAGGTCGACCCATCTAAAGTCAAAGCTATCCTAGAAATGCCCCCACCTACTAATCTCAAACAATTGCGTAGTTTACAAGGTAAGCTACAATCTATCCGACGTTTCATCTCCCAACTCTCGGATCGATGTCAACCTTTCCATCACCTTCTTAAAAAGGACATTGCCTTTCACTGGAGCGAAGAATGTCATCAAGCCTTTGCGGCTCTAAAAACTTATCTCTTGCAGCCACCCGTGCTTATCCCACCTCAGGACGATTGCCCTTTCTACCTTTACCTTTCCGCCACTGACCACACTGTAGGGGCCATGCTTGCACATCATGACTCCGAGAACCGCGAACAAGCCGTTTATTATATAAGTCGTACTTTGGTAGATTATGAGACTAGGTATACACATGTAGAAAAGTTGTGCCTAGCCCTATCATTCGTGGCCACCAAACTCCGACACTACCTTCTGAATCACAAAACTTTTGTCATCACCAACACGGACCCCATCCATTATATGTATGCCAAACCTCATCTAAACCAACGCATCGCCCGATGGCTTATGCTCCTCGCCGACCTCGACCTTGAGTTTGTCCACCAGAAATCAATCAAAGGACAAACCATCGCAGACCAACTTGCAGAAGCCCCTTTACCTGGGGAACAATTTACCAATTTTACTTTCCCCGACGAACTCATCGCCACTCTTTCACTCAGGGAGGAGTCATATCCAATGACCCTCTTCTTCGATGGATCCAAATGCCAACGTGGCGGAGGAGCTGGCGTTGTTCTCATTCCTCTCGACGCTGAGCCTATGCCTCTCTCATTCCGACTCGACTTCCCCTGCACTAATAATACTGCGGAATACGAGGCCCTTGTTCTGGGTCTCCAGGTTGCGTTGCACTTAGGTGTCAAATCTATCAATATTTTCGGACTCTCAATTGGTAGTCAATCAAGTTATGGGCATCTACCAATGCAAAAATGAGGAGCTTCAAAAGTACAAACACTACGTGGATTCACTTCTAGCCTTATTTACTCACTATTCTATCCAAACCATTCCCCGCTCCACTAACAAATTTGCAGATACTATGGCTTGCTTAGCCTCGCAAATTCCAGCTTCATCAACTGACTCTGACATTTTCGTCTTGGTCCAACAAATCTTTGCCCCATCTTACTCAGCCCCGGTTGTTTGTATGATAAATAATGTGTCTGCTAATTCGCGGGATACCTGGTATCACCAATTTCACGACTACCTTACAACCTCTGTTCTCCCATCTGACCTTACTAGTACCGGCAAACGTGCTTTTCTTAAACATGTTCTCGTTATGTCGTTATGGGGGGACTCCTTTATAAACGTGGCTTTGATGGCATCCTCCTTCGATGTCTCACAGGCGCGGAGGTCACCTATACCATCCAACAGGTCCATGACGGTATTTGTGGTGGACATTTTAGCGGCCTTGCCGTGGCCAAACGAATCCTTCGCCTAGGTTATTATTGGCCTACTCTCAATAACGATTGCTACGAATATGTTAAGCGTTGTGTTATGTGTCAACAACATGCCAACCTTCAACATACTCCTAGCCACCCGCTACAGGTCGCCCGAGATCTTTGGCCTTTCTCACAATGGGGTTTAGACCTTATTGGTGAGATTCATCCATCCTCTTCGCAACGTCACCGATGGATAATCACAGCAACCGAATATTACACAAAATGGGTGGAGGCTATTCCACTCATTTCAACTAAAAAAGAAAAAATTGTAGAGTTCATTAACCACCACATTATCTGTCGTTTTGGTGTTCCTCATCGCCTGATAACGGATAATGGAAAATCTTTCAAAAATAAGTTGTTGCAAGACCTTTGTGACAACTTTGGTATCAAACTTAGCTTCTCCTCACCCTACTATCCACAAGCGAATGGACAAGCCGAATCTTCTAATAAAACCCTAACCAAAATCCTTATGAAAGTTGTCAATGAGTCTGGAAGAAATTGGCATGATCACATCCCCTTCGCCCTCTGGGCTTATCGTACTAGCATTCGTACCTCCACTAATGCCACACCTTTTTCTTTGGTATATGGTACCGAGGCTGTCTTGCCTCTCGAAATACAAATACCCTCCCTCAGAATATCTCTTCAGGATATTCTTACCAACGATGATTTCCGCCAAGAGCGGTTAGCCCAATTGGAGCTTCTTGACGAGTGTCGTCTTACAGCTCTTGATCACCTTCAAATCTATCAAAAACGTATTAAGCGTGCTTATGATAAGCGACTTCATGAGCGTACCTTTAAGGTTGGTGATCTTGTCCTCAAAGAGAATCAACATGTAACCAAACTAGAAAAGAGCAAACGTGGAAAATTTGCTCCCAATTGGATTGGGCCTTACATAATCACTCACACTTATGGATCAGGCACTTATCGTTTAGCTTCGCTTAACGGTAAACCTGAGCCTGAACCCCTTAATGCCTTGCATCTTCGACCTTTCTACTATTGAATTTAGTGTTATATCACTTCTTATCTACTTACCGCTCGTCCCTTGAGCTCCTTCACCACCACCATACACATTGTTTCCTACATCTCAAAATAAAATCAAGCTCGCATGGTTTGATTCCCATCTTCCCTTTATGATGCCTTCCCCTTTTTAGTCTAGTCCATGACTTCAAAGTCTTAAAATGACACATTCTTAACTAAATGCTTATGGGATTTTCTTGAGTCAAACTTCCTACAAAACTAGATGCTTCATGCCAAACAGACATCTAGATCTCTAAATTATACATAGACTGCTCCCTTGAAGGACAGCTATATGCCAAAATTCTTGCTACTATTATATATAGACTGCTCCCCCGAAGGATAGCTATACACAAATGCCGCATCTGCTACTATAAATAGACTGCTCCCTTGAAGGACAGCTATACACAGTCAGCCTTTATCAGAAGCTTCTCGCATTGATCAGCTTCGTGAAGACCTCAAGAATAATACAATCAATATCCCTTGTAGACTTCCCACATCGATCAGTCTATATTCAGTAAAATAAAAGCCTCATTCAAAAGTACTTTTGAGTCATGGACTTGTCTATTTAGGTTAGGTTCTCTTTCGTCAGAACACTCACTTTGTAATAAGTTCTCCGTACCACAGCTATACCATCCACCTCACCTCACCATTTATTTAAACTCAAGGGACATGACGTACAATCGATGTATTGTGATCATACAACTCTTTTCACCTATTGACTTCTCGTCTATGCACGGTACCTAGGGGTTCAAGCTGATTCTACGTTATTATGTGGTTTGTTTAGCTCTTTTCACCTACGGAACACTCTTTCCTCTTTGCCTCGCATCTAGGATTATGTGTTGATCTTAATCAGGACATGGTTCCCTACCACTTGGGTAGGCTAACTTTCGCTTCCCTTATACCTTTTACAACATCACCAATTCATTACCAACACCAACAACATTACCCTACCAATATCAATATCAATATTTTTTTACCAACCAACAAAATTGCCTGAATTCACCTCTCCCTGATCCTAAGGGAGAACTACATCGGTCTGAGGCCCCTCCTTGCTTTGTGCAATGGGCTATGTAGGCAGCACTTCGGAGACATGGGGTCTCCCAAGGTTAGCTCGACCATCCCCTACCATAACCTATCATGTGTAACTATTTTTGTGTATTTCTATTCAATCACATTCCTCTTTATCCTTTTTTCAAGACACCGAAATTCAAAACGAAAACATTCTTATTATTATCATAACTCAAATCAACATACATATTCAGTTTTATTTAGATGTTAAACAAATACATCTTCTCTATCATCGACACGCAGGTCGGCATCCTTATTTATTCTTATACCTAGATAACATTTATTTAGACCCTCACGCCTCATCCCGAACCAGGTGATGATCGTGATCGTCGACGCCTCTCGCCGGGCCTCTCTGTCCTCAAAGGTACCACGGCTATTGGTACCACCCACTGATCTGCCAATCTCTCCTGTAACATATGAATACGCTCCCTCGCATGGAGGTATCTCGCCTCTAGTCCCTCTGCTCGTGACTCTGCAACCACTAACAATCCTCTTGCCTCATTCACCTGCGTTTGGAGCTGATGAACTAAACTCTGCAGACGATCTCTCTCCGCTGTAATCATAGCTATGTCAGGACGATCACGTACACCTCACAGTTCTGTTACCCACCATAATCTATAGGCCTCTGTCGTTCCTGCATCCATTACCCTGCGATCGGCTGCTATCTCCTCTGGCCCTTCTGGAGGTGTTGGCCGGGGAGGTGAGAATGCTGCCTCGGCGTCGATCCTCATATATGGTCTATAAGCCAGGGGTATATCCTGCACAAATCCAAATTGTCGCCACACGCGATCTAGAGGAATCCTCTCATACTCACCTGGCCTGTGCCCCGCGATCCACCTCAATCGCTCTACACCCCTCAACTCCTCAGCTATATTCTCTGTTACCATATAGTTCCCGTACGGCCTCCAACAGATATCCGCAATCGTCACCGTCTCCCATACCTGCCTATAATACTCAATGTCACCCGTCACAGCCTGGGATCTTGCCTCTTGTTCTGTCTGGACCCATCGTCTGAATCCCAATCTCTGCACTCCTGTCTCTCCCAACTGGATAGGTTGGCCTATTGGTCGCACACAAACAATGTGCTCATAGGCCCAACAATGTAACAAAAATGAACAATCCAGTGTTGTCCTGTGATTTCGTCTACAAGCCCATAAGCCCCTGTATAGCTCTGCCAAATATGCAGGTGCCCATGCAAAAGTCACATTCCTTTCCATCATTTCCCAAATCACACACATCAATGCTTTTGGAAATCTTCCTCCATCCGCCCTCGGTAACGCATAATACCCTACCGCTATCATTAATATCATGGCTAATCTTGTCTCCTCAGGGTGTGCTACATACATTATACCATACGTAAATGTCAAACCTCGCTGTGTCAAGTCTCGTGCGTATGGACCAAATACAGCTGTTATCGCTGCCCGCCCCGCGCTAGGCAATGCCTGATATACTGGTTTTCCTGTAATTGGGAGTCTCAAAATACGGAACACATCTTCCAATGTCACTGTCATCTCCCCTGTTGGTAAATAGAAGGTATTCTTCTCTGGATTCCATCTCTCAATCAACGCCTACAACATAGCATGGTTACGTGCGATTCGTGAATAATAGCGGATTCCACTTAACCCCAAACGATTTATCAATATCCATTCAGCTAGTGTTACATCCGCTCAGATTCGTGACAACAAAGCTGGAACACTATCATTCATCCTCAGCCCTGCCTCTGCCTGCATACGTCAAAGCAACAAATAACCATTCAATCCATCAAATCCCCAAGGGTTTTTCTCACATTCTGGAAATTCCTACAGCAACCGGTATCGGTTATAAATAACCGGTACCAGTTCAGTAACCGATACCGGTTATCTCTAACCGCTATCGGTCACTGTCACTTTTATACACTCTACCTAAACACACCACCTACGACAATAATTTGATCGTTTATTCCTCTCTGTACATACCGACATACCCGAAACCCCTGATTACCTACCCCATAACACTCACCTCACCTATAACCCTTGCTATCACGTTTTCTTTCTCATATCTACGCACTTAATCTCCCTCATCCTATTCACAAAACATGCAAAAATCAAATTACAACCAAACCGTTTACCTCTTGGGCTGCAGCAGCTTGCGGTGGAACTTGTCTTCCCTCTCGTCCATGCCTACTGGATGCTTCTCCTTGTTCAGCCATGCTCACCACCCTCTTCAAATATAGCTTGGATTTCTGTCTTCTTGATCTCAGCCCACACTCACGTAACCTGTCACTTACCTCCTTACCACTCAAATCTCTCATGCAATTACCTATCTCAGTCGTTAAAACATTGTCGCATTCGCGTATTTAACATATTGCATGGCTCTCAAAATAAGAACTTCAGTTGCCACCTACGCTTTTTTATTTTTAGAAAAAGCTCATTATGGAATAACCGCTACCGGTCATTGCTAACCGATATCGGTCACTGCAAATTTGCCGAGCCGAACCCGACGTGGCTCCCCCAATTCACTTTTTCCAAATTTTTTCCCTCTGTTCCCACTAAAACTCCCTAAAAACCTACCCACCCTACCGCCTTGGCCTATTTCACCTATCTATCGCCTATACCCTTTTTCCAATGGCATTTCCATTTAGCCATTATTTTCTAAAAAACTTCTATTCCTACCCAAAACCCAGATCTAGCTTCATAACATTAAAACAAACACAAGGCACGGTTTCAAACTTACCCATACGATGACACGTCGTCATGGTGGGATGGGTGGTGGTGGTCCAGGTGGTCCAGACCCTCAAGCTCCTCTTGGCTATGCCATGGCTCTAACTGTCCTCTTCTGGGTCCTCGACCCATCAACTGCTGCCTCCTCCTCACTTGGGCCCACTCACAACTCACTCCTCCACTCCAACAGTGCCACGACAGCTGACAAATGCACTAATCTCAATAATCAACCTCAGACCACTCAAATCAGTTTTTCAAATTGCAAATGTGATAATGACAGGCCGTATTTTTTCTTTTTATAGGTTCTTGACCTATAACCGATATCGGTCATATTGTGCCCTAAGGAACCGGTATCGGTCACCTAACCGATATCGGTCCTAGACAATCGACATCGGTTTTATTCCAGCTCTTCGGCCCGATTTCTCACAAACATCGCTTATATCAACCTTTGCTGCAAACCATTTGTTACCCACTTGGCCCAACCCAAGGCCGCAACCAACCCATCCAGCCCAACCCAATGCCGCAACCTAATTCATCCGGCCCGACCCAAGGCCTCATCCCAACCAATTGGCCCGACCCAAGGCCGTAACCCAACAACTTAGCCTGACCCAAGGCCTCACCCTACCCATCCGGCCCGACCCAAGACCGCAACCCTAACCATTTGGCCCAACCCAAGGCCGCACCCCAACCAATTGGCCCGACCCACGGCCGTAACCCAACAACTTGGCCCGACCCCACGGCCCTCACTCAACAATTAGCCCGACCCAAGGCCGTACCACTTAATTACTTCACCCAACAGTCAACAACATACACTTTCTCACCCACCCTGTAGCTTTTTGTTCAATCAAGCTTACCTGTTCGTGCTTTAGCATGATTAGGGTACTTGACTTTATCAGTCGACCAACTTTTCCTAGACCAAGACCATCATGTTTATCTCAACCAAACCAACCATTTGGTACTGCCGAACATGCCTAAACATTCCTGTACCTTACCCGTTATATCCCCTGGAGCTACTTCCTATGCCTTGGATACCAGGATTATATCACCCTTGTTTGGATAAACTCTCGACCTTTGCCTATGAATTGCTTGTTTACTCATTCAAATCATGTACCCCTGGTCGCACTACTGCATTTCAACGTGCGTCTGCTTCTTTGGACCTACCCCACCATCTCACCCTCATCTCAACACCATTTACCCTTTATCAACCCTATCCCTGATTTCACGCTACCTCAATCTGTGATAGATTTGAGGGGGATTACCTATACCCTTAACAGGAGTAACCACTTCATATTATTGTCTATGCAGCTCTACAAAACAAGCTACACGACAATAAGGGGCTAATGTAGACACCAAATTTGTGTCTTACGACCCCCTATGACCCGCATCTCATTTTGCAACCTAACCCCATCACCTAAACCTTACACAATTATTTATTAATTACTTTATAATCAATAAATCCACGTCGCCTTACCTGCCACCTCATTTTGCCACCTCATCATTACCTAGCCCTAACCCTAAACTAACCTAATTAAGACCTAAAACTGGGTTTACATCCACACCCATGACTAATGCCTCCTTACTCGCACCCAAAACCGACCTTGTAGCTACTTGACCAAGCCCGCAACTAATCCCTCGGGAGAAAAGGAGGGAAAGTTGGCTATTTTAGTAAAAATAGCCCACTTTGACCTGACCGATACCGGTTCCTACTCGACCGCCGTCGGTTACGTAACCGCCACCGGTTCCCTGTAAATGGGAGCCCCTAATCAGAAACAAAGGTGGAAGGATCAATCAGGATCAATCAGGATCATCAGAAGCGATCAAGAGAATCCAGATCTTTACTTGGCTGAGTAGAGACAAGTGAAGAAACAAGAAGAGTTTGCAGCAAAAGGAGATCAAGCCCAAGACTGCCACTGAACAGCCAGAGCCTTGTGACACTCATCTGATCATTGGGAGGGAGACATCTCGTCTTCTAGGTATCAGGCCATACTACTTGAGTTTCTGCCTTTGTCATCACAGTTCTTGGACCTGCATCCTCGTCAATAACCAGTAAGTTGCATCTTGTGTGTTCTCATTTTAATATTTCTTAGACTTTTTAATCACAGCCATCATAAATCTATTCCTAGATCTACTACCCAGCAACACATTTTACCTAACTATCATCCACTTACCTCTCATCACCCCATTACCTAATCCCGTTCATATACCAGCCTTACAAACAACACAACCACCTTACAACTCCCTTTACAAACATAGCCCCTACCGATATCGGTTAGCAGAAACTGGTATCGGTTATCCTGACTACAACCAAAAACCAGCCTTTCCCCCTACTTGTTTCAATGAGGTAATTAAACTGTTATTTTACAATCTTCTGTGTTAATTCATATTAGTAGGGGAACTGACCACCTTCGAAAGGAATTTTTATATTTCCTGGGCCCAAGGCAGTTCCCTCATTTATTGTCTAATCAAAATCTTGTGGTCTTGTGTTCTTATTTGCAGGTAGTCCTTCCAAGACAAAAAGGGGTTCTTCGCAATCGACCTGATCTCTCTCTATGGTACGTGCACACCATCTCGACATTCAACAGGTATTCCTCCTAGCCCTAACCCTTATCTGTTTCTAAAAGGAATGAAAGGATAAAAGCAACTCTATTCCCAAAAGCTGAAACATTCCGAGCGAAACACTATGTTTCATTTATTTCCCCCCTTCACCTATTTCCTTAACTTATCTCATTCATCTTGCGCCTATCATACACTGTTAACCTATACCTTTGATATGTCCCTACACCATCTCATTTCACCCTACCCACCCTTACCTGGCCTAAACCCACCCATTCTTACCTTGGACACCCCTACCAACCCTTTCCTTACCTTTAGGCCTCCCTAATTTACCCTTTTCCAAAAACTTGGTCAGTTTTCATAGTGACCGGTATTGATCACCCCAACCAACACCGGTCCCCCTTTTTACCACGCCAATGTTGGTCAGCCTACCAATGTCGATTGATAGCTGATCAACGTCGGTTACTAGTTCAGCCCTAGGGCCGAACCCCCACATCCCCAATTGAAAAAAAAAATCATAAAACAACCTAAACTACCCACCAAAAAAACCCCAAATTACCCCCAAATTCATTTTCACCCCTAATTAAACTAGTTTCACCCTCCCCATACCCAATTTCACCACTTTTAATCAAAATTCCAATCCAATTTCTGAATCCAAAATTTTAATTTGTTATACCTTATTCTTCACCAAAAACAACAATGGAGTTCAAATCCTACCACTACTGAATGACGCCTCTATGGTGGGATCTCTGGAATAGGAACATGACCTTATCCTTAGCCCTCTCATGCCTCTGCCATGTCTAAATCAACCTCCCAAATCTCAACTAATCAAATTGATCAGGTAGATCTCGTGGGCCCACAAAATCCACTCCTACAACCACTAACCTCTAGCCAAATTAGCTCTCCTAGTCTCTCTGTCATTTTCCTCACAAATATGCCCTCTCTCCATCATTTTCAACAAAGTTAAAAGGATTAAACGAGCCTTTTCTATGCGGGTTTTTTGTTTTAACCCATCAAATGGATGACTGACGTCAGTCGGGTCATGTCCTAGGTGATCGAAATCTATCATCCATACTGGCATAAATCACCCTACCTAAACTAATTCTACCTAATTTTCCCAAATTATTTCTGTCGGGTGTCATTTTCTTGTTGCCACAGCCTTATCACAACCCTACAGGCTCACCTAATAGCCTTATCACCTAAACCCCTACCTAATTATACTTAAGGGAACATTTTTCCTACATCTTGGCCTTACATATGGCCTTACCTATGCACCCACACTGAATTCACCCATTTGAAACTCGAATTCACTTACTCGTTGTACCTTGCACTGATGTTACTCATGTTTTTTAGCCTATCAACCTCACCTTGCCTTATGTCATGATGTTTATCTCACCCAGAAAGAACCTTTTGGTGCTTCAGAACACACCTATGCCCATTTCTGCACCTAGCCTTGTTATGTTTCCAGGAGCACTTCCTATACCTTGGATACCTAAACCATATCAACCTTGTTCGGATAAAATATCGACCTTTGATGATGTAGGGTTTGTGAGATATTACACCTAGTGCCTTGTCACATTCTAGATGTGTGTGTGCATTCAAATTGCCCCACCTATTACCCACACCGATATCACCATTACATATACCTACACCTTACCTCATTTTTAATCACCTACCACTTTATCAAACCGATCACCGATTTTTCCTGCTCCTTAATTAGTTCATGGTTTTAGGCCTCTACCCATACCTGGGGCAACCACATCATGTTTTTTTCATAGTCACTTATCAATACAAGCTATGTGACAAAAAAGGGAAAATGTAGACACCCAAAATTGGGTCGCAACCCTCTATGCCCCTTGTAATTAATTAATTCAACACATCCCCCGATCATGGCCCCTTTCACACATTTTAATTAACTTAATCACTTATATTAAATTAATTATTACTTCACATCATTATTAATTCCATTACCTAAATTAAATTAATTTCTACCTCACCTAACCACCTCACCTCTCCACCTCACTTCTGCACCTCACCTTGGGCCCATTCCCTAACCCTAACCACTTAAATCTAGGTCATAATTTTCCATAACTAACCATGATCTTTCTAAAACCTAACTAATACTTATTCTAGACATTTCCTTAATGACTCACCACTTATCCTACATTATTCCCATGATCTTGAGAAAGAACTAATCAATTATTACCCACAACCATCCTCAATCGTGCCAATAGGGGAGATAATAAGCTGTTTTTAGTACAAAACAACTATCTTTCCCTAACCAACGCTAGTTTATCCTCAGTTGACACCGGTCATGGAACTGCCATCAGTTCCATTAAGTAAGTAATTCTAACTCATTCATCTAGTTCTAAATCTGTTTTGGGATTAGGGGCACTCTGACATTGGCATTCTTGAGCATCCAGACAACCTCACAATGAACTAGAGACCATTCCAGGCATTCACAACCCCCATCAAGCATCAACAACGTGTTCCAAAGCATCAGATTATTCACAAGGAAATCCAAAGCCTTTTTGATGTTGTTGCATAGGATCGAGACTTGTCTCTCCTTCAACCACAACTATTATTTTTACAACCAACTTCCAATATGTAAGTAAGTGATTTCTACCTTGTCATTTATTTATGTATTTCAGTTATTAATCATTTATGTACTTTCTTTCAACTTCTACCTCTCTCAGACCTGCTCTGCAGCACCTCCACCCAACCACCTATTTTACCATCTCTGAGTCTTCACATAAATCCCAACACCTAGCATAGGCCCTCCTAACTCTCTGTGCAATCATATAGAGTTACCAACAAAACCATTTTAACCTTCTCATCTAATTTCCCCTACCGACAACATTCACCAAACTGACATTGACTATTACCAGGTACCGGTATTGGTCACCCAACCAATATCAATCTTTGTGACTAGCAATTTAGCTCACAACAACGAGCTCCTAACTTACCCAAAACCTTCCCAAACATCACCCAATCTTACACAGACCTTCCTAAACACCTCTGCCACACCTGTCAACCTTGACAACACCCTGTCTTCTCTAGCTTTAGTTGTATATTCAATATTTATCTTAAATATAGTCTATTTTTAGCATATGAGATACCTAAATCATATTGTTACAATATGACCTTTATTTTATCGTCATTTCTTTACATTAAGTTATTTTTAAACAATGGATTGACGAAACTTCCTAAGAAGTATCACACTTCTCAGATCTAGCATACACTAGGAAGTCCACTGTCATATGTTGTTTAATTCTATTTGGTGGTATTGTTGTGCTTTTATAGGTAGTCCTTACTAGAAAAAGGAACCTCTTCATGATTAACCTGGTCCTCTCAATGGTGCGCATCCTTCATAGAATTCACAAGTATTCCTCCTCGCCTCACCTTTCCCTTATCTATTTTATACATAATATTGTGGTGAAAAAATAACACATAGAGATGTTCTTCTATGTCATGCGCTGTAAGAGTGGAAAATTCCAGACATCATGTTTCTTGTGGAAAATATCAAAATATGTTAACAATGCACACACATTCATGTGTGGACATCTATCCTTAACATTTTCTTCCACATCACAATTAGTACAAAATAATATCTATGCATGTTGGCACTTCATCCATACAAGGTTGGAATATCACTCGAAGTGTACACAACTTCCAAGTCCCTCCTTTTTTTCTTAACAATATGTTAGCATGCATGTTCATAACCAAAACCATAACAACCATTCATGTAGGGAGATTCATCATAACATAAAAAATTGGAAACACATATAATTAGGAAATTCAATCATCATAAAGAAAAATCGACAATATTTTAATCTCCATACTCCATATTTAGATACAATAATCATAGAAATATAAATACAATTATCCATGGAAAAACATAATTTATTAGATAACAAGAGTTATGATTACATCACCAATGGTTACAACCATGCATTGGACCATGCGCGCTCACATACAGACTTTGGAATGGGCTTATATCACGAAGACCTAACACTGCTTAACACTATCAGAACTATCTCATCTCTAGCACTAGCAAATACAAGGACACGTCACCTATTTATACATAGTGGATAATTTCCCTTCACTTCCTTCATGTAACTCTTAATAATAGGTGTTTCCTAACAATAGTCATATGTTTTTATAACTTTACTTTACAATAACTCAAGCTATAAATAACTTTATTTACTCATGTTTTAATTCCTATTTTTAGCGTATTGTGAGGCGTAGTATTAGGCTTATGATCCCATTGCTACGTCCCCAGTTTGACTCTCACCAAGGTTTACCAAAACCTTTTTCTAAACTACTTCTGTAGAAATCAAGCAATGAGTTTTCCATTTTTCTTGTTGCGGTCGCTCATGGTGTCTATCTCGTACTTCAAAGAGGAGAAAGTTGATACTCCCTTGCATCATGGACTGATAATGCTTTTGTTCCAGGGTGTTGTAACCCACATGCTCTGATGAGGAAACCTTATCTAATAGGTTGAGAAATATAAAAAAGAAGGTTCCTTTGGCTAATAAAAGTGAAGATGTCACTGTGGAGGTAATCTCTGTTATGAAAATTGGGGAATCATTAAAATGGAAGGGCACGACTGAAGAAAATATTAGAGACCCTAAAAGGGAAGCTAGGCCTATGAATATGGAGGTTGTGATTGAAACTCTCCTCAAGGTTACCAAACATTTGGTCCAAGTAATAATGTAATGGCACATAAAATTGACCATCCAAGATAAAATACTCAACATGATCAAGGAATATTTTATAATGTAGGAGCAGAGGATTGCTATTATGCAAGACCAAATTGCCAAGCTGGATAAAAAAGAGGGGTATGTGGTTGGGGAAAAGAATCAGAGAACATAGGGAACGAAGGAACAAATCCCTTTGTTTCTTATTTGGCCGATGTATCTTGATCCCTTTAATTTTTTCCCTTGTCATCTTATCGAGTAAGGAGAATAAGATGGGTACCAACAAAATAATGGAATAGTTTCATGAGTTCCTTATGAAGATGATATACCCGACACAGATCTATCATTCTCCTTCATTGGTGTTTGAAAGGTTTTGGGGCACTCATAAAATAATGGAATAGTTTCGTGAGTTCCTTGCAAAGACAACACATCTACCTTTACCCCCTTTTTGTTTCTGGCATTGATTGTGGGCCCAATGAGAACTAAGGGAATAAAATAATTGTTCCTTCAATTTGATACTTAACCAAATTCACCAATTTCCCAATGTATTGTAGACAACACAAATATGTGGGGAATAAGTGGAATAGAGGAACAATTCCACCTGTTTCTCAAAAAGATGAATTTTCCCCTATCACCCCAAAATTTGTAAATGTGGATAGCTCTTGGATTATGCAGTTTAGTAAGAGGGGAAGAAGGACCAAATCACTAAGGTTTTTTTCCATGACTTGCAAACTTTCTGCAAACCATTAATCATTGAAATCTATTTTTCATGAGGGGTCTCGATCACTGCAGTACCAAAATGAACTTGTTTTTCATTCTTGATTCCAAAAATAAATTTATTTTACATATTCTCTCTAAATTTACTTGGCTACATTCAGATATCTCCTATGTAAATCCTAGGTGGCTTGAATCTTCCCTGTCAACTTTTGGAGGGTGTTCATCAATTGTAAAATGGTAAAAAATGGCCCTTCCTAGGCCTCTAATGATAGATATTATTCCTTTAATCTAAGTGATATTTTTCATCACCTTAGGAGTACATCCTTGCACATGAAACACATTTGGAAATCCTGTTAGAATGTTCATATAGGCCATAATGAGGATGAAATTGATGGTTGGTTGTCCTGAGGAAAGATTTACAGTGACCGAAAGAGGGAATTTTTAAGTGCGGGCTTAGTGTTCATGGTCAAAATTTTAATTTTGCATACTATAAATTTAGCATGACAACACATGGCTACTCTCCTAGATCTAAATTAAAATATCATTCAACTAATTACAATTATTCCTTCTCTACCATCAAAGCCAAATCTAAAATGAATGCATACATACTAGATAACAAAAGGGATCATAGATCCAATCAATGGTAAGCTTGATTTGGTGTAAACTAGAAGATGATTTGACAAGAATACACTTTCAATTTATACAATTTGAGAATACTCCAGAAATGGAAATGGAGGGAATTTTGGAGTTAAAGAGAACCAATGTGAGAGGGAAATTGATCATGCATATATTACTCATGGATCAAATGAAAATTAATAGGAAATAATGGGCTTATAAAAGATCTAAGGGCCCCAATTGAGTTCCTTGAGAAATACACAGTACTTGAGGAGAACTTGAGAGATCCCTAATATGTGTAGGAGGTGAAAATTGGAAAAATGTAATGCCAAATGGAAGTGGAAGATAAAACCGTTTAAAAAACAAATTCATTAAAATATCATATATCTCTCACCATTTTCCCCCAAATATAGTTCCTAATGTGTAGAGCTTTATAATATATTTCAAATGGTACCACTTTCATCTTAAATGGAGGAAACTGTCAAAATATATGATAGGAAAACCAAATACCTTACATTTTTATGGATTCTTCCATGCATGACATCCATGAGCCTCTTTTTGTAATAATATAAGCCCATCAAACAACCACTGTAGTAAATCCCAGGTTGGACCAATCTCTTCAATGTACTACATTAGCCATGTGGAGAGCACCATTATCTTGGCATTGGAAGGAAGTGAGGACTGATGTTATAAGTATTACAAGGATGTTTTACACTGATGGGAACCATGTATCCATAATAGGTACCTTGTGAGTGATATGGGACCAAAGGTTTCATTGTGGGGTGCCAAAGTTTTTACGACATGTAGGATTACATGGTTTTCATGTCTTTAGAACTTTCAATATGTGATAGCTATCCAAAATCAATGTTTTTTAACTCTTTTGAAGACCATAAATTAGGCCTAAGTGTAAATATGTCATGTGATCCAATTTAATCGAAGTTTCCTCTCCTAACATTTGTCAATAATTAGATATTTAAAAATTTCAAATGTTTAATCAAATTTTTTGACTCTGCCATAGGAAAAGGATTATAAGTGTCACCTTCTCTCCATCCATAATAGGTGTTAAAGTTACGAAGTCAAATAACTCTGAGGTTACTATGAGTGACATGTGTACCCCTATTTATTTATTAATATTGATGGTCCTGTAAATAAAGAGTTCTAAAGATTTTAATGTCAAGTGGATGTATAAATGGGATAAAACCCTTAACAATATTTAAGTTCTTTGGATTTGGCCCATACATATGTAGAGAAACAAAGGGAAAGTTTGATTGGTGAGTTCTAAAACATTTATCAAAGCAAAATTCCATGTCCCACTTTGTGTCCCAAAAACATTAGTAGGAGGCTGTGTGAGATGGTAAATTAGGGGTGTTCGCGTGAACACCCCCTTCACATGAACCCCCTTCGCCCAAACCACCACATAATCCACAAAAAGGGGTTAGCGCAAACCCCCCCTTCACGCAAAGGGGGGTTCACGTGAACCCCTTTCGGCTCAATTAATTTTGGCGGCACGAAGTTATAGAGAGAGAGAGAGAGAGAGAGAGAGAGAGAGAGAGAGAGAGAGAGAGAGAGAGAGAGTTGTGGGTGGCAGATTTAGGGTTTAGGGGAGTTCAGGCGAAGGGGGGTTCATGCGAACCCCTTTTGGTAAAACCCCCTATGTGGCATCTTTTAGTGCCAAATCCATTTGGAGGATGATTATTTGCAAAAATGTGCCACTTAGGTGCCACGTAATTAGGGTTAACTAATTAGTAAAATTACAAAATTTTAACACAAAATACAATTTTTTATTATCTTTCTAAAAATATAATTTTCATTTTTGAAAAATTTGTTTTACTATTTATTTTTATTTTTTGCTAACATATGGTATTTTACAACAATCAATAGTACACAGTCAACCCAATTTGAAAAAAACAAAATATATCAATTTTCTTTGAAAAAAATGAACTTACTATTTATTGAGGTATTCTTCCTTGAAAGAGGGATTCACGAGAACCGATGTCAAAAAAATGCACCACAATGAAGTTGCACTCCGATGGTAATGTCAAGCTCCAACACAATAAGCAAGATTCAAACAATGGAAAGAATATGCAAATAAGAAAATATGTCTGCTCATCCTCATAGATCAAAAAAAGGAAGTACAAATAGGGGTGTTGTGTAACCCCCATGCCTAAACAAGGAAAGAATATCAATGACGCCACTGATGCATATGACATGACTGACACATATAAGGCCACTAAAGGAGGAGTTACAATACCAAATAAGGAATGTAACTCCTATGATGCACTGACACAAATGAAAATGATAGAATCTGACACTTGTCATCTGACTTCCTAAGACCTATGACTCTCGCAAGGCGAGATGACTCACCAGGTGATGTGGACGATGACTAGGTATGTCACACACACCAACACTACCCTTCATCGAAGCTGAGGAAGAGGTCATGGTAAGCCAGAACAGAAAAGAAGACTCCCCTAGATAACTAAGAAAGATGTGTCAATGGGGTCTGGTAACTAAAGGCCTGATAAGGTGCCCATATACAAACAACATATTTCTGAAAAGAAAAAGAGGAGAAGAAGGAGGACTATATAGCCCGAAGAATATGGGTGGCTACAGAAGACCTCACCCTAAGAAGAGACTGCAAGTGAAGAAATTTCACCTCAGTGAAGGGCTTGGTGAATATGTATGCAACTTGATCAAATGTCTGAACAATTACCACAATGTCGATGATGTCCTCATGTATCAGCTCCTGATATGGAGTACATGTGGATATCAATGTGCTTAATCCGCCTGATGTTGAAAAATGGATTTTTGACAAATTGAGATGGTGCTCATGTTGTCACAATAGATAATGGTAGGACATCAAAAGTGAATACCAAACTCTGTCAAGATACCCTGTAACCAAAAAAATTTTGTGGCAACATTAATTGTTCCTCTATCTTCTACTTCTGTTGATGATATGGAAATCACATTTTGCTTCTCGTTAGTCCAACTGATAGGACCTGAACCAAGAGAGAAATTTTAGCTTGAGGTAGATTTTTGATTATCTATATCACCGGCCCAATCTGAGTCTTTATATCCAACCAAGTTAATCTCTTTCCTTCCCAAGTACAGTGAATACCATTGTCTATGATGTGTTCCATGAACATAGTGAAGGATTTTCTTTTCTTGATTTCTAAATGCAAATCATGAGGCTCCTGCATAAATCTAGACATGATCCCAACAAAATACGATAGATCTAGCTGAGTGTAAGTTAGGTAAATCAAGCTCCCCACAAACTGTTGATAAATAATACCATCAACCAAGGAGGTAGAGAAATCAGGAAACAAAATTAACCCTCGAAAGGAAAAGGAGT
Organism: Taxus chinensis; assembly: GCA_019776745.2. Lineage (NCBI taxonomy): Eukaryota > Viridiplantae > Streptophyta > Pinopsida > Cupressales > Taxaceae > Taxus > Taxus chinensis. The sequence goes on along the minus strand of CM034152.1, from coordinate 480,228,661 downwards.
AGAAGAAGGCTATGCAATTAGACCTATGAAATTGAGCTAGAAAATCAAGGGAGTACTTAGGTTGCGAAATTACAATTCTCAAGTCATATGGTGAAATTTGGATCTCAAGAAAGTAATGAAGAAAGCATAAGTCAGTACATGAAGAGCTTATTGGCCAAAGATGATCTTCACATAATCAATGATAGGGGAAAAGTTTCCTATGATCAACAAGTCATCAATATATAGAACATGAGGATGCAGCATAGATTCATCCTACCACAGAAATATAAAAATTTGTGTTAGAGTGACATCAAGTGAACCATGATACAAGTAAAAAGGAGTCTAGCTTGGCATATCAAGCCCGAGGGACTTGTTTAATCCTGTAGAGAGACTTGTTGAACTTTGCAAATGAGGGAGGGATCATGGAAATAACCTGAAGGTTATTTCCATATAGATCTCTTCCTCTAGGTCCCCATGAAGGAAGGCACTCTTAACATCCATTTTGTGGGCTTCCCATTTGTTAGCTGATAGCAATGGTGAGCGTTCAGTCAAATATAAGTCATCTTTGCAAACAGAGAAAAGGTTTCCGAGTAATCAACCCTAATTACATGGGAGAAACCCTTAGCTACAAGACATGTTTTATACTTCTTAAATTATCCATTGACACCATACTTTATTCTGGTACACCCACTTATACCGAATGGTTTTTCTTCATTTTGAAAGAGGGGTAGAGATCCCAAGTATCGTTCTTCATGAGTGAGAAATACTCCTCATCCATGGAAGAATCCCACTCAAGAATTCCAAGAAGCTTCCCAGAAAGACTAGAGGTTCATAAGTAGAGGTGAAGTAGGAGTGGGGTCTAATGAAACTTCGAGTGAGTACGTATCTCATTCAAAATATCTCCAATCCACTATCTCCAGCACTCCAAAAAGTTTTCCTGGCCCAACAGATGACCCATGAAGATTCAAGCCTAGATTTAGAAGATACTTCACTCGAGTGAGAAGGGAAAAATTCCTCATCATCACCACTTTCAGAATTGATAAGAATTTGAAGCATGAGGGTCAGGGAGGAGTAGGAGGATCAAGAGGAGAAACATCACTCAACAACATCATCATCTCGAAGAGTCAGAATCTGAATTAGAGGGAAAAAGAACCTCAAAGGGTGGAGAAGTAAAATTCGAAGGATGACTCATCAAACTTTACACATCCTCTCAATATAAATCTCATGAGTAGTAGGGTTCAACAATCTATGAGGGAAGCTCCACCATATCATAGCCATATAGATGGGAAGTTCCATACCATACATAGATAGGGGTATTTTGGATCCCCGGATAGAGATTTTCCCTACTAGCCAACCTACTCTATATAGAGTCATCTCTCTCATCCAACCTTTGATTCCCTCGCCAAATCTCAGCTCACCTCGTCACGATTTTAGGATACCCTAAAAAAATATAAGGCTTGGACTATGGTTGTAAGGCCTTGCTATACATTTTGGGAATTTGGGCCATAATATTGGATCTAAAGACACAAAAGTTCTCTACATCAGGATTACGTCCAAACTAGGCTTCAAAGGGTGTCATCCCTCGTATGGCCTTGTGTGGAACATGGTTCTGAATGTAGCAAGCACAATTCACTACTTCGGCCCAATACTATGAAGGAAGCGATTTTGAGTGAACTATACAAATGGCCATCTCCTTAAGCATTTAGTTATTTCATTTTGTAACTCCATTTTGTGAAGGGGATGTAAGCAACTGTATGCTTGCAAAGTAATCCCTTCATGGAGGTACATAAATCTTTGAACCTATTTCCCACATACTTGCCTCCATTGTCTGTTAGAATAACCTTGATATAAATGCTCTGCTTTGTTTCTCATCAAGAGCCTTAAAGTTATCGAAATTGGTCAAAAAATTTAGACTTTAGCTTAAGAAAATACACCCAAGTGTAATGTGAAAAGTCATAAATGAAGGTTAGTATATAAAGATCTCTAGTGAAATGAAGGAGATGAGAAAGGGACTAGAAATGTCACTATGAGCAAGATCTAAAGGATGAGTAGCTCTCTAGGATTTTCCCTTATGCCAAAAATTTCTTCAAGGTGCTTCCCAAGGACAAAAACCTCACAAATATCCTTTAGAAAAATTTAGATCGGGGTAACCCATTGAACATTTCATTTTAGCTCAATTGTTTAAGGTAACGATAGTTAAGATTCCCAAAATGCTCATGCCATTGCTTACTAACCTCATCTACATGGGTGAGAAAGGAAGTGGGTGTCAAATCAGAAGAGAATGTGGGAAAAAATATATGACCGTAAATGGTGATCCACCTTTTGCTCAGCCACTAGTGGAGACAGAGTGAAGCTTATGAATAATCACCGAGTTAGGAAAAAATTCCACTCACATTCCTTCACCAAGGCGAGTGATTTGGTGAAGTCGATAGGAGATTGGTAGAGATATTCAGAACACTCAACACTTGGTTAAATTTTCCACCATCCATCTCTATTGATCCACTACTAGGAAATCGACACATGTAGTGTTATCACCCAATGTGATTTGGGACATGACACATAGTTCGATGCTAGAGAACTCAACATATGAAGAGGCCATGTGGTGCAAGACACCGAGAATTTATAATCCATGTCGATGAAAGATATTGATCTAGCTAACACTCTGAATTTGCAAATTATCTTGGTGAATCTTCTTCAGACTGTTAGAACTGCTGGATTGAAAGAAAACATGTTAAGAGAGACTCTGACCTTTATGAGCATTGTGTTTGATAGACTTAGGAACACTTGCATGATGTGATTTATTGTTCAAGACAGCATTTAGTTAAGTACTATGCGTGTTTGTTGATCTGACGATACATTGATGCTCTTCATGGCCAGATTCTCGTTGCTGATAGTAACAGCTTACACTTTGAATCTTTTTTGTTTTAGGCTCAGAAGTATACTGAGCTCTTCCTGTGATTACTGCTGTCGGTTCACACTTGAACCGAACTTGAGATTGGTCTATGAGTTTGCAGCTTCTTGCATTGCATCATTTTGGGCTGTTGGCACGTATTTTCCAACGTTAGGGGTTCAATTCTTGAACCCTGTACATGTCGAACTTAAGGGACATCGTGACTTGGATTTTAGAGTCCCCATTTGACACGAGTTTATCTTGTTCTCGAATGTGTTGGGATGAAAAAATGTCAAATGCTCTGCATGTAACGCTCTGATTTTGCATGTAGGAGGGCTTGGATGGAATGTTGATTACATGCTGTTATAACTGCTTAGAATGAATTGCAAACATGTTAAGACTAAACTCTGAGTCTTAAAAGAATGTGTTGCTACACTTGGATTTTTGCATAAGCTGTGATTTATTGTATTAGGACAACAATTAAGGGTACTTAAAACGTGTTTGGCTAATGTGACGACAAAGGTTGAACACTATACTTGCTATACTCTAAACGTTATCCTGATCTAATAGGGCGCGTACACCCTTGAAGGGAATTTCATTGATCCAAGTATGAAAGAGGAGTATTCATGGTGCATTTAATAAACAGTCGATTTACTCTTGAACCGAATTCTAGTTTTGGCAGGGCAGTTATGAACATAGTAGCGCATCTGATTTGGAGGTATGAGCCAAATTTAGTTTTGCACGGGAAATTTGCCAACGATTTAGGGGTTCGCCAACTCAAGTGAGCCCTGTACTGTCGAACTTAGGAACCTCGTGCAGAGCCTTAATTGCATTGATTATTCTTGGTCCTAGCGACACGGGTGGCTTTGGATACAGTGTATCCAGAGGAATTTTAACGTCCTTGCTTCTGATATTGGCATTTGTAACGTTGCTATAGGAAGGCAGGATTTCTGGTTAGGTTCAGTCGACCCAGCTCTTGGAATTAGTGTTAGTGGTTAGTATGGAGATTAAAAAGGCTGTTGCTAATCCTGAACTCCTAACATGCAGTCCTACACTACTATCCTAAGTGGATTTTGTAAATGTACAAGGAAATAAGGGGCGGGAAAATAAATCCTTCTTTGAGCTTTGGAACTAAGGGACCTTAGGCATGTTAAGCCCTTCACTTTAAAGCAATTCTTGCTAAACTTAAGTGTCTAATCTAAAAGGGCGCGCAGACCCTTGGGTTTGGATTTTGTGATAAGTTGATGAAGGACGATTTGATTTGGCATTTCATCAATTCTTGCATCTTCTTTTTTGGTAAGTCCATATGTGGACAGCGTCTCTGGTTGCTTGGCGGGGCAGGTAGGAAATAGCAGGCACCTATTTGGAGATAGATGTTCTCTTTCTTCAGTTCGTGTTGCATGTGGAAATTTGAACAAACTGTGTAGATTGTTTCTTTATTGTGCAATCTTTTCAAGTGGCAGTTGTGCGTGGAACTGTCCTAGGATATAAAAAGGTAGTGGAAATGCAGTCGTGTAATGCTGCTATTGATTTGGGTTTCATTGAATCCTCGCAACCAGTTTTGGACCTAATAGGAAAGTCGTATCCCTGTTGCTGTGAATTTAACTGATCTTTGCACTTCTGGAAAGTGAATACCTCCAGGATGTGTTGAGTTGTTGACGCTAGATGGTCGTTTCTATACTGGTTTTCTTCTAAATTATGATATGGAACTATGCTGGTAGTGTTCTTTCTGTCTATTGCTGTGTTGATTGTCTGATGAATACAACATTGTTTTTTTTTGTATGAGCATGGTGAATGGCCTTGGGTGAGCAGAAAAGATAACACGTTTTAGGCTGTTCTTTTCCTTTCATTGCTTAAAAGAGATAAGATCTTTTCTTTGTTTCCTATCTGCTGTTTCAGGACTTATGAGGAAATGGCATTTCTTGTCGATTTCTAAAGGAACGGGCATTAGAATGGTTTCTAGTATCATGTTCATGAGAGTTGGCAAACTGTGAATAGGTTGTTTTCATTGCTATGAAATTGCTCATAAAGAAATATACTGGTCTTCTGTGCTATAATTGAACCGGTATGTATGAGTTAGCTTAAGGTCGTTTCTATACTGAAAATGCTTTTGAAAAGGAAATAGTTTCTTTCTCTCTAAGTCTCTCTGAACTGTGTTGATTAGAATGATTATGACGTTGATCTTGGATTGTATGAGTCATATGAATTTCCTTGGAGATAGAAATGATAACATGTATTTGGCTATTCTTTCCTTGTCTCGACTGTATCAAGAAATCCATGCTATTTAACATCCTTCTGCTGATTTCGGGATTGATAAAGGTAATGACATCTTGTATTTTAAAGCATTGGGCTTTAGATATTCTGCATGACTATTTGTAAGACTTGGAAAAGAAGTAGTTTTTCCTTCTGAACTCATAGTAGAAATATACTGTATCTTGCTAGGAAGGTATGATCCTTAGTTCTGTTTACTAATGCTGTTCTGACTTGTAAGGTCGAGACTGTCATAGTCATTATGACTTAATCTTGGAATTGCGGTAGGTAACAACAATGAATAATATGTTATTTTGAACAGGGATTACGTTCATATAATTTGGAAATCATGTGATTAATAGACTGCATGATTGTATAATTGTTATCTGTTTATCATACAGTGAAAGAAATATGGTTTCTTGAAGTATGGTAAATATATGGTCTGCATCCTTATATTGTTTGACGTAGGATGAACATAATGTTGTACTAACCTGTTTCAGATTTTCATATGAGTCTGATTCAAATGAAATAAGAATATGGATGATGAATTCTTCCCTATTTTCATTTAAAGAAGATTATAAATGAAACTACTCTACTGCTGGAAAGTGAATTCTGAATGGATTTTGTAAGTTTCACTCTGAACTGCTATCTTGATTTGTGTTTCGTTTGGATTCCATTTTTAGAACAACCATCTGGAAAGAAATTGGGTCATGGATGAATGACTGGGAAAAATGATTTGTTCTTCTTTTATTCAGTTGGAAATCTATAATTTGTTGGTTATGAATCTTGTAGTGCTTAGATATGTGCGACTATATGCATTACTGTTCGCTTTCTTGTCTATGCTTGATTGCTTGGATTTTAATATGATACATGAACTAAAAGGAAAGTAATGGATTTACATTTCAGTTAGTTTCATCCTTTGCATTCATTGTTATTCAAAGGCGTGGA